>SAYR01057976.1:726490-784553 GCA_004382745.1 Argopecten irradians irradians | reverse complement strand
AGCACATCGCAATTATATATGTACAAATGTTGTTATGCCACATTAGGTACTTAGACCTCACATCTCCCACCAATTATGTACATACATATGAAATGTCACATAGGGTACCAAGACCTCGAAACTCCCATCAATTATAAACATATGTAATTTGTACCACATTTGGTACTTAGACCTCACACCAATTATGTACATATGTATGCAATGCCACACTGTGTTCTAAGACCTCACACCTCCGACCAATTATGTACATTTGATTGTAATGCCACATCTAATGGTTAGGCCTCACACCTCCCACCGATTATGTATTTGTGTATGTAATGTCACATAGGGTACTTAAGCCTCACACCTTCCACCAATTATGTACATTTGATTGTAATGCCACATCTAATGGTTAGGCCTCACACCTCCCACCTATTATGTATTTGTGTATGTAATGTCACATAGGGTACTTAAGCCTCACACCTTCCACCAATTATTTACATGTGTATGTAATGCCACATTGGGTACTTTCACCTCACACCTTCCATCAAATATGTACATACGTATGTTATGCCACTTGGGAACTTATACCTCACTCCTCACCACAATTATGTACATATGTATGTAATGCCACCTTGGGTACTTGGGCCCCACATCTCCCACCAATTATGTACATATGTAGTTATGGCACATTTGGTACTTGGGCCTCACACCTCCCACCAATTATGTGCATATATAGTTATGCCACATTGGGTACTTAGTCCTCCCACCAATTATGTACATATGTAGTTTTGCCACATTGGGTACTTAGACCTCCCACCAATTATGTACATATGTAGTTATGCCAAATTGGGTACTTAGACCTCCCACCAATTATGTACATATGTAGTTTTGCCACATTGGGTACTTAGACCTCTCACTAGTTATGTACATATGTAGTTATGCCACATTGGGTACTTAGACATCCCACCAATTATGTACATATGTAGTTTTGCCACATTGGGTACTTAGACCTCCCACCAATTATGTACATATGTAGTTTTGCCACATTGGGTACTTAGACCTCCCACCAATTATGTACATATGTAGTTTTGCCACATTGGGTACTTAGACCTCCCACCAATTATGTACATATGTAGTTTTGCCACATTGGGTACTTAGACCTCCCACCAATTATGTACATATGTAGTTTTGCCACATTGGGTACTTAGACCTCCCACCAATTATGTACATATGTAGTTATGCCACATTGGGTACTTAGACCTCCCACCAATTATGTACATATGTAGTTTTGCCACATTAGGTACTTAGACCTCTCACCAATTATGTACATATGTAGTTATGCCACATTGGGTACTTAGACCTCCCACCAATTATGTACATATGTAGTTTTGCCACATTAGGTACTTAGACCTCTCACCAATTATGTACATATGTAGTTATGCCACATTGGGTACTTAGACCTCCCACCAATTATGTACATATGTAGTTTTGCCACATTAGGTACTTAGACCTCTCACCAATTATGTACATATGTAGTTATGCCACATTGGGTACTTAGACCTCCCACCAATTATGTACATATGTAGTTTTGCCACATTAGGTACTTAGACCTCTCACCAATTATGTACATATGTAGTTATGCCACATTGGGTACTTAGACCTCCCACCAATTATGTACATATGTAGTTTTGCCACATTAGGTACTTAGACCTCTCACCAATTATGTACATATGTAGTTATGCCACATTGGGTACTTAGACCTCCCACCAATTATGTACATATGTAGTTATGCCACATTGGGTACTTAGACCTCCCACCAATTATATACATATGTAGTTTTGCCACATTGGGTACTTAGTCCTCCAGCCATATGGTCTGGTAGTGGTTATTAAGGATCACTAATCAGAGGATGTATCCACTGTTATTTAATTACTTTATGCAAAACCTATCTGCAAATTATTAATTCTATTGACTGATTTTCCAGTTGTATAATCTCTTCAAGGGAATATGAATGCCGTCTTTGGTAATAATAATGGTTAATGTAAATGTACGTCAAACATAATTAAACATTAAACAGTTAAATAAGTTACACATGCTATGAGGAATGTATTAAATGAACAGAAACATGTTAGAGAATGTTCCTAAATGTCGATAAGTTGTAACCATTGGGTGAATTAAATCGTTAACCAACCATTACTTTTTGTACAAATAGTGAAATGAGCCCTAGAAGTCAGAGGGGTTGGGTCATTTAGTCAAACTTATTTTCCGATCGGTGGATTTTGTGCACATGTATAACATAATAGTGTATATAGAACTAACAATATCAATAATACTGATTTATATATACTACACATTTGTGAATTTAATCCATAACTACAGTACGTGGTATCCTTGTGTCAGGTTGTAAGCCTGATACGTGTTTGCTATATGAGATTTTGTTTCTGTAATATTTACTAAGTGAGCTAGCTACCATACAGCCCCCACACCCTCTTGTTAGGAATATCGTGTTCGTGCCTATTACTTTATTTGTAATGACTTGTGTATTACTTTGTTTGTAATAATTTGTGTATTACTTTATTTGTAATGACTTGTGTATTACTTTATTTGTAATGACTTGTGTATTACTTTATTTGTAATGACTTGTGTATTACTTTGTTTGTAATAATTTGTACATTACTATTACTTTATTTGTAATGACTTGTGTATGACTTTGTTTGTAATAATTTGTACATTACTATTACTTTATTTGTAATGACTTGTGTATTACTTTGTTTGTAATAATTTGTGCATTACTATTACTTTGTTTATAATGACTTGTACATCACTATTCCTTTTTGTGTGATGATTTGTACATTGCTATTACTTTGTTTGTAAGGATTTGTACGTCACTATTACTTTGTGTGTTGACTTGTACGTCACCAGACTTTCTTTGTTATGACTTGTAAAACACTATTTCTTTGTTTGTAATGATTTGCACATCACTGTTGTATTTTGTTATGACTTGTACATCACTATAACTTTGTTGTAGTTATTTGTAAATCACTATTACTTCTTTGTAATGACTTGTACATCACTATTACTTTCTTTGTAATGACTGGTACATCACTATTACTTTGTTTGTTGACTTGTACATCATTATTACTTTGTTTGTAACGACTATTGCTTTAGGTGACAAGTATCTGAACAAAAAATTCCCTGTCTGACACTCTGTGTGGAAAAATCTTTGAATGCGGAATATATCAAGAATATTGGTTATGAAAGTTAAATTCGCATTATGAGTGGCAAATCACTCTACCACATAATATTATATGAAGCTCGTTTGACTGTTTCTACATTTATAAAAATTTAAACCGTGCAATTGTATTAGTTAAAGTTAAAGGTAGATAGATAAGCAAGTTGCTGTCACTTTTTAATTCATTTGTCTGAGATATGTCCCTTCAATATCTTGTATTTGATATCCAAAACACATTTTCTTAATGTCATAAAATGCAAGGATACAAACTTTTAACTTCAAAACTTATATATACACACATTTGAATTATCATACTATACAGTTAATAAGCAACTGATCTTTGAAGAAAATTATTGATATCAAATTGAAGAAAATATGACGATTACACAAAGTATGTATTTATAACCCATTTATGCATGCATGTCTTTTGAAAAAAAGGATGTCACATTCATTCCATATGCACAATCGATCAAAAACATTAAGATGAAGGAACTTGTAAAAATTAAAGTTGTCTGCATCTAAGATATACAATTAGCACGATTAATAATAAGGTAAAGGTCACACGCTATATTAAATGATGACCTTTTACAGCTGGCTCGGCATGGCCTTAAATACTGTATTTGCTATAAAAGCATGAAAACATCTTTTTCTTTTGCATGGAAAGCTATATTTAAAACAAAATCATTATTTATAGCCTATAGTCACAGGATTAGTAAGAGTGTAATTTCTTGTGACGTATTATTTTTTCAAAGTAAATTATCCTGTCAAAGAAAATTGACTGAACGAATTAGCGACACGAATTTTGATCTTATTATTTCTGCAAAATTTTGCTGAATATCTATTCATTATTTATAATGAGAAGATATGCAGTACAGTTTGCAGTTAGACTAGGACCAAATGCGGGTCGCAAATTCATTTTTCACGTTCACTTTGAAAAAATAATGTGTCCTAGAAAAACAAGTAAACCGAAGCTTAAAAATCAATTACATTATTCACATAATTATTTTAAAAGTCCATCAGTGAAGGTCCTTTTTGCATTTATGGCAGTTTCTTATATGAATAAGTATGAAATCGATATTTTTTTGAAGATGAGAAAAATTATAGAACATGATATCATTCCCAAAGCAAATGCATCAATGTTCCTCTTCCTCCTTCGCAAAACGTGTACCTTTCCGTCTCACTCATTTTAACTATTCTGTGAAGAAGTTGGAATAAATTATCCAATGTTGTCAGCTGTAAAGTTCCTTAGAATGAAGTCCAGAACTAAGGAAATATAAACATGTACAACGTCCTGTCAGGAATCTTACTTTATTCGTTATGTACTTCAGTAATTTAGGAATCGACGTAATATCAAACTAACTTACGTTGTATTAAACACTGGTCCGACGCAAATAACGTACCGATATAGCCTAGGGACGAGAAATTAGAATGCATAAATATGGAAAAAAAAAACGTCATAAACCTATATACAAGCAAAGCAACACCTCAAGATGGCATCCCGATAATTATTGACCTATTTCACTCTTATCAATAGTGTGGAAATTAAATGAAAAACATTTCATAGACGACTCACTTCATGGCTCTCAGAAATGTATCCAACCTTTCCTAACGAGCAACAACAGAGCTTTCAATTTTCACTATTGGTTGTCAAACAACGTCATTTATTATTTCATTTAAGAAACATTCTACGTCAAAACGAACAATATAGCAAAAGTTATGTGTTGCTTCTCTCGGCATAAAGAAAGCGTTTATATCGTGTGGCATGAGGGCCTCGTCCAAACACTGAAGAAAAAGATATTCATACCGTCATCAACAGCACCTACTCATACCTATAAAGCACTGTTCTGTATAATGGTACTAAGTCCCGATAGAGTGACATGAAACGTGAAACAAGGAAGGATTTTACATGTATTAGTATCACTCATCTACATTGACGACTCTCTGATAAACCGCGTGATGTAATTAGTTTTAGAATTAATGGCATCTATCTAGTAATGGCTCATGTTGTCTACCAGACAATCATACTCTTGGGGCGTTTAAACTTTAAAATATGGTAATAAGTATGACTAATCAAAGGTGGTGGGATGATTCAAATGCCTAAACGTTTATTACATCTCCTCCTGAAGATGAAGGTTGGAAGAAATAGTTTGCCTTCTTTTGGCGAAAACCCGTTTATATTAACAATAGTGTGATAATCCTTTTGATTAAGCATTCGAAATGGCTATTACACGCATTCCCTTTAGTGTTACTGTCTGTGCGATATAGACTTTCACCAGCTTTAGAAATCTTCAATTTGAAAACCATTAACCAGAAAGAATTATAACAGTATTATAGGAAGGAAAGTATTCTAATGTTGCTTGTACTTACAGTTCGTGGTAGGCAGTTAGTCCATTATCCAGTAGAATATTTCATGGAACTACATGTATAACTCTCCTAAAGACTCCACCAGTGTTATCAGCCTATTTGTGCATGTGATATGATAAGGGGTGGTAGACTACGCTGTCATACCTTATTGAACATTGTCAGAGACACCGTCACACCCCACTTACACTGTAGCAGTGACAGATAGCTGCCACACCAACAGTTGTAGGGTATTAGAACAAACCTTGGGTGTTATGCATAGATAAAAAAGGAATGTTTTATAGTATTAAATACATAATTGATATCACCTGCATATGTGATTAAAATCATAAAATTATTTTAAAAAATTAAAACGTTACCATATAGTTACAGTTATAATCCCTGTTAGCCTACAGGTAGCCTATGGCACACCGCTGTTTGTGTATGAACAAGGGGATTGGGGTGGTACATCACAATATGTCAACCTACAAAACTGTTTAATTAACTAGTGAAACACAAATTATTAACCTTATTAATACCATGAGGTTATACATGAAGAACGGGAAATTTTAATTCAGGGCACAGTCATTTGGCCAAACTATCCTGTGGTCACAACCTAGTCCGGCCCCGAAACATTATCCCGTGAAACAGACGACGTACTATTAACACAAGACCTCCTTTTTGATGTAACGTATGCTATGGTCACACAGATCGGCCGGTATCCAGGAATGGGGTAATCTGGTTTTGGCAATTTTTCGGACATCAATTACAAAAATTGTCACACATCATTTACATAAATACGACTGTCTGGAAGCCATGCGGTAATCGTACGGTGTCTGTTTCCAAAGAGGATGTTTGAGGGCCGGTGAGGCAGTGAATACCGACCGAATATTTAATTGTAATTGGTCGGCATTTCCTTGAACAATGAACACCAACAAGGTTTTCAACATCTCATTGGCTGCGAAACAGCGTCGTTGAATCTTGTCTAAACCTGACTCACTTAAGGATGTACTCCTCTGAGAAGTCAAAATTTTCTTGTATTAAGCTTTTTTTCTCATATAGATTTTTGGAAAGAGACGTTCATACTACAAAAGAAAATGGAAGAAAAAACATATGTCCGTGTGCTCGTTTTTGAGCTATTGTCACTTAATGGTATCAAGTTGACAAATTATTGGATTTTATGTGAATTTTGCCGTTTTGACCACATACGCGAGGAATTAAAGCCATAATTTTCTAATGAAATGTTTGATGTGTATGGATTTTTGTAGAATTTATTTTTCAGTAGTCGTCTTTAAAAATGTACCCTTTATGATTAATAAGAGTACTATTTTTTCTCAGTATAACATCATATGCTACCCCTACCCCTTAATGTTTAGCTACAAAATGCACCATTTTCAGCCATTTTTGCCAAATTGAACCCTATGCCAAATTTAACCCTATTAAACTTTTATCAACATTTTGCATATCAAAAAGAACAGGGTTGTTTTTTCTGAATCAGACGGAAAAATGGGGGGGGGGGGGGGGGGGGGTCCGTGTGCTTTCTTTTTTGTCCCATTTGAATAATTTTTATGAAGTTATTTTTTAGTATTCTAAAGTAAAAAATAAAAGTGCTAAAATTACCATAAAATGTAAAATGAAATAACAAAAGTGTATCATTTCACACATTGATGCTCAATATTTTAATTACCACAAATCAAGTAAAGATTTATAGCAAAAATTAGCTCGATACAGCTAAAAATGCTGGCGCAGTGAAGATTTAAGTAAAAACAATTTCAGTGGCTCTAATCAAGGCGAAAAAAAGTCACAATTTCAAAATGGCCGCCGAATGGGCAATTTCTTAAAATCCTTGTATAGAAAAATCACATAAGAATAGAAATGTAATTATTTGAAAAAAAAATTGCAACTGGCAACTTGCTACAGATGTAGATAAATTGTATTTGAAAATCTCACTTTTTAATCTATGTCGAAACGAGACGTCAACGGGACTGAAACCTCAGAAGAATACATACTTAATGATTTACATTGTGGTAACCCTACACTCGCAGATGACATCACCTTAATTACTCGACCTATCACCGCGGTCTTTACAGTGTCTGTTTGATATCTGTCAGTATCATTCAATACAGTGGAAATCCTCGTTCAGTACTACCAAAAGCTTTACTGTGGTCTTTTGTGGTCGATTCGATAAGAATATTTTTCAATGGAGATTAGGTGGAGTACAACTGGAAATGAAAGATAACCATGGACACATTGGAATACCTATATCATGCTCAAAAAAGATTAAAAGGTGCGATGAAAAGGGACGCGCATTGCTGTTTGCTATACTCGGTATTCGAGCAAACGACTGTAAAGAAAACCCAATGATATACCTCAACCTTTACAGAAAACTACCATCCGCTCTCTATGAATCTGAAACATTGGACAACATTCGAACAAACGATATCGGCAAACTCTCCCGATTTCAGCACCTAGCAGTTAAGAAAATTCAGAATTGTTCTACCCGAACAAGACCTGACATCGCGGAAAGCAAGCTCGGTTTCCGTCGTGTTGAGCAGAAATTGATAAGCGAAAACTTCAATTTCTCCATCGACTTATAAACGCTACCAAACGATTACCTTACCAAGAAAGTATTCTCAATGAGTGTATATACCTATCTAAACGGCGATGTTCCGGAACAAAAAGGATTCATACCAGACATTTGTGATATCTAACAACTTAATGAATTTATTCTCTCGTTTTATCACTACCAAGACAGAGTTTCCATCAAAACTGATATGGAAACTATATATTAAGCACGCTACTAAAAACCGTGAAATTTATCTCTGGCTTGAAAGAATGAACAATCATAGTGACTTCGACAGATTCAGACACACACACCAGCAAATATATCCCCATGGATTATGGATCAACGCAACATACACAGCAAATCTCGCTTGTGCGAAATTTGTATCTAATTCATTGACATATCTACCCCAATCTCAAGAAAAAAAAATAAGTCGTAAAGTATTCACAGATCTTATCTGCCATTACGTCACACACTGTGACGTCACCGTCTGTGGCAAGGACAGATTCACTAAACAAGTACTTGATATTTCTTTTAACGGTTGATAATGCCTCAGATGTAGAATTTGTCCAAAATCTCTTTTGAAGACGCGACCCAAACACAGATCCTAGCAAAGACTTTGAGTTGATAGCGACATGCGTCTTCAGAGCAGCGTCCGATGCATTCCTCGCCGCTGAGGACTAGTTCTAACTGAAATAACTGTGTAAATTGTTATTTTTTTGTTTTGCGATAACGTAATGTATTGAACTTTTTTCATTCTCTCTTTGAATTCATTGAACATTTATTGTATCTCTTTAAGAGAAAATAAAGATTGATTGAATGAATGAATGAATGAATGAATGAATGAATGAATGAATGAATGAATGAATGAATGAACATATGAATAAATGAATGAATGATGAATGAATGAATGAATGAATCAATCAATCAATCAATCAATCAATCAATCAATAAATCAATCAATCAATACAAAAACAAACCAAGATGGCGGACAAAATAGCTCCAAATTCTAAAAAAAGATGATTATCCTTCCATACAAAATAAACGCATGTTGAATGTCAAATGCATGGTTTAAGTAATAATTGGCAATATATATCTATTTTTTTGTGTGTGTTTTTTTTTTTTTTTTCAATATTGCATGTTCACTTGACCTCTGAAATCGCGAAGTTGCAAAAGTTTCAAACCGAATAAAACGACTATTTACATTAGCGTTATTTATTAAGATCAACATGGCGGACAAATACGGCCTTAAGCAGCTTAGGATATGTATTGCATATTCATAATAACAGGAGACGAGCCATTGTTGAAGCCTACATAGACGAGCGTCAGTTGGCCACCATTGTTTAGGGCAGCATTCTTTTACGCGAAGAGTTGTATAAAACTTGATAATTAAACAATTACGATAAGCATTAAAAAACATACATATTCTAATTCTTTTGCAAAAATTGTTACCATTTTAGTATCTAAATTGATAGTAGTTTTGATTGTAAGGCTTTGTTTCATTTTCAGCTACCTAGATTGATTTAGGGAATTTGGTATGATTCATAGCTATCTTTGAATATAAATAAGACAGACAGTACATATCGTAAGCTGTTGGTACTCATATGTATACGTTATCTTTGAATTTCGTATAATTACAACATTAATGGAAATTTTCCATGTAACTATTACATCGATAAAGCACAAACGTAACCATGCCATATGTTTTATTTCGATTATATCATTAGCCATCATTGATATCATTTTGAATATTTCAAAATGTTCTCAAAGATATTGAGTCAGAGCAAAACTCGCTTGTTTGTGATATGACTATGAGTTATCATAAATATTGGCGCCATTTTTGTCCGCCATCTTGTTATTAGTAATTATTTTCACAATATAAATAGGTGTGATTCCTTCCATCTATTTCTCAAATTTGCATTTGACCTCCAAACTACATGTATTCTTTTTAATTGCTGTTTAGTATTTGACGCTATTTTGTTTATTAGTGACTATTTTACTTCCGTTATTAACATTTGATCCTATAAAGTATATAGAGTTTCAATGATGTTTTATGGGATTTCCGAAGAAACTGTTCCAATATTCGGCCGTCATATTGAATACTCAACAAACCTGGATCTTATTATATATATACCGATATGTAATAATCAACAAAGAAAGGAAACTATATAAGAGATTTTTGGGTTTAACCCGAGACGTCTAGACTATTAAGTAAATGTGTGTGCTACGTTTATTTCTCTGAAAAAGAAAAAAATCCTGAATATATCTGCATAACCAATTAACTGTTACAAAGAGTTTATATGAAACCAGGAGAAGACAAATAACAGGTTGTTTATCCAGATGTCCGACTTCAAACAAATCGATCAACAAAGCAAACAAATTCAGTGCATCTTTTTATGTAGTCAAACATCATTGTTTTACGAGATTCATAATTGTATCTGGTGGATTATTTGCTCATCCTGATATATTGTGACTGTATGTTTCGATGGCTGGTAAAATCAAAGAGACCGCTTTGTTTTTATTACACTTTTAATACTATTTCATAAATTGTGTCGGTTTTGCACTTGTGCGTCATTCCCTTGATATATACGCGGACCTAGCGATGGATCTAGCCACGACTTGATCCAGAGTAAAGTCTGTTTTCAATATCACAGTATTTAGATGTTGAAGGAGGACTAACTTATAAGAGAATGTCGCTCTTGCAGTTGATACGGTGTCTTACTGTGGCATATCTTCTACAAACCGGACTTATCGTTGAAGGTAACAATCCCTTTGTATTCTGAACTTTTCAGTAACAGTAAGAAGTGTTCCGGTTGAAATATCAATTTGGCCTTTTGAAAACTTCCCTTTTAATCGAATGCCAGTTTATAAATTTGTTTCAAATTAACTGAACGGGAGTGTAGTGGTATTTTATCGTAACCAATAATTACACCAGGTGCAAACAGTGCTGTGGTAAACACTTTTAGTTATACAAAATTACCAATAGCGTTCAATGTCAGTTATCCACAATGTAGCTAAAATCATTCTAATGATAAAGTAAGTGACAATCCGCTGATGCCATTATTACTGTTGTTGCGCTGGAAGCAGGACAAAACCACATTGAATATGTCTAAATCACAGTAAATATTGATAAAGCTGAGGTTGTAAACATCGATCTGTAATGATTACAACGTCAGTCAAACTGATGACGGCAACTCAAACCCGCCAGGATTACTGCAATGATTAATTACAAATGTATAATTATACAATAGTTCCGTAATGGTACCTACCCGCAGTGCACGGGTTTTTATTGGGTTTTTTAGGTATTGCTTTTTGTGAAAGTGTTGTTGAACAGAAAATTATATATTTATTGTTGCATGATGTCTGCATAATATAATATGAATTCATAATGTGAGTGGCGTGTTTTCCATGTAATAAAGCCATTTCGTCATAAATATTTATTACATGCGTGTAATATAACCTACAAGCATTGTGATCGGTTGATACAGACATAATGTCAGTCACACGCGTGGAAAATGACGTTTTTATTAAGAATTTTACAACGAAATCAGAACACTTGGAATGAACTTTTGACGATAAAGAATATTAATTTAAGAATAAAACAATAAAAATACAAAGATTCAGAAAACTTTTTTTACAGCAATATAAGCTACTAACAATATATAAAGGTATTCTCTATACCAGTTAGCAAATCAGCCGAGACATAAACAATCAGTAAAAAAAAGTGTCACCTGATTGATTAGTTAGCTGGTTATCTCCAAACAGGGCAAAACGAAGGCAATTATTAATCTGCTGATAAGTAGAAACTGTCATTCGTTTATTTTTAGATTATATTTATGATACTTTCTTCGATTTTTTCTCATTTTTGTCCGCCAAAAGATTAGAAAAAATAAAAATTCCTCACTCAAAAATCTAGTATGAAGGAAAACTCAGGAAAAATATGTGTTTACTGTGTTTTTGTTGGACCCCCGAACGAACTGTTGGCTTTAGCCTTTGACAACAGTTTGATCATATTGTTTAACATGACACATGCATGTTGACTTCAAAGACTGTAAATACAGATATTTGATTCTATTTCTTATTGTTGTTTTTATTTACAGGTTTTCAGACGACCCACGGTAAACCCAATACAGTAGATGTCGTTAAACGGTTTCTAGGTCTGGGTAAGTTTGATCGGGGACAACTCTGATTTTGTATAATAACTAATGTAATGTAAGACTTCAAAACCTGGTCGCTGAAATAAAATTTATGTATAGAATATAATACATTGTAAATTAATGAACTATTGTATATTATACATAAATGTGAACTCGATAACGGTAATCAATTATTACATGATATCGTCCATGAATGTATTAGAAAATTAAAATGACAATTTAATAACTGCATTATTTTCAAACATGTGTAATAAAGCTACATGTATATTGGCGTTCGTGAGTAAAAATTAAAATTAAATCATGATTTGCTGAATTTACAACACACATTTTTGTATATATCTTATTCCTAATCTGACATGTTCTGTATCTGATAACCATGATGTAATCTATTAAACACGTTTTGATAAAAACAACTGTTTTGATTGAAGGTGTTTTCCAGCGAGGCGATTGTCAATTTGAAAACCCTAAACCTGTGCTCGGTAATCATAACCTATTTACACTTACAAATTAACATATGTCAATGTTGTTTCAGATACTCCATATATATAGCAGTTTCTGTATTTTGGCACTACACATATTTACATTACATTTTATATCCCCAACGTAACGACAAGTATTGAAACATCTGGATGTCTATATTTTGACAAATAAGATGCTTCAGTAACCGTTTCCAAGGAAACATAATGGAGAAACTTTTAGTTGCGATTGTCTGAAACAATGGGATATTAGTTAGTCATTGACTTAGATTTATCATTGATTTTCTTCTTCATCTTCACCAGATTCTTGTTCGACATGCTTCCCGAAAACTGATGTATGGATCTTTATGAAACGTTGCACAACTATCCATTATGGTCTTGATGTCGCATGTTAATAAAGATATTATACAATTATCGACCTATTTCCAGGTGGATACAATGAGTTATCAACCCGAGTAAGTGATATATCCCGAGGCCAGAGGCCGAGGGTTATATCATATTCGAGAGTTGATAACTCACCGTATCCACCTAAAAATAGCTAGGTCAATAACTGTTTTATTATACGACATTTACAGGATACTAACCCTGCTATTCAAAAAGATAACACAGGATGATATTTGTAAATGTTCTTTTTACAAAAGTAGTTTATCCATTACATGCAGTATATGGTAAATTCAACTGCCCGTCATGGGGCACTCTTTGAACGTTTTTTCAATAAAATTTAAGATTCGCAGCTATTCACCGATTTGATCACAAGTAAACTTGCTATCTTCCGCGATAGATATGTTGCCGACTATAATAATGACGTCACAATAGATTATCCCGACGGCATTGAAATCCCGTTACGCTATATTTGAGTACGACTCGACGTCAAAAGTGATTATGACGGCACACCTAAAGGAAGTTTTCCTCGATCATTTTTGACACAGGTTACTGGACTCGCGAGAGGTATATATCTGGACTGAGTCCAGTAACCTCGCGTGCTTTTCGCCGCCGATTTCGGGGTTGATATCGCAGTTAATAAATACTTCGGAGAAATGTATCGGCCAATTAAAATACAGCAAAACACCAGTCATATAGGGATTGGATGTATTTTTCTAATTTTCATAGGCTATGAATATCAGAAGCTATCTACATATCCCGTGGATCGCGTTAGCGCTCCTCGGAAGATATGTAGATAGATTCTGCTATTCATAGCCGCTATGAAAATTAGAAAAAAATACATTCAACCCATATTTACATCAGAATGATTTATTATAATAAAGATTATTGAAAGGTTATTATATTTTATTTAAAAATATGACACTCATGTACGACAAAAAACGAGATTAATGGAACAGCTGGATGACAAAGTCGTTCCACAACGTCGCGTTTTCAGGCTTCCGCCTTCCGGCGACCCATTTTTGCAAATGACAAACGATAAACAAGAAATGTAGTTAAAATAAGTTTTGATTGACTTATTACAGTAAACCTTAGTTGATTCTATATTAAGAAACAAAACATTAGCGATTATATATACATTAAAATATTGTGTGGGACTATTTTAACCAATACGAAACTGGTGTATTGTTTGAAATCAGCTGATTGATGCACGAGAATCGTTGTATTCATAGTGTATTCATAGTGTTTTCATAGGCTTTTGTTTTGTTTGTTTTCGTCAGTTGGTTGATTCATTTAGTGACGAAACAGTCAGAATGTAAATATATAATAATGTCTTACATCACCGGTCTGGTTTACTTATTTTGTAAGGATGTTATCGGAATTTACCAAACTCGGCATCCCTTGTTTGATTGTTTGACAATCATCCTTTAGTGGGTAGATACGGTACTTATTTTGTAAGGATGTTATCAGACTTTACCAAACTCGGCATCCCTTGTTTGATTGTTTGGCAACCATCCTTAGTGTAAAGATACTGTACTTATTTTGTAAGGATGTTATCAGACTTTACCAAACTCGGCATCCACTGTTTGATTGTTTGACAACCATCCTTAGTGTCTAGATACTGTACTTATTTTGTAAGGATGTTATCAGACTTTACCAAACTCGGCATCCCTTGTTTGATTGTTTGGCAACCATCCTTAGTGTCTAGATACTGTACTTATTTTGTAAGGATGTTATCAGAATTTACCAAACTCGGCATCCACTTTTTGATTGTTTGACAACCATCCTTAGTGTCAAGATACTGTACTTATTTAGTAAGGATGTTATCACACTTTACCAAACTCGGCATCCCTTGTTTGTTTGACAATCAACCTTAGTGTCTAGACATGTACTTATTTAGTAAGGATGTTATCAGACTTTACCAAACTCGGCATCCCTTGTTTGATTGTTTTGAAACATTCTTAGTGGCTAGATACTGTACTTATTTAGTAAGGATGTTATCAGACTTTACCAAACTCGGCATCCATTGTTTGATTGTTTGGCAACCATCCTTAGTGGCTAGATACTGTACTTATTTTGTAAGGATGTTATCAGACTTTACCAAACTCGGCATCCCTTGTTCCATTGTTTGACAGGTCTGTACCCGACAAATGTCAAGTGTCCTCAGAACTACCATGGTAGGTATACACTGTAGTCAACTGGTGTCCGCTTATAATTAATGTGCTAGTATTTGAATTGATTATCACGGGACTAGAAAAAGTCTATCAATGGCGACTAGGTACCTCAATCGATAGAGAATTTAGCTAGTCGCACTTTAGTTTTATATATTTTTTTATTTATTTTTTTAACTTTTATTTCTATCAATGATTTCGATGTGTTTGTATGTAACGACCTTTTTAAATTTTCGTTTTAATACGCATTTCCAAAAGATAAGATCTGTATCCAAAGAACAGTACTTAATATTTGTTGGACTTAGGTAAGATCTACAAATACATGTAAAGGCTAACTCGTTACCAAACTCGGTTTTGTCAGAGTGCAGTAATAAGTATATTTAATTTACTGTAGCGACACTAGAGTAGGTTGATCGGTAATTAGACACCTCAATCGATGGAGGAATCTGACAGTCGCAAATTGTTTATTTTTTGTTTATTTTTCATTGCTTTAATTTCTGTTAATTATTCATATTGGGACATAAAATGAATGGAATGCGGCAAATGCTCCTCTCGTGTTTCAGAAATGATTTGTCATTGTCTCTCGTTACATTTAGGTGACTGTAGAGCTCAGTTATATCGGATTCCCATTGAATATCATAGGCGACTAGGTACCTCAATCGATAGAGAATTTAGCTAGTCGCACATTATTTTTTATTGTTTATTTTCTTTTCTTTTTTTTTATTTTTCTTTATTTTAATCAATAATTTCTATGGGAATTTAAAATACGACACTCTGCTAGTGTTCGAAGGTACCGGTTTCGAATCTTGTTCTAGTCGCTTTAGTTCATCGGAGCTTCCTCCTCTCCTGTCATTATCATTGTGTTCCGTTACAGGTGACTGTAGAGACATCCTAGAGAGTCCTGCTAGTATTAACACACCTAATGGTTTCTACGGTCTGGAGCCGGATTCGGGTGAACCTCCTATATTCGCCTACTGTGACATGGAGGCCGGGGGCTGGACGGTACAATATCATAAATTTGATTTATTGAAGATACAATGGCTATGGTTAAAGATGCTCCACCGCTGAAAAATAGTATTTTTCACTATTAAAAACAGAAGCAGACGATTTAGTATTTTTCCTCAGTTACAAAAGTTACTTACTTTACACCATTACCACCATTGAAAAGTTTGAGCTTCTAATTTTACTTCAAGTTAAAAATAGAAAAAATAATTAATTGCATCCTGAAAAAAATTTCTTGGCACTATATCTTATATAGAATGAAGTAATGATTGCGTATGCACCAAAGGCGAAATACAATATTTTATGTTATTTTTGTGATAATTAGGCATATATATACACGATTAAACACCAATTATTGTTCATATGATGTATATCATTTATGCTCTGTCGGCGGTGGAGCATTTTTAACAATAACCCTTTAAAGCCCTAGATGGCTCTTAAGCAAATATTGTTATTTTGAAAACCAAACTTATCCCTATTATTATCATATTCCTTCTAGATATTTAATAAATCATAAAATGTGTTTTTAGTCAAATGGGTCAAATTAAACAACATAGATACAAACACATACAACAATGAATATACCGAATGATTAATGGAGACGAAATACTGTTTGTTCTTATACATGTGTTTATTCTTTGATAAGGTAATACAACAGCGTGTGAGAGGTAGCATCGACTTCGAGAGAAGAAACTTTAACGAATACAAACTCGGCTTTGGCATAAAGTATGGAAGCAAAGACTTCTGGATAGGTAAATTAACCTCAATTCTAAACATCTGGCAAATTTAGCCTCAATCGTATCAGAAATGTACGGCTGTCTTCTCAGAGAAATAACTTACATATTTGATATTGGTGTTACTTTCTTTTAGCATAAGCACATGTTTTTTCTGGGAAAAAATAATAATTCCACTAAATCAAAATTATAAAAAATACTTTCAATATGTTTCGATATAATTATATCTATTATTTATTATAGAGTATAGTTAGTCGTATGAGTTGAATGATGTTTCTTATTTGAAATATGTAGCATTCTTGAAGGTAGTGTCATTGTTTATTCCTAATGTTTACGATATATCTGTTTACGATATATCTGTTTACGTTATATCTGTTTACGATATATCTGTTTACGATATATCCGATATATCTGTTTACGATATATCTGTTTACGATATATATGTCTACGATATATCTGTTTACGATATATCTGTTTACGATATATCTGTTTACGATATATCTGTTTACGATATATCTGCTGTTTACGATATATCTGTGCACGATATATATGTTTACGATATATCTGTGCACGATATATCTGTTTACGATATATCTGTTTACGATATATCTGTTTACGATATATCTGCTGTTTACGATATATCTGTTTACGATATATCTGTTTTCCCTAATGATCTGAACACTCTGAACTACTATTTCCGTGAATCGTAACTATTTGCTGACCTCTGTAGTTTTGATAATGCAATGTCGGCATTTTTACGTGAGCATTGCTAATCTAATTGATATCTAATAAACCTGTATTATGTTCAAAACATCGATTTGCCCTTAGTCTATTTTGTGAAAAGGAATTCCGTAAATTGTATTTGCATATTACAGAGTTATATGCCCTTGTGAGTTTCACTCACAAAATAATTACGTCACAATTGGATACCTACCCGCAAGATAGGTAACTATGTAATATGCAAAAACGGAATATCTAAACACGATTGATTATGGTCTTTAGGCACAAGGCTCTAGAAACGGTTTTGCGAAAAGAAATTGAAGAAACATGTAACAGTATCTGTTTTAATGTAACACTGGCCGAGACAATAAACCGACCATCAGTTAAAACTACTGTAGCTCTTTTCTGTAATAGGACACTATCTTTGTGACATTAAAAGAATTTGTCTTTAATAAAGAGTATGGGTTTCGACAAATCAGGAATAACGGATGTCGACAAATCAGAGGTAAGGAATGTCGACAAATCAGATATAAAGTCGATAAATCAGAGGTAAGGGATGTCGACAAATCAGATATAAAGTCGACAAATCAGAGGCAAGAGATGTCGACAAATCAGAAGTAATGGTTTGTCGACAAAAAAAGTAGATGGTGGCGATAATTCAGGAATAACGGTTGTCGACAAATCAAGTATAAAGGGTGTCGAAAATCAGAAGGAAAATTTGTCGACAATTCAGAGGTAAGGGATGTCGAGAAATCATAAGTAAGAGATGTCGATAAATCAGGAATAACGGGTGAAGACAAATCGGATATGAAGGGTGTCGATAAATCAGAAGTAAAGTTTGTCGACAAATCAGAGGTAAGGTGTGTCGATTAATTAGAATAAGGGGTATCGATAATCATTTGATTCAAACCTGACCCCATAAAGTAGTTGTGTTCATCCAATTGCTTTATGGTATACACTAGTTTGTATTTGCTGGTTTCTTATTTTGGATAAATACATTGAGTTTGATTAACAGGTTTTTGAATATTTTACATTTGTTTAGGTCTTGATAATATCTACCGTTTGACCGATGCTGTCAATTCGGGAAGCCCATATACCCTCCGGATAGAGCTGGATTACAGTACGGGGAAAACGTGGTTAGCGGAGTATTCGGACTTCAAAATATTAGACGAGAATACTAAATATAAACTTGTCATAGGCACTTATAATGGCACAGCAGGTACGTCCGATGACCGCTGGTGTTTCTACCCTCGAAATAATGTGTAAGGTATAGACTATGAAATCATTTGTTAGATACAGAAAGTGAAATCCTTTGTTATTTGTAAGTACAGACAATGAAATCATGTGTTACATACATGTAGGTACAGACAATGAAATAATGTGTTAGGTACAGACAATGAAATAATGTGTTAGGTACAGATAATGAAATCATTTGTTAGGTACAGCCAATGAAATCATGTGTTACATACATGTAGGTACAGCCAATGAAATCATGTGTTACATACATGTAGGTACAGACAATGAAATCATGTGTTACATACATGTGGGTACAGACAATGAAATCATGTGTTACATACATGTAGGTACAGACAATGAAATCATGTGTTACATACATGTAGGTACAGACAATGAAATTATTTGTTAGGTACAGACAATGAAATCATTTGTTAGGTACAGACAATGAAATCATGTGTTAGGTACAGCCAATGAAATCATGTGTTACATACATGTAGGTACAGCCAATGAAATCATGTGTTAGGTACAGACAATGAAATCATTTGTTAGGTACAGCCAATGAAATCATTTGTTAGGTACAGACAATGAAATCATTTGTTAGGTACAGCCAATGAAATCATGTGTTATTTACAGACAATGAAATCATTTGTTAGGTACAGCCCATGAAATCATTTGTTAGGTACAGCCAATGAAATCATGTGTTAGATACAGCCAATGAAATCATTTGTTAGGTACAGCCAATGAAATTGTTTGTTAGGTACAGACAATGAAAGCATTTGTTAGGTACAGCCAATGAAATCATTTGTTAGGTACTGCCAATGAAATCATTTGTTAGGTACAGACAATGCATTAATTTGTAAGGTACAGACAATGAAATAATTTGTAAGGTACAGACAATGGAATCATTTGTTAGGTACAGACAATGAAATCATGTGTTAGGTACAGACAATAAAATCATTTGTTAGGTACAGACAATAAAACCATTTGTTAGGTACAGACAATGAAATCATCTGTTAAGTACAGACAATGGAATCATTTGTTAGGTACAGACAATGAAATAATCTGTTAAGTACAGACAATGGAATCATTTGATAAGTACAGACAATGGAATCATTTAATGAAATCATCTGTTAAGTACAGACAATGGAATCATTTGTTAGGTACAGGCAATGGAATCATTTGTTAGGTACAGACAATGAAATCATGTGTTAGGTACAGACAATAAAATCATTTGTTAGGTACAGACAATAAAACCATTTGTTAGGTACAGACAATGAAATCATTTGTCATTTATAATCAGAATTGCCATAATTCTATCGACGATTACACGGTAGCCTACCTAGTCTAATTAGGACATTAATTAATCATCTGTTCATCAGTCACGGCCTGTTTTGTGACTTGCTATAAATCATTTTCAGACAGATTCCGTAATTACATGACGAATCTACGGGAATTCTTTGTATATTTATTGGTACTCCACGAGCTTCTTATTCATATTTCATCTCTGGAATGCGATAAGTTTGCTCAATTCTAATGTCCATTGTTCGACACGATATCAATTATACCAAAATGTAATAATAATGATAATAATCATTTTGATTCATCAGCGGAAAATAACTGAGTATAGAATGTAAATTGTATTCTCTTTTTATATGTAGTAATAACGAGATATGTTTATAGATACAACTGGCATCTATTTCATTAGAAATCATTTATTTATCTGTTATGCAAAAAATGTGGACATTTTTTTCGTGTATTATTTAATATAATGTGAATCTCTATTATTCAGAGAGGTACTTATTACTCAGCTCTCATACGCTCACTTCTCATTTCATTTTGTGTTGAAAAACCTATAAGATCATTAATAATGTAAATTATTATTTGCCATAGATATGATTCAAATAATTAAGCAATCAAACGATCACATTCTCTTCCATTTAACACTTGTCCAGGAATTATCAGCTGTACTGCGTTCCCTTTTTAGGTGATGCCATGGGTTCACAGAACGGGACAGAGTTCAGTGTCGGAAGTTACGATCATGCGAGAACACTCTACGACACATGTGACGTCACTCATCGGTCGGGTGGATGGTGGTTCACAACCAACTGTAACCATGCCAACCTGAACGGCGAATACAGACCAGAGTACAATAACCTTGGCATTGTCTGGGATACCTTGATCAACACCGGTCCAATAAGCCAGGTCAGGATGATGATAAGAAGGAAGGAGAAGTAACTACACACACAAGGAACACATCATAAATAAATGCAAATTTAATGTTTCTATGGTCTTTTAATTGCTTTCAATACTATAACAATATTTGAAGTTTAGCTGACTCTTGTATCGGGTATCATTGATAATTACAGAACGATTAATCGCCCATTATATACATACTCAAGCGTTTGGATAAACACGTTTCTTTGTCTGTTATTAATTGTATCATCTTATTGTTAATAAATGTAAATAATATACATTATGTAGAAATATTGAAATCAATTTGAGGAAAACCACCTAACAAGCATATGTCATGCTTCCCTATTTACAAATTACTGTAACAAGAATGGCGTCCAAACGTTTGGTAAATAATCGGTACAACTGTACTTAAATACATGTATCTCAACGCTGTAAAGTACATTCAACTCTTGGCCATTTTGTTGCGTTGCTTTATCTTAGTTCATTGAGCTGCTGAGCCTTTTGTTGCCAGTATGCGGTCGATTTCTCCTCCTCCTCATAGTCCTTCTCCTCTGTAAACAGTGTCATTTGTCCTACACCCATCACTATGGCGACCAAGAGAGAGATCGCGGCAGCAGTGGACGACAACAGAAGGGGCCATCCCGTCGTACCGTGACGCGTTTCGAGAGCCTCCAATGGCGTTAGACCGGCTTTCTTCTTCACAAAAAGTAGGACACCGATGAGAATCACTGAACCTTCAATGACGATTACATTAAATAAATAATAAGCTAATTAGCAATGGGGTCGTAAAGCAAATGATTCCAGCAATACACTGTCAACATTGCCATTTGACATATGCCCTAGATAGTAATTAGGCTACAATTACTTAAACACCTAAACATTATTCAATCACATATCGATATATGCTCATACAGAATACAGTATATTTGTGAAAACACTCCTAAAACTTATATATTCTTCTACCATAACAATCAATGTAAGCTATTATTCGGCACTGGAAACACCATTTATAGGGTAATAATTCAAGTTTGCTTGTTACGAGCATTTTCATGACATTTGCTTAAAAATTACTTTATCAGCCCATAAAGGACAAAATGACGTCGCAGTTTGTGATGTTGCTTCTGATTGGCTGAGATGATGGTGATTTCATAGACAAAAGAGTCCCAAAATGAATTTTGAGTATTGAAGAGATTATGTTTAGTAAATTGAATTATAAGGATTAATTTGAATAGATTTTTTAAGTTATGGAGATATAACACAAAAAAATCTGAGTGGTTGATTTAGAGAACACTCAGATTTTTGTGTTGTATCTCCATAACATAAAAAATATATTGAAGTTAATCCTTAATTATATAGAAAAAACAACTACTAAAATAATACAAATAGATAAATACGTAAATACAAACATACCATGAATATAAGATTAATGCATACAATGAATATACATGTATTGGATTAAATAAACTGGTTTGAATAGATTGATGAGTTCAATCGACTATTGGGTTTTACTAATTAACAGCCAGTTTCACGACCCAAAAGATATGCTATAAATGCCATCATATAAAATTTTCCCACATAATTATACATATAAAAAATCGTTTACTTGATTTAACGTAGGTATGAACTGCTAGAAATATGTCTTCGTTCTTCTGTAATATTAACATTTGCCACTGTTTCTGTATCGATAAACTAAGTTGGAGCAAATCTGTTTGTTTCCCAATAACTTTTAGTGCAGATCGTGAACCGATTCGGTGCGTATGGATACATGTAAACATTGGCGGACTTCCTTTGACATTCTATAAAAATCACGTGTCAATGTTTATTAATATTACATGAGACAATCGGAGACATACAATTAGATAGATTGTTTTTAATGTGCTATGGCTATTTGACATGAATAAAATAATTGTAGTATAAGAGCTATTTTGTGACGTCATAGAAAAAAGGTGGATGAAGCTATCAGTCAACGGCGCGCTTTTTCTGAATGACAGTTGTGCACGGTTAAAAATGACGACAGTATAATTTTGATGGCGAATAGCACACGGTAAATGATTATATCTGATGTTCTGGTTGATTTTATTGTTTAAAGAAAATATAAGGATTAACCTTTTACTTTGTTCAGTTTATGGAACAGTCGGTAAACTGTACGTAAACGCTTCACGTTTACGCAATTTAACTCGTGACCATTGGCTTTATCATCTCATAAACTAAACAAACTTACTTTGTTCAAATTATGAGGTGATAAACCCAATGGAGCAGTCGGTAAATTGTACGTAAACGCTTCACGTTTACGCAATTTACCTCGTGATAATTGGCTTTATCAGCTCATAACTTAAACAAAGTAATAGCTTAATCCTTAATTCTAAATTGAACAAACATCAACCTGTAGTGTATTTTTGTGTGATTACAGTATAGTTTACACATTAGAGTAAACTAATGATAATAGCTTTGACTGGTTGAAAAGTGAAAAAAATCTTCAAAGTCTCTTATATATAATTGTTTGAAATTATTACATTTAAGTCTTAATCGAGTGTGTAAAATTAAAAGATATCTACCTCCAGAGTTTCAATTATACCTTTTGTTAAAAAAACACTTGTACTAAAATCAATAAGTGGATTTTAACGAAGACCTGGTAACCAACATCATTAATATGTCTAGCTTTTTTACCTGCCCCTGCTGTCAGAATGACGACCAGCCTCCTCAAAATGGACACCACCTTTCCCTGGCGGACTAGGACCACATGTGTGGCTACGTCCAATACCAGTAAGACAGCCGCTATGGTTTCTATCACTGCAACACCTTGTAGCCAGGCTGAAACAAAGACGAGGTCTGACCATCTTAGATCATTGTACGGTAATCAGGACAAATTTAGGAGAATTTGGAGCTGGTATATTTTGAGAAATAATTTCATGAAAAGTCTGTGTATTTTCAGTATTTTTAATTTTTATTTCATTAAAGAAGAAATATAAAGAAATTATACAAAATGTTAAAAGTTCTAGACACTGCCCACAGTCTTCTATATGCTTTTTATTTTCATATTGAAAGTACGACTGAATTTACCCTAAAAAAACCCATTACATTTCCAATGTGTCAATTGAAAAAAAAGAAATCAGCTTGTTTATTTTCAATAAAATTACTTGCACATGCATACCAATATGCGACCTCTTTTGATAAATATACTACACTTTTCTTCATATCTGATTTGAGTAGATCTTATACTTCATATCAAACAAGTTGTTTTTAATTTTAAAGAAAAACATTTTATTGATGTAAATGATTTTGTTATCACGGAAAATGAAAGTCATCTCAGTTCATCATTTAGAAAAAGGTGTGTCGACAATTTTACCCTGCATTTCTATTCAAACATATTTTACTGCAATATATGTACCATTGGATATGACACAAGTGATCACGTCGTAATGCCTTCTCCCAAAGATGCATTACAAATGATGTCTGGACATTTTCTATCTATAATGTAAATGTATAATGCCAGATTTAAGGATCAATTGGCACTCTGAGATGTTATAAATATACGGTACAATATAGTGCTTGTTTGCCTTGGTTATGAACTGGAGGACTATTTCTGATACAGGTGTATATTTTTTATGAGATTAGCATTTTTGACAGGCAATCACAATTCACATTGTGGACTTTATAATGATGTTGAATCATTCTTAAATAGCTTTCTGATTTAATAGAAATACGCATTTTTTTTAATGTGAGGGAAACATCATCTTTACAATATTCAGTAACTGTTATTTTATCCTGGTAATATTTTTCAAAACTCCCACATGTAACTGTTCGATCTTTTGATAATGTATAAAATAAAGAATTATGTATAATTGTAGGACTTCTTTGTCAGATAAGGAGATAAAACACACTAGTACATGTACTAATAAAGCATTTTGTTAAAAAAATCGCAGGTTAGGCTGGTTTTACAAACCTTTTATTACAAGCTATACGGATGCTTAAACAAATAATGTGATAATTCAACGATAACATTTTAAAGGCAAAAAGACCTGACTGTATTTCCGATTTATGTAGTAGTTAAAGTAGTTTGATATTTTTTGTGTTTTATTTTAGTAAGGTTTCCTTTTGATAAAAATGGCGCTCAATAAAACGTGTTTCATAAATAGCCTTATCATGATCTTTCAATTTGAGCACTAATATTCCGAAGCAACAATAATACATGACTATCCTTCAATACACCAAATGCGGCTTTGCCGTCTGGTGAGGTGATAATAAACTACTGCGCGGTAAAAGAAATATATGACGACCCTCGCTATGAAAACTAACATTTAACATTTAATTTATTGTAATTAAGTTGTTTCGAAACTGATCATATGTACATGTATATTATCACCGATAAGCTAGTAACATTTACGAATCTACACATTTATCGAATTAGCCTAACATTCCCATCTTAATATTGCTCCAAGTCACATACCTCTTGTACCCGATCTGTCTGATACAGACGAAACGCACGTGCCGTTTTTACACGTCACAGTTGCCCAGATTCCAAAATATGTTACGTCATTGGTACCGGTGTTGTCCGGATCATCGATATACCACCATCCCGGAAACACTAGCCCCAGGATGTGGAGACAGGTCCCCACCGCCACTACGAAAAGTAGTACCGCGTCCAATATCCTAACGCGGACGGAGGACTTCTCTGATACTGTGTTGTCGGCCATTTTGTCACTTCCGCTAGAATGACGTCGAAATACAATTCTAAGGTCACAGGAAGTTCGCCAAATTATATAACGAATCGCACTCAAAATGGCAATTATTCCATGGTTGTTTTAGCTCCAATGTTATTTAAACAGGTTATATCCGAGTAACAGTAAAGAAAACACAAAATAATGACGTCAGTTTTGTTTGAATTTCTTCGTCTCCACTATAATCCAATCCCTGAGTAAATATATTAAAACTGTTTACGATTTATTTAAATGGTCTTCTACCCCACCATTTCAGGTTTCAACGTATGTTGTTTATTCTTCATGACGTCCCTTTGAAAGTGGTAAAAGCCCATGTTGTTCCGTCAAATCTATTTTCTTTATCGCTTGTCGACAGTTTTATGTATAGTTTTATATATATACTCTAGTAAGTTTGCGTCATAAATACTCTGCTTGTCTTTGTTGGTCTTTTAGGATCGACTTAAAGAGAACAGACTTCAAAAGTCATAATCAAAATTGAAATTGATATATTATTGGGAATCCGTAGAACATTCGACAAGTGTTATCCACTGTGAGAGGCGAGCCATCGTATTGTTAGATGAGATCAAAGAGCGCCCTCTTGTGATGACGATCAGATTTATACTACCTCGCTACTCCAAACGTGTTGTCACGAGGTTTATGGCCACCCTGAAGAGGACAACGTGTGTAAATTACTGGGTACGTAGATACATGTATGACGGACACGTTAGGCAAACCGAGAACAACCATGCACTGAACAGTCGAAGGTTTGTTTTTGATGTAAGAGAAGTAAATTGAGGACGTACAATTCGTTCTGATGTTTACATTTATTAATGTTTTTATACCTCAAATCGAGAATCAATACAATTCAAAAGGCGGTTATTTATCATAATTTTATAATATAGCATTGCATCTATATACGTCATTATGTTCAAGTTTAAAATATTTTTGCAGCCAATTAGATCATATATTGCTCTCAAATAGATATCAATGGGCGTTCAGTCGGTGTAGGGACAATCTTACAATGTTAGTAGATGATCCACTTGTGAATACTTGATGATGTTATATTGTGATATGTAAGCTGTATTCTAAGTATTGCTCAATACTTTGTGATGACTAATTACAGAATTAATTATTCCAAGTGGACAAATAAAATCAGCTTCCTTTCCACGAAATAAGGTTAATATAAAAATATTCCGGAAAAAATTCGTGATTCATCAGATTTAGATAAATTTCATGTATCGGAGTATGAGATTGTCATGCACATGTATGTATATAATTATGTACAGTGTCGGAGTATGAGATTGTCATGGGCATGTATGTATATAATTATGTACAGTGTCGGAGTATGAGATTGTCATGCACATGTATGTATATAATTATTATAGTGTCGGAGTATGAGATTGCCATGCAAATGTATGTATATAATTATGTACAGTGTCGGAGTATGAGATTGTCATGCACATGTATGTATATAATTATGTACAGTGTCGGAGTATGAGATTGTCATGCACATGTATGTATATAATTATGTACAGTGTCGGAGTATGAGATTGTCATGCACATGTATGTATATAATTATGTACAGTGTCGGAGTATGAGATTGTCATGCACATGTATGTATATAATTATGTACAGTGTCGGAGTATGAGATTGTCATGCACATGTATGTATATAATTATGTACAGTGTCGGAGTATGAGATTGTCATGCACATGTATGTATATAATTATGTACAGTGTCGGAGTATGAGATTGTCATGCACATGTATGTATATAATTATGTACAGTGTCGGAGTATGAGATTGTCATGCACATGTATGTATATAATTATGTACAGTGTCGGAGTATGAGATTGTCATGCACATGTATGTATATAATTATGTACAGTGTCGGAGTATGAGATTGTCATGCACATGTATGTATATAATTATGTACAGTGTCGGAGTATGAGATTGTCATGCACATGTATGTATATAATTATGTACAGTGTCGGAGTATGAGATTGTCATGCACATGTATGTATATAATTATGTACAGTGTCGGAGTATGAGATTGTCATGCACATGTATGTATATAATTATGTACAGTGTCGGAGTATGAGATTGTCATGCACATGTATGTATATAATTATGTACAGTGTCGGAGTATGAGATTGTCATGCACATGTATGTATATAATTATGTACAGTGTCGGAGTATGAGATTGTCATGCACATGTATGTATATAATTATGTACAGTGTCGGAGTATGAGATTGTCATGCACATGTATGTATATAATTATGTACAGTGTCGGAGTATGAGATTGTCATGCACATGTATGTATATAATTATGTACAGTGTCGGAGTATGAGATTGCCATGCACATGTATGTATATAATTATGTACAGTGTCGGAGTATGATATTGCCATGCACATGTATGTGTATTATTATGTACAGTGTCGGAGTATGAGATTGTCATGCACATGTTTGTATATAATTATGTACAGTGTCGGAGTATGAGATTGTCATGCACATGTATGTATATAATTATGTATAGTGTCGGAGTATGAGATTGCCATGCACATGTGTGTATATAATTATGTACAGTGTCGGAGTATGAGATTGTCATGCACATGTATGTATATAATTATGTACAGTGTCGGAGTATGAGATTGTCATGTAGGTACAAAGTCTGTACAAGAATTAATATTCGAACACCAGGCTTTCTGTTCTCGTATGTGTGTAACATTAATATTCGAACACCAGGCCTTCTGTTCTCGTATGTGTTTAACATACACAGGGCGTTGCTTCCGACTAATACGAATCATAATTGTCCATTTGTTTAGATAGTACGTGATTGTGGAACGTGAGGACGTGATGACGAAGAGTCGAGTGTTACACTGTATATCGGGACATTGCATTCTGAATGTGTATTGACAATCTATTGCGAAATCAATGTCCCGATATACAGTGTAATACTCGACTCTTGGCCATCACGTCCTCGTCCACATTATACACATTTATAGGACTTATATTGTCGATGTAATAAAGATAAGTTGTTATTAAACTAAACACTCGTCTATAAGGTTTAGTCTATGACAGTCCGAACCATTTACTCTTATAGAAATTTTGGAAATCTTATAACAATCATGATCAATGTTAACATAGGAAATGCTTGATTTATTACATTTTTCGCAATGAGATGCAAGGTTTTATGGTGAAAATATAAGTAATATTTTCAGTGAAAATATCGCTTTTGACATACAGGAACGCAGCATTGATAATGAAAACATCATCTTATTTGTTATGTCATTAGTTTCCACACAAAAATGACGTCATATATTTGTATAGAATATGACGCTACGCTCACAAAAATACGACGTAACAATCGCAAGGGCAAATAACTCTGTAAAATACAAGTTGTTATGAACAGGTCTTCTGTAAATGGAAGCGATAAAATAAATGAAATAAATAAAATATTCCTTGTTTCTTGATGAATATCAGTAATATTTCATCTCGTGAGATGGAAACTTAGTTGTTTTTTTTCAATCGTTCTTCGCACCAGTGAAAAATATAAATGTTTCCACTTTACGCTATGAAATATAACTGGTATTCATCAAAAAAGGAATATACTCCATATATATTTTTGACACCGCGTGATGGATATTGATCCTATAGACTACCATTAAGACATACAAGTACATAGAGGTTTCCGGATTAATATATCAGAATTATTCTGATCTACCAGCCAATGCGTGTGCAGTGCAGACTTCAGAGCTGTGATACAAATATGAACAGGGGAAGGAACTCCGGTAGATCAGAAACAAAGGGTAGCTTTCAGAGCTGTAATATCCGAAAATACCCTTTTTTCAGTCGATATGGTGAATGTTGGATAAATGTTTATAATCTCAGTAACTCTACTATAAACGTGATATAGTATTGGTTTCTTTTAAGATGTCATTCAACGCATAAGAGGGATCGCTGGCTTATAATTTCGTGCAGTTTGTGTATGTGTGTGTGCTGGATACTTTTAGATGACTGATTTAATTCTCTAAAAGAATAGGTTTCCCATAATATTTCATAATGGGTTTTTTTTCGAAATTCTACTCTTACATAAAACAAGTCTTTTTCAGCATAGGGCATAACTTGCTTTGTCATTTTCAGTTTTAGTAAAACAACTCTTCAGCCACCAAATACAGACTGTTGTTGTCTACTGTTCATTATGAATTAATATACAATTAGTGTATCTAGAATTCAATGACAACAATTTATTTACGATATATATATTTCTTAATTTGGAAATTATGAAAAGGTAAACATGAAGCTAAAGAAATTAAAAATATATTTATAAGGTGTAAGATCCCGTTTAAACTAGCGAATTTTTGTATGCCTATATATATCATTTCTTAGGCGTAGTTGAACAGAACTATTGTGGCCTGGCGATGCTGTTGATATGTGTGCATGCTATTTTGTCATTCAATAATGCATAATTGATTATATATTTTATTGTTCTTATTGAAATTGTTAATTTTCACTAGAAAAAAACACGTAGAAATATCACAAGAAAAGGCTCTCCATATTTAATATTACAGCTTACCATGAAACATATCAAAACAAGTACACAAATATTAATTTTAAGTACCGTTTAAATACAACGACACATCTTAATTAAAGTTATCTGTACATAAAAATACAGCCACAGTTTACCAATGAAGACATATGTACAATCATTCACATTGCTATTGATACCAAATGTTGTTTATGTTGTTTCTATGTTACATGGAAATGCATTGCGTTTGGCTAGGGTGGTTGATGGGTTGAGCACGTTTCTATTGATACCAAATGTTGTTTATGTTGTTTCTATGTTACATGGAAATGCATTGCGTTTGGCTAGGGTGGTTGATGGGTTGAGCACGTTTTCACACATTAATGTTTCAAATTCTGTAAATTGACTATAAATAGAAAAAGGGAATTCCCCGTGTTATTTTTGTCCAATTGTAATATGGCATTGCCGATTTCTCGAAAAAAATGGCAGACGAGTCGACACTCCGGCATCATTACGAAAAAAAACTTTGACTGCATTTTGAGGTTATATGCATGATGTTCATGTAAAGAAAAAAAATACTAATTAAATATACAAAAAATATATCAACGAAAAACTGAATATTTCCATGGTAATTTGTTTATTTATATATCATCCTAACTTAAAACTTGTTGTCAATGACAAATCTTGTATAATAGGCGTCATGTTGTATAGCGGATGATATGAGTCTACGGCAAGCCGTTTGGGTTTTTACCTATTGATGTGAAGATATCTCTATTTAATTAAAGATATCTCTATTTAAAATGAAGATATCTCTATTTAGTTTAAGATATCTGTAATTCAAATAAAGATATCTCTATTTAATTAAAGATATCTGTAATTTAAATTAAGATATCTCTATTTCAACTGAAAATACAGATATCTTCTTTTAAATTACAGATATCACTATTTCAAATTCAGATATCTCTTTTTGAATTACAGATATCTTTAATCATAATTGAGATATCTTTATTTTAAATAGAGATATCTTTAATTATTGTCCAATTAAAGATATCTTTAGTTAAAATAGAGATATCACTATTTGAATTAAAGATATCCCTATTTCAAATAAAAATATCTTTAATTTTGTTTATATAGATAGGTCTTCATTTGAAATACAGATATCTGTAATTTAAATACAGATATCTCTATTTCAAATACAGATATCTCTATTTAAAATAAAGATATCTTTAATTGAATTACAGATATCTGCAATTACTTTGCAATACAGATATCTCTATTTAAAATAAATTGAATTGAATTAAAGATATCTGTATTTACACGTGTTTGCTCAGTACGAAGATTAATTTTGAAACACAAAGAAAATAATGATTACTCCCTAATCCTGATCAATTTTAATGAAACGCTTTAAATTGAATTGGATTTTAAGAATCCATATGCATGTATGATAACTGTAGGTCTATTAAACCGATAAACTTGCTATTTGGAGGGGATTTCTTAAGATCAGGACATGGCAACTGCTCTCTGAAAAACAGCGAACTGTTGCAGCTATAATTGAATAATATTGAAAGCGGAAACGTTGTAACACCGTCTGCATTCCCCGCCATATTTTGCGTCACTACTGCTTTACTTCCGTCATGCGCAAAACGGAGAGTCAAGGGAGCAGTCGTTTTTCCTATTTGACAGTTAAATACAGATATCTCAATTTCATGTCAAATAAAGATATCTTTAATTCAAATAGAGATACATGTATTTGAAAGAAAGATATCTGTATTTCTACAACAATTAGAAATATCTGCATTTGAAATAGAGATATTTTTAATTAAATTAGAAATATCTGTATTTGAATTAGATATATCTGTATTTGAATTAAAGATATCTTTATTTAAATGCAGATATCTTTATTAACAATGAAATGCTGATATCTTTAATTGAATTAGAGATCTCTTTAATTGAATTAGAGATATCTGTATTTGAATTAGAGATATCTCTATTTCGTGTTTAATTAGAGATATCTCTATTTTAAATAGAGATATCTCTAATTCAAATACAGATATCTCTAATTCAATTAAAGATATCTCTAATTCAATTAAAGATATCTCTTATTCAAATACAGATATCTCTAATAGTTGTAGAAATACAGATATCTTTATTTTGAATACAGATATCTTCATTTCAATAGGTAAAACCCCAAACGGCTTGCCATATGAGTCTGGGGTGTTATAACTAACAACAGTCCAATATCTATATCAACTAATGTATTGCCATGTGTAGCTTTTACATAGGTATATTTACTCTGATATTACTCAGTTGGTAGTTTCTAACTGACACCATAAATATATAGTATCCTCAGCAAAATAAGCACCAGGGCTCAGTTGTTTAAAAGGTGATAAGGCTAATCACAGTTGAACGACAATTTTCAAATCAAGATAAAATAATTTACAGTTATACAAACTTTACCAAATTTTACAGGATTCTCAAGATCTCCATTCTGAACTTACTTGCTGATTTCAGTGCAGATATAATTACAAACATTGCAGCAAATAAGAACTGATTTTTATACTAATTATGTGATTAAGCCAATCATCTTTTGAACAACCGGGTCCAGGCATACTAACGCTTGACCATAGACACAAGAGCAATATCTCCAGGTGTTGATTTGCTTGAGTTACTTCCCTTTAGTTTGGGGTTATTATCAAACTTCAAAAGTGTGACAATGGCGGTGAAGACGCTGCCAAGGCCAGAAAAGAGGAAGAAGAAGATCACTACTGGGTTGTAACAAAGTATGGGATTGGTAGGGGTTAGGACTGTCGCACGTGCGATATCCCAGGCGTCCGATATCACGTGAAATTCCCCAATTAGCACCATTGACATCAGAAATGTTACCGATCCTGAAAAACACAAGCAGATAATACACTTATATTTTACTACAAATGATAACAATAGAATCATTTAATAACGTCATGTTTTGTTTATATCATTTGTATTTATGTAAATGGTATGTTTTACGGTATTACACAAAGATAATATGATTGGGGAATCATTCTTCAATATCCCCTTTTGGTCAATATGCGACGTCATAAATACATGTATATCATATTGAATGCTTCATTTCAGAATTACTACACCATTAATTTATTTTAAACGGGTTATGAAAACAAATAGTCTGCAAATATTTTTCCATAACTCAATAAAATAATAAAAATAGTAACATCAGTGCTGATAATTAATTTTTAGGACGATTTGATAAAATCCATTTTAATGTACGATTCCATTGATATTTCAAGAAATTATTTTTCCAAATCAATAGGCCTCATCCATGTCTCTATTATAACGCCACGATAACGTCAGGTTGTCAAAGAAGCCGTTTCATCAACATTGTGCAATAGTTTTCTCGTGTGTTTTAGCCAAAACTAATTTATCCTATGCAATTTTGTTTTATTAAATCAACATTTACAATTTGTGTTTTAGTTTTTTACTTGCCTTTTTTATCCTAATCTGTTAGATACAGTCCTTGTTTAAATCCTAATACTAATTCCTGTCTTATAGTTTTGCCCTAAATGACCTTAGTTGTCGATGGGCTGGTTAACTCAAACAAAAAAAAACCAAACAAACAAGAAATTCAAAGAGGTATTGTATTTATATCATAAATCACAATCATTAACATGATGAAGTAAGATGAAATAAAAAAGAGAAGTAAAAAAAACTTTAGTGTATATCTAAAACGTCCTGTATAATCCAATGACCATATTCTTTTGAATTTACAGGGCATAGAAGCTACCTAAACTGTTTGTAGGAATTGATGACTTCTGGTCACCTTGTCGGCAGTGCTAAATGATGATATAATCTTGAATTGTTCTAGAATACAAAAAATGGATGCTTGGTATCAATGCCATGGTGAGCTGAGGTAAAAATTGTAATATTGAAAATATCAATATTTATAAATGTATGTGTTTTTCATCTATCATTGCATTGTAAAGATTTACCCCAAGTTAAGCCATTGTCTGCTGTACTTAGAACGACACCTTTAATGAACCTAGACCGAAACTTGGTCACAATGATTTAATGTAACGAGCTATCGTATTTTTATTCCAAGATTAGGGATTCTGTGAATCGTCGGTAGGGATCGTCCCAACCACATTTATACTTTTCCCGCCAATCTATTACGATTATTTTTTTCGTAAGTAATTCTTATCGTGAAAATTAATAAATATTTGTATTTTTATAGAATCAGTTTTATGCTTAATAGTGTTTCGTAAGCCTTATAAGGCTGGTTGTTGATATTAGTTTTATGCCTTTGTATATTATATGCTCGATCGTTTTATGTACATGTACATAGTATGAACATGTAACACTTAGATAAATTATTATTGATTGATTGATTGATTGGTTAATCATATCTCACAAGCACTCGTAAGTAAAGCTCTTTATAGAAAATATACCTGTGTCATAATATTATTACGATGAGAATCGGAGGAAAACAATAGTATTTTATGCATGCAATTAGGTACGAAAGTGTCTTTAAAACCTCAAATCTGAAGATAGAAACAACATGCAATATATTACCATTATTAGTTTGGGAAATGGAAAACAACAGTCTTTTCACACTAAGAGTTTTAAGACATAAAAATTATTCACTATTTTTTATCAGAGCTATGATTTTACTGTGCCTTCATAACAGCTAGTGGTGAGATATGACACTATGTTGATAACAGGGACAGAGCCCTTACACTTACCATTGAAAATAGAAAACACGCCCGTGATGTAATTAAACAGTGTGTTTTTCCTCCATAGATACAACAAGGTACACAGTAAGGCTGTAGATGTGAGAAACAGACTCAGGATGCCGGAAAAACGAGCGAAGGTTAGAAACCCTGTAACAAAGATGGAAATGAATTTTTTAAAATTATGACGTGCAGAGCTACATATTCGTGTGTTATATCTTAATCACATGGCGATTTACTATATATCAAAAATAATAACAAAATTAAAGGTAACAAAAACAAGTGGTAATATCTACTCCGACGCTATATTTAGCTATTTCCACTCCAAAACCTGTCATCAACAGGGTCCACAGACAACAATTGCATCCCCTTTATTATATATCTATACCTACATGTAGCACCACTAATATGACAGCTGCTCTTGTGACGTTTATTCACTCTTTACATCCTCGATGGGTTTACCTACATGTATCTTCACAAGGTTATTAATTTCGTGAGAAGATGTGAAATCTGTCCAAAAAAACAATTTTACCAGTTACTACTTACCAGAACTATCGCCATTGGTCCTCTGACATATCCCGTAGGTACAGTCTACCCTTTCCCAAAGATCATAATGCTGCAGCGTTTCTGGTGAGTGACCGCTTGACCACCAGATTCTAAGAAAGAGTCCAAGGATAGTGAAGAGAACGGAAAGGAATTCCACTGGCAGGACCGCCTTGTGTTTTACAAAATCGATTTTTGTCGTCATTTTGAGTTTTTTCGGCAGTTTTAAAAATCGGCCTTGCCACTTACCATGGGTGGTAACGCCAAATAGAGTGGCGACCGTATCACAAATTAAACCTAAATTATAGAATTACAGTGTATAAAAGCGGCACATTTCCTTCCTTCGTTTAAATGTTAATCTGCCGAAATAAAACTTTGCCGGGATTAGGAAAGTCTAGTGTATTCTTCCGGTGTGTTTGGACGGACATTTGTTCCGGATGCCCTGATACTTTGTAGATATACATCGAGGCATTTGTTACTATAGCATATGACCAACATGTACTTTATACATCATGTAGATGTGGTTGTGTGCATTGATATACAGACCGGGCCTATAAGATCCGCTATGAGACTATCATACTACAAGTATTACACTACGGCATGTTCATACATTAACGATTAATAAGGTGATAAATTCAGTTTGATGTTTCCTAAACTGGCTGTTACAATTAACCCACCTCTAACTTGTTTACAGTTTTAATCAGTATGTATATATATACATATGATCATCGTCTTTTCCTACAATGAGTATCTATTATTTCTATTATAATATTAGAAGTAAACAGTATAACTAATCCACTGTAATACAGATTATATCATTAATGTTTATATTGCATGTGATGTATCAACAGACAAAATGGCGCTGGTTTGGAATTATGTAATAACCTATGATTTTTGGTTTGTTGTGATTGGCTGATACATAGATTATACGAACAACTTTATTGCTTTTTTACTCATATCCGGTCCCTCCCATCCTGAGGAATTGAGTTAGATTTTTTTTAAACTCTGTTATCTTTCAGTCAATGCTGTTTTTGGCCAAATTAAGTTTCAAGCCATGAAGAACTTGACTTTTAACCCATGTCGGGCTCTGCCTCTCATGTACAAACGTTGTTCTGCTGTCATCAAAGAAGTTTCTGGTCAAATTTGGTTACATTTGCTGTGGACTAGTAGCGATGTAAAGAAAATGTTGAAGGACTAACGATATAGTGACATTAATCGTACGATCCACACTAGAATCCATTATGTTACATACATGTATATCCATGTATTAGGGAACTATACTATAAACAAGGGAATACTGTCAGTATACGAGCACGTGTGCAATAAAATCACAGTTTCTCCCTTCCGTATACCTACAGTTGATGTGAAAATATCAATAATTTATTATCTTTATCAACTTCTTTATTATCCCTTCTACATGTATTTAGGATTTCACAAAAATACAGTTACCATTTTCCTACTCCACTTGTATATTACTGTCACAAGCATATGTAAGTCTTCCTTATTCGGTAATGTCTAGCTGATATTATTCATATCCAGCAAATCAGCCACCTAATTGATAACTAACATTTGATCATAGACGCACGCGTGATAGCTTCTCGGTTTGACTTACTGGAGTTACTTCCCTTTAGTTTTGGATTATCATCAAACCTCACAAGTGTTAGCCTACGCTGGCCAGGCCAGAGAAGAGTAAGAAGAAGATCGCTACTGGATTGTAGCGAAGAAGGCGACTGGTAGGGATTAGGACTGACACACGTGCGGAATCCCAGGCGTCCGAGATCACGTGAAACTCTCCAATCAGCACCATTGACATCAAAAACGTTATCCACCCTGAAACCATACAGGCAGATAAATACACTTTTTTAATGATAACAAAATAAAACAAAACCCCTTTTTCAAAATTTTGCACTTTCTGATCATTTTGTTGGCATCATTTGTAGTTATGAAGAGTAAATGATACGTTTTACGTTAATACACCAAGATATGCCAATGGGGTATTCGATATTTTTGTTTTTCAATATGACACATATCACATAGGTATATGTTTCATAATTTACTGAAATACTAAACACCATCAAAAACAAAAATGTAACAAAATTATACTGAGAAGCTTAAATCAGTTATATTTTTTGTTAATCTATTTTCTCTCTCGTGTCTATTTGAATGGCAATCAAAATGATTTGTTAGCTATATTCTCGTGTCTGAGTGGGGAAAAAAGATTGATCTGTTTGGAATATACAATGTTCATAACGTTTTTGGCAGTGCTAACACGTATTTCGAAGTGTAGTATCCAGTGGAATGTCAGTAAGAGACATGGTGAGTTGATGTACACACTAATGATATAGCGAAAAAACAATCTCTATCGATCTATCACTTATCCATCAATATGTAGTTAAACGTACCCTGTAAACCCAACATTTAGTCATTGTCTGTTGCAAAAACACCTTAATATTAAAATAATATACATTAAACAACTGAGATTAAAAAAATAATTAAGCAATGGAGATAGGTAATACAGGTATGGAAACACCTGGATCGGGTTCAAATATAAACAGCACATTGAGATTTGACATTGAAAACAGAAATCATAACTTTTAGCTTATAGAAGCTCTATAGAAAACAGCAAGATAATAACACTGAACATTGGACAAAATAATAATATCTTTATGTGAGGTATTTTAGGAGACACCTTAACACATAGAACAAAAACATTCCATTTTGTAAATCGGAAACCTAGAAATAATACGTTGATAATGTATATTAGGAGCTAGATAAAACTACGCCTTCACGCTAACCAGCATACATACCGTTACAAATGGATAATAAACCTGTGATGTAGTTGAAGTATCTCTTTTGCCTCCATAGGTACAACAGGGTAGACAACAAGGCTGTAGATGTAAGAAACAGACTCAGAATGCCGGAAAAACGGGTGAAGATGAGAAAGCCTGTAAAAAACAACAAAAAGGTTATGACAGTTAATCAACAGTTAATCAGTTTTGTTTTCTTCATGGTTTATGTTAAAAATGCTCCACCGCCAACAGAGCATAAACGGCACCCATCATTTGAACAATAACTGATGTATAATCGTGTTTATATGTGTCTAATTAACACAAAAAATGCTTATGAAATAATTCGTTTTACTTTTGGTGCATGCACATTCAGTACTTAATTTCATATAGGATATAGTGCGACGGATATTTTTCGGGATGCAATTAATTATTCTTAATATTTCTATCTTGAAGTAAAATTAGAAATTCAAATTTTTCAATGGTGGTAATGGTGTAAAGTAAGTAACTTTTGTAACTGAAGAAAAATACTAAATTTCCTTATCCTGTTTTTGATAGTGAAAAATACCATTTTTCAGCGGTGGAGCAAGCATCTTTAAAGAGGGAGAAGTAATATACAGTAAAACCCCTATAACTCGAACAGCAGGGGACCAGATCAATAGTTCGAGGAATACGGGGTATTCGACTCATCCGAGGTTGGTCACGATCAACATTCAAAATGTCCGGTTTCAAACTATGACAAACAATGCACGGCAATGACATTTTAATTACCCTATCTTTCAGCATTTTGGATTTCTTTATTTAAGTGTTTTATTGATAGCAATATCAAGTTGAAAAATGTGTATAACATAAATTTAGCGTTTGAAAAAGCTAACGAGAAAGCCCTTAATCAAATATCATTCACATCAGAGTAAGCGATCGTCATCTAGGTTAATGCACAATCCGTATAGGTCAACAAGAAGTACATTTTCTATTATTTGATTATCACAAATCATTCAAAACATTTACAAAATACATACTCACAATAAAATTATTAACCAGCATATTTACGGACATAAGAAATGATATCTATAGATGACTATTTAATAAAAGCGTAACGTTGGGTTACATGTGTTTACGAGTAAAGTTAAAAATACAATTTACGGAAAAAGATACTTAACGCACTGATAAAATGTACTTTGCATATATTGTTTGATATCGTTTACATCTTTCGGCAAATAACATTGTGTTAGTCTGTCGAATTAAACCAACAAAGAAATTTTAAAAAATAAACTTTTATAATTAGGCGGGCGTCAGCAATATCTTCCGCCTCTTTTGTCATTTCACAATGCGTACTTTCTATTAACACGGATCAACAACTTCCGTATTTTCGTATCTACAGTGAAGATTATTACGAGAGAAATATCAATAACTCAATGCCTTTTCTGAAATATTTAAATAAAGTTAGCATCAAACAACGACTTGCGATCGGGTAGGTAGGTAATAATGACACCGTTAATCCCTTAATTACAAGGTTTGATACGTTACTTGTATAAACACAAGATCGTGATCCATGTCGGTCAGTGCAGTCAGGTGTGACACAGGTAAAAAAATCTCAAGGGCCGAACACCTGTTCGACGAATACATGGGTAAATACTATGTATTTGATGAAACGGGGACATATTTCTGTTCGGGGAATAAGGGGTATTCGACGAATAGCTGTTCGAGCTATCCGGGGTTTTGTTACATAGATTAAATAGAGAGATGGTCGGGACCGTACGACCAGTTCGACGAATAGGGGGTATTCGAGGAATCCGGGTTCGAGTTAGAGGGGTTTTACTGTATCTCTTGACTGTTATACCAGGGATAAAACAACCAAAAGAATGGTGCCAATAAATAAAACCCTTCCAACACAGAAAGAGACGTAACAGGACGGTACAGTTCACCCTCCTATGACGCACGCCCTTCTAGAACCAATCACATCAATTGAATCATGTTGATTTTACTGCAGATATAACTCTACCAGTTAAATCATTTGCATTACATCACTGTTGACTTGCATACTATGTATGTTTTATGTTCAAAATTGAGACAACCATATTCAAGCTCCGCAAACAGACAATAGTTATACCCCCTTTAAATGATGCCGCCTTTTTTAACGTCATTCGTTCACCTAATATATTAACTGATTTTGATATGTTTGAAGACGTTATTAATTTAATGAGAAGAAGATGTGAAATTTGTCAAAAACAATGTTATCAGTCATTACTTACCAGAAATATCGCCATTGGTCCTCTGACATATCCCGTAGGTACAGTCTACCCTTTCCCACAGATCATAATGCTGAAGCGTTTCAGGCGAGTGACCGCTTGACCACCAGATTTTAAGGAAGAGCCCAAAGGCCGTAAAAAGAACGGCGACAAATTCCACTGGCAGCATCGCCTGGTGTTTTACAAAATCGAATTTTGTAGTCATTTTAAGTTTCCTTTGCATGTTCAAAACTCGGCTTTGCAGTTGACGCTGACAACACCAAAAAAAGTGTGACGATTGTATCAAGAATTAAATCTGTAATGACAAAAAACGTCACCTTGCCTTCCTTCCTTTTAAAGTCAAATCCGTTGAAATGAGACATTACAAGGATCAGCAAAGTCTAATGACACTTCCGGTTTGATTGCACATTAGTTCCGGCTGCACTGATGGTTTGTACAGATATACACCTGGGAATTTTGTAGTTTTACAAAAGTATATAATCATAATTTACAATACATGTAGTTTGATGAACACGAAATTTCATAGATACACCAAAGCTAACAAGAATTAATTTGAACGTTCAGTGATTTATTTCCTGATGTTTTTTGTTGCAATAATCACATGCCGTTGATAAAATTCCTTTCGATCAACATCTGAGCGTCATTCTACCCAATTTTCTACAAACGAATATTAACGTTATTTCTACCACAAATATAACAATGTAACCGATGCATTACTTTTTTGTGTATCTATGGAATCATGGTTTCCTGTATGCCACGAATGTCGTGTATATCATACGAACCACTTCATCCAATTATTGATATCAATAGAATGCTGGTTCACATAAGAACTCATGAGTAAATGTGTATTATCATTTTTATTCTTTACTTTCCATATCATGATAAACACATGACCCTATGCGCTTTGTTGTACCACGGAGTACCTGTGTTGTACCACGGAGTACATGTGTTGTACCACGGAGTACCTGTGTTGCACTACGGAGTACCTGTAATGTATCACGGAGTACCTGTGTTGTACCATGGATTCCTGTGTTGTACCACGGATTCCTGTGTTGTACCACGGAGTACCTGTTTTGTACCACGGAGTACCTGTGTTGTACCACGGATTATTGTGTTGCACCACGGACTACCTGTAATGTACCACGGATTCCTGTGTTGTACCACGGATTCATGTGTTGTACCAAGGAGTACATGTGTTGTACCACGGAGTACCTGTTTTGTACCACGGAGTACCTGTGTTGTACCACGGATTATTGTGTTGCACCAAGGAGTACCTGTGTTATACCACGATGTACATGTGTTGTACCACGGAGTTCCTGTGTTGTACCACGGAGTTCCTGTGTTGTACCACGGAGTTCCTGTGTTGTACCACAGAGTACCTGTGTTGTACCACGGATTATTGTGTTGTACCACGGAGTACCTGTGTTGTACCACGGAGTACCTGTGTTGTACAACGGATTATTGTGTTGTACCACGGATTATTGTGTTGCACCACGGAGTACCTGTGTTGTACCACGGATTATTGTGTTGTACCACGGAGTTCCTGTGTTGTACCACGGAGTACCTGTGTTATACCACGATGTACATGTGTTGTACCACGGAGTACCTGTGTTGTACCACGGATGATTGTGTTGTACCACGGAGTTCCTGTGTTGTACCACGGAGTTCCTGTGTTGTACCACGGATTCCTGTGTTGCACCACGGATTCCTGTGTTGCACCACGGATTATTGTGTTGTACCACGGAGTACCTGTGTTGTACCACGGAGTACCTGTGTTGTACCACGGAGTTCCTGTGTTGTACCACGGAGTTCCTGTGTTGTACCACGGATTACTTGTGTTGTACCACAGAGTACCTGTGTTGTACCACGAAGTACCTGTGTTGTACCACGGATTATTGTGTTGCACCACGGAGTACCTGTGTTGTACCACGGAGTACCTGTGTTGTACCACGAAGTACTTGTGTTGTACCACGGATTACCTGTGTTGTACCACGAAGTACTTGTGTTGTACCACGGAGTTCCTGTGTTGTACCACAGAGTACCTGTGTTGTACCACGGATTATTGTGTTGTACCACGGAGTTCCTGTGTTGTACCACGGATTATTGTGTTGCACCACGGATTCCTGTGTTGCACCACGGATTATTGTGTTGTACCACGGAGTACCTGTGTTGTACCACGGAGTTCCTGTGTTGTACCACGGAGTTCCTGTGTTGTACCACGGAGTTCCTGTGTTGTACCACGGAGTTTCTGTGTTGTACCACAGAGTACCTGTGTTGTACCACGGAGAACCTGTGTTGTACCACGGAGTACCTATGTTGTACCACTGAGTACCTGTGTTGTACCAAGGAATACCTGTGTTGTACCACGGAGTACCAGTGTTGTACCAAGGAATACCTGAGTTGTATCACGGAGTACCGGTGTTGTATCACGGAGTACCTGTGTTGTACCACGGAGTACCTGTGTTGTACCACGGAGTACCAGTGTTGTTCCACGGAGTACCTGTGTTGTACCACGGAGTACCTGTGTTGTACTACGGAGTACCTGTGTTGCACTACGGATTCCTGTGTTGTACCACGGAGTACCTGTGTTGTACCACGGAGTACCTGTGTTGTACCACAGAGTACCTGTGTTGTACAACGGAGTACCTGTGTTGCACCACGGAGTACCTGTGTTGCACCACGGAGTACCTGTGTTGTACCACGGACTTCCTGTGTTGCACCACGGATTCCTGTGTTGTACCACGGAGTACCTGTGTTGTACCACGGAGTACCTGTGTGGTACCACGGAATACCAGTGTTGTTCCACGGATTCCTGTGGTGTACCACGGAGTAACAGTGTTGTACCACGGAGTTCCTGTGTTGCACCACGGATTCCTGTGTTGTACCACGGAGTACCTGTGTTGTACCATGGAGTACCTGTGTTGTACCACGGAGTTCCTGTGTTGCACCACGGATTCCTGTGTTGTACCACGGAGTACCTGTGTTGTACCACGGAGTACCTGTGTTATACCACGGAATACCAGTGTTGTTCCACGGATTCCTGTTTTGTACCACGGAGTACCTGTGTTGTACCACGGAGTTCCTGTGTTGCACCACGGATTCCTGTGTTGTACCACGGAGTACCTGTGTTGTACCACGGAGTACCTGTGTTGTACCACGGATTCCTGTGTTGTACCACGGAGTAACAGTGTTAATTACACTTAAATCATATAATCAATCCAAACATACAACTTGTACAACATTAGCCTTGTTTGCTGTTTATTTGCAGGAAATTCGTCGATTGTTATAACTTTTTGATTATGTACATAGCGAAATTCCCTAACCTAACATTGACAACGAGAAATATTGACCTGGAATGAATTGACTAGATTTTTTTGTTGTTGAGCAATTTGACTTGAAAGAGTAGAAGAATCAATTTTAGATTAAAAAGCTGACCCCAATTTCATCGGAAATTGGCCAGAATATATCTAGGTCATTTCCAAGTGAAATCCCTAACTGAAATATACCATGATTTCATATGATTTTGACATGATCAGAATGTGACGTGAAGTTCCAGGTGAGGTAGTTCAGAAATTCATATGAATGTCTGGTCAATCATAGGTTTAAAAAATGTTTATATGATAGAACAAAACTTTAAGTGTTTATGCTGAGGTCCAGTTTCCCATACCAACATTATTTATTTATACTTACATTTTTGTTGTTAGCTCTTTAGGATATACAGTAAAACCCCTCTAACTCGAACCCGGATTCCTCGAATACCCCCTATTCGTCGAACTGGTCGTACGGTCCCGACCATCTCTCTATTTAATCTATGTAACAAAACCCCGGATAGCTCGAACAGCTATTCGTCGAATACCCCTTATTCCTCGAACAGAAATATGTCCCCGTTTCATCAAATACATAGTATTTACCCATGTATTCGTCGAACAGGTGTTCGGCCCTTGAGATTTTTTTACCTGTGTCACACCTGACTGCACTGACCGACATGGATCACGATCTTGTGTTTATACAAGTAACGTATCAAACCTTGTAATTAAGGGATTAACGGTGTCATTATTACCTACCTACCCGATCGCAAGTCGTTGTTTGATGCTAACTTTATTTAAATATTTCAGAAAAGGCATTAAGTTATTGATATTTCTCTCGTAATAATCTTCACTGTAGATACGAAAATACGGAAGTTGTTGATCCGTGTTAATAGAAAGTACGCATTGTGAAATGACAAAAGAGGCGGAAGATATTGCTGACGCCCGCCTAATTATAAAAGTTTATTTTTTAAAATTTCTTTGTTGGTTTAATTCGACAGACTAACACAATGTTATTTGCCGAAAGATGTAAACGATATCAAACAATATATGCAAAGTACATTTTATCAGTGCGTTCCGTATCTTTTTCCGTAAATTGTATTTTTAACTTTACTCGTAAACACATGTAACCCAACGTTACGCTTTTATTAAATAGTCATCTATAGATATCATTTCTTATGTCCGTAAATATGCTGGTTAATAATTTATTGTGAGTATGTATTTTGTAAATGTTTTGAATGATTTGTGATAATCAAATAATAGAAAATGTACTTTTCTTGTTGACCTATATGGATTGTACATTAACCTAGATTGACGATCGCTTACTCTGATGTGAATATATTTGATTAAGGGCTTTCTCGTTAGCTTTTTCAAACGCTAAATTTATGTTATACCACATTTTTCAACTTGATATTGCTATCAATAAAACACTTAAATAAAGAAATCCAAAATGCTGAAAGATAGGGTAATTAAAATGTCATTGCCGTGCATTGTTTGTCATAGTTTGAAACCGGACATTTTGAATGTTGATCGTGACCAACCTCGGATGAGTCGAATACCCCGTATTCCTCGAACTATTGATCTGGTCCCTGCTGTTCGAGTTATAGGGTTTACAATGTATATATATTTACATATCGTATTTATATAGGTTTATCTAAGTTCTAATGTATCCTTCCGATACGTTACAATATCACTTTTACAATACTGTTTGTGATGAATAAAACATGACCCTAAAATAATGGTCGAAACATTTCTACACAACCGATTAATATAGTTTATGGTTTAGTCCGGATGTCGGACGGGGAGGTACCAGGGCCGTGCCAGCAGCCGGGAACCCATATATACCTGTACCAAAGACACAATTCAAATAATAATGTCAAAAACACTAGGAACAAGACACTGCTAAAAGATACGCTCATTTTAAGAAGCAAATTGTTCTTGTTTCAAATTGTCGAACAACTGTTTTGTGACATATTATATATTTGGTATATTAATATAAAACAATAAAAGTTTTTTTTCTATTATTGAGCAATAAAAGTGCTTATTGATATGTTGTCTATGCGTTTATTTCTGTTATTAGACATAATCCTATCGATATCACCATTCTATTAAAGGTCATTTATTTACATTCATGTCTACCGAGCATACCTTAAAAGGGAAACTATACAGTGGTCCTAGCCTCCCCGTCATTGCTCCTGAAATCTTTCTAGCTTCTGTTAAAGCGACTGTAACGCAGTATATAGCTACCTCTTCAGTAGCCCTTAATAACCCTTAGATAAATGTATAACTTTCAAATCTTAGTGCTAGACATTTCCTATTCAAATTTTGGATCCCTAAATTTCAGCGATTTGCTGAATTTTTCAAAAGAAATTTAAGAATACCTATTGTGGGTATCAACTCCCGTAGAGAGGAGTAAATGTATGAGTATTAGAATATATAAACCCATTGCAAAACAGTTATCAGGAGAAACGTTTATCACCCTTGTAATCAAAACAAAACTGATATGTTTTTATTATAATCCTGAACATAAATACTGTATTACAGAACCCTGCCACAGCACGAGACTACCTACCGGGCCATGTTGCGGACATGATGGTGGGATATTCGAAAGCTGAAAGACGAACACCACCTCCTGTGATATTCTCGTAGATCCCAAACGACAGCAGATAATCTGAAATGACAAGGTTTTTTGTTAGATTTTCAAAATATTTCTACTTATTTTCGTGCAATGTACAATAAATTATCCTACTAAACAGTTAGGTTCGCATGTGGAAATTAGCCAGTATTTCTATCAGACAGATGTGTACCTGGTCCGTTAAGAATACTGAGGGATGTTTCCGTCACTAGGAGGCAGTCGTCCTTGGAAACGGTAGACCGGATGTTCCCACCGTCGCTTGTCTCCTTGTACCAAACTTCGGACCGGAAGTTTGTTAGATAGTGTGGGAACCCAAAAGATGAAGGCGCCATCTTTTATGAAAAAGAAAGAAATTAACATAATTGCATGTAACATTTGTGTTTTTATTAGCATTAAATTTTTTAGCAATAACCAATCTATTATGGAAGAAAATATAATATGTTCAACTAGTTAAGCACCGACACGTTCAAGTAAAACCTTGTTATATTGCACGGTTCGAAGATTATATTGCATCGCTCCCATGGAAACGTTATATTTTGCCACGCGTTCGAGATGTTATATTGCCCGGCTTTAGGAACACCTTCTGCGCTGTTGTTGTCTAGTTTTGTAGAAAACGACCTCCGAGGAATCGCGCGTAACGGTGAGTTACGTTATTTATGACGTCACCAAAGGTTTCACGTTCCAATTTCGCGCTAGTTTATAGAATCTTCGAAACAAGCTACGTTCATGTAGTAGCGTTTATCGAGTAGAGGACCGGACCACGGGCGAATGTATTGATGATCAAAAGGTGCATGCAGGTCTAAATATTGTTAAAGAAGAAACCGGAGTTACAACGTGGACGTACGTGGTTTATACGTCAAATCTTCAATAGGAATTTGAAAGCTTTTGCCGTAGCGGCTACGGTGCTGATGATTTTGTTAAGTGATTGTCGTATTCATTTTATAATAATATCAACTGAAAAACTTGTGATATGTATAAGAACAAAATATTTCATGGGTTACTGTTGCTTAGTTCATAATATTTACCCCCTCGGTTGATTGGTAATCAACAAATATTATTATTGGCACTCAGCCTTCGGCCTCGTGCAATATTACATTTGGTTGATTACCAACCACCTCGGGTTAAATATTATGAAACTAGAGCACAGGTAGGCCATTGAAAATATTTTGTATAATATGTACACAGGCATAAGAAGCCTTTGGAATGCATTATTATAATGTACTTTGTATCCATACGCATGTAAAACTGCTGGGGTGATATACGTGATTCAGTATTGATTTTTATATACAACTGACAATAGCAATGTTAATTAATATTGGGCAAAAGATATAATGTAGTTGTTGATAGGGACAGGATATTCGTGGCCTGTGTGGCTTGTCTGTAATCATGATGTAAGGTGTCAATAAAATAACTCACCAAGGAAAGCATGGAGAAGGCATTTGCTCCTGCAATCTTGTGACGGTACAGCAGCTTGATCGACAATTCTCCATTCTAGGGCCCTGTAATGGTAGGCTTTAAACAGAGTTTTGTCATGCCCGGCCTAATAAGTTGGGCAATTTGAGCACAAAATCTGGAGGATTGTTGAATTGTTATTAGACAATTATAGCAAAAGTTGCTCCTTTTCAGTATTTTTATTGATAAAAAAGTTCGTTTAAAATATAGATGTTTTTATTATACTCTTTGTTCTTACATAAAAACATTTTAAAAAAATATGTGCATGAGTTATTTTTTTCTCACATAATTTTAGTACTACTATAGTACAGTACTAACATATATTAAAATTCACTAAAAATTCTCTATTTGCCAAGAAAATATAACATAAGAGGAGCGTGGCTGGAATTTCGTTAGTAATGCAATAACCGGAAGCAGTTCCGTCCCGTACCTTGCTGTATTGATAATGCGATGAACCAGACGAGCTGTTACGCGGGAAGTCTGGTTGTACACGTCATGTCTGTGGCGAGTCGGTGCCCGGGTGTCGTATAGATGTAGGTACTGGATGTCAGCTTTAGAGGACCGTGGTCCACCGCCCTGTTATACCTCACCAACGTTCTGTACAGGTGCGCCAATGCCACTGACCCGGGGAACAAATGGACTCTGCGGCTATTCGTGTACCCCAAACAGGAAAAGTGTCCACAAAGCTAAAGCGATATACCGCAGTTATCCATTGTGTGTTGGGGTCGTTGTATAGAAGTAAACATCTATTTGCGTGTTATCAGGTTTCATGATCTGATATGATAAAATCCTTACGCGACGCTTAACCTACTTCTACTATGTGGACACTTATATTCTGGTCCTGCGTGTATTCTTGATGATACAGCTTTTAAGAAAATAGTAAGGTTTTGGCAAATCTTGCAAAGTTGTAAGTCTTTTATGTAACTATTAAGATACTGCAAATATAAGTTTAACAACATGTGTAGTTTGTATTGATTATTTGGCATACACGATTTCTTTAATTCAACTAAATGAGGAATAAACTAATCGTGTGTTATGTGTTTACCTTAAAAGTGGGTGTACCTTTGTATTTATGATTTTAATCAATATTTGATTTGACCAATAAAGCATTTCTACGCGTTATTTTTAATTTCCATTTATAATGGTATTGTATTTTTCTTTTATCATTATATCAATATAAATTTTGTCATTATTTGATTTGGTGAGCATAGCATGCATAATACTTAAAGGGACAATTCAGTCTAAGAGAAACATTAAAAATTTGTAACATATATGCGCTAAAAACCAAGTTTTGATTAAAAATTAGATCAGTCGGTTTTACGGTGATTATACCAGAATGTAGAACAACAACATCTATGCCATATTTTGGCTACTTGGTTATGCAATAAAAGAATTAGCTGAGTGAATTGTCCCTTAATTTACATAATATCATTGTTATATTTTGCCAAAGGACAATAACCCGGTAAAAAGATCAGAACAGAGTCGCATTATACGCATACAGTCACTCATATAAACAGAAATATTACAATATACAATAAAAATGCACATCTATACAATGGAAAGGTATTACCATACTAAGTACATGTGTCCCTATGCATATAAATAGTGATGTTTGGGAATAATGTACTTAATTAGAAAGTAATAAAGAAAAATCATTCATTGGAATAGATAATCAAATAACAAATTAAAAATCAAATCAAATAAAGATAACAATCAAAATCATTTACGTAAATGAAAAAAAAAATTGTAAGATATCCCAAACAAAAACAATAAATGTAAATCAGATATATATGATCACCAATTCAAATAACGATGAAATCGCGATCGATGATATAATGATTAAAGGAAAATAAAACAAAGACAAATGGAAATAAGATATGATATAAAGTTCATATCGATGATAAGATTTAAATAATTATGTAAATGGACAAAACCCCAAGGCTAAAACTATCCACATATATAAGAAATGAACCAAAGGGGTGAAAATAAAGCTATTGAGACTCCTACCGAGATCAATAAAATAGGCGATGTCACAAGAAGTAGGTGTGCAATTCTTACCTTCAAGTATCAGCACAGTAGCTGAACAAACGTCGTGTTGACGAATGGTCTTGTTTATCGTTCCTATAGGACTCGCTAAATAGAGAGACTTTAGACGTGTTTACTTTAACCTTAACCCAAGTCGTAAGTTAGATGTGTTTGCCTAAGAGACCCAGAGCTCGATCCGAAACTGTCAGCTTCGTGATTTGTTTATAGATACCAACACCTAGTAATCGCATAATATAGAAATTTTTAGTATACCAATCAAAGCAGAGTCGATCACAAAATCCTCTCCCGGACACTTTCCTCCACAGGTTACACCTGTATACACCAATCAGGTTAACGATCTTCTAGGATGTAGAGAAGCCACATACTAATTACCAGATAACTCAATAGGTATACAGGTACAAATAACTATTATCTATCAAAAAGTACAAGTAATACAGAAATTGTAAAGAATATATTTACGAATAGTGGCCTGATTAATGTCAGAGGCTTCACAGTTTAGCTTGCGATTAACTAACATGGTATGAAAAGAGAACAAGCGCACGCACCGCCTAGTACTGATTAACTGTAATCATAGCACTATTCCTTAGTGGATGAAGCAAAAATCCTACTTAACATTCCTGTAATTAATAGCTAAGATAATATATCAGAACATACACAAGACAACGTTAACTCCATGTTTCGCAAAACACTATAATCCAACAACACCTAATGCGGAGATAACCGACCAACCAAATGTTCCCAACTCTAAAAGAACATAACCAACCGTTGTAAATAGGTTTTCTATTGGATGTCTTAAGCCCTTAAGCCCCTGACGATGCCTCTACACCCCTGGTGCGAACTAGGTTTCTATGATTGTCTAAGCCCTAAAAGCCCCTGAACCAATCCCCTAAGAACGACCAACAAACCCTGTTAGCCATGTAGCTCTAAGTATAAACCCCAAAATGGGTATAGTTTCAGAGACCCTGCCAAGTGTTGCACTGGTTACGTTTTTTGATAGTGCACGGCGTGGTTTCTTGTCCCCTAACCCATCTTAGTTCGAGACCAAGGCTTTCCTTAGAAGCAGCCCCCTCTTATCAAGCGACACAAATTCAACCCAACTACCCTAAAGTGACCACTGATTGGTCTCAAAAAAAGTCCGGGACAAGAGCCACCATATTTTAGGTGAAACCGTTGCCACCAACAACCCACCCTACACACTAAATATACTTCCCGCTTAAAATAAAGACAAGGCTCAACTGACTGAATAATTAAAAAAAAAAAACTACCTAGCCACGTGTACCACACGTGTACTCCGGCCAGCGGGTCGCATCGGGGTGACCGATGAGGACAACTAGGATTGATATGAATGTGACTGCCAAACAGCAAACACACTACAGCAAAAGACCTGGTTTCTTCACGATATTCCCCTGAAATTTGGCTGGTCAAAGATGAATAAATAAAACAGATTTACTGAAAGTGGAAGACCTCTATGAAGAGTGTCAATAACAAATATACAAATACTGTACAAAAAATGCAACAAATGATAGAAAACCCGTTCTATCACCACTATACCATACCACAGGACCCCAAAAAAAAACCAAAGGACAGATTATCCTAATCAATTTTGAAAAGTAGGCCGGCCTCTCCGATATCAGTGTAAGTATAAATAACCCTATGTAGAACAACGGGGACAATGTCGTTGCAAAATAAATTACTATTTCGCAAAAAAAAAACCCCACTAGTGTTTCGTTTGCTTTGTTTGTTTGTCTTACACATTATTCATGCCAACCCATCTCTACGACGGAATACTGTTAGCAAACTTGTTTACGTCTTCCGTATCCTTCAATAATACCAATCGACCACGTTGGAATAAATAAATTTTGCCGTCAAAATTATTAATTTTTCTTTCTGTACGCTGTTTTTGTTTGTCGGGAAATTGACCCCAGTTCGCCCTAAACCCCTGGCAGGCTCATAATTCAAAACAAAGATCGCATATATTTGTGCCAATATCACAAGATATGAGTGCATTATCACTCTGCAGGGAAATAAACATCTGTAATGTTAAAAAAAAGACTTTCGTGTCGCGATTATTTGTCTTGTATTTCGCGGGTTCGGATAATACCGCGGAAAAACTTAAAATTCTTTATCTGTTGGGCTAAAGTCGTCTGCTTAATAGTCGTTATATGTAAATAGTCGTGATATTTAATATTTAAATAGTCGTTATATGTAAATAAGTCGTGATATTTAAAATATTTAAATAGTCGTTTATATGTAAATAGTCGTGAGTATATAAATATGTTAAATAGTCGGATTACCCATTGCTACAGTCAACCTAGGAATTATGCCTACACAACATACTTCATGGGCTTGGGAACACCGAATAAAGAGGTATGCCAAAAACCAAATGAAAAGGATATCGTTTACTTTTTTCATCTTATGAAAGAACAACAAAAACTGCCGTATACTAAAAATCACAGCAAAAATAGATGGAGTATTACTATCACTGCAATGACACCATTTCCTCCTATTGACGGAATGAAGTAAACTATGGATCCGGAGAGGAAAAAGTAGGTTGACGGGACATACCAGGGCCACATTTGGTGTCTAGTTTTCGGGTACTTTGCTTAATAACCTGTTAAAGAAAGTATTTGTCATGCTTATTATTGCGTTGGCATTATGAAGCTTTGGGGTTCAATTCTTAAATGTCTGTAGCATTTTAATCATTCAAGTAATGATACATTTTGATCTTACATTTTATAAACCTATGTAACCTCGGAATTATTCTTATCTAAATCCAACCACCTATGTCTAGTATGTCGCTTTTGGAAAAAAATGTCAAGTATGCATCATACATACTCATTAATTAATCTTAGATACATTTAGCGTATAAGTAGTCTAAATATGTTGTACATGTTGTTCTTTTGTAGGGAATTAAGCCGATGGTAGGTAGGAGAAGCTAGACAAGAGAATACAACCGGTCCAGAGCGTGGGCAGATCGGGGATAATATGAAAAACACCCGGTATCCGACGTACCCTGGTAGTAAGTTCTCATAGATCCCAAAAGATAACTCGTAGCTGCCTGTTAAATAAAGGTTAGTGTCGACACATACGTTAATATGTTAACCGCAATCCATTATTAAATATGTAAATGAGAGTTTGTATTAGCTTACGACATCATTATAAATCAACAGTTAAGGTTAGTAACAACAACCATAAAACTGACCGAAAACCGAACTTATGCATCCCAGGAGACAGACCACAGACAGGAAAACATAGGTCTATTTCGGTTTAATAGCGCTTCACGCAGTAAAGTAATAAAAGAACGAATTGGGATTAGAAAACAGTTGTTTCGCCTGAAAGAGTACCACCCCATTAGACCAACGCATGATTCTAAGAATGCTGACATTAATGTTTTTAAACATTTAAAAGTTAAAGACATTTTTATAAAACGTTTCCTCATCTCTTATTTTTTCTCTTATTATTAAATACTAACAACCAAGAAATCTATGGTGCGCGCACATGGAAAGAGAGAAAGGGTAACACGAACCGGAACCTACTGGCAGGTACCGATAGCGGCGTGGGCGTCAGGAACCAGCACACAAGGGGCACGGGCCATGGGAAAGCGTGAACGAGGACCGTGACCGGCAGCGCGGAAACCAGACGTGCTACGGGCAGCGCGGCCAGCTGGGTGCGGAGCCCGTAAAAGAACGCCCGCACCGTGCGGAAAGAGAGATGGAACAGCATGCAGGATGAAGTGAGACCGAAAACGGTGGGGTCGGATGGAAGGATGTGAGAGAGAAAGTAGATAGGGCAAGACAAAAAAACAGGCAAGACAAAGGAGGCGCCGCGCCGAAACGGGGGGCAGCACCCGCCGGGGCCAGCTGCAAGGCCGTGCCGAGCGACTGAGACGACAGAGAGGAGGACGGCAGAGCAGAGGGACGGTCGAGAATGGGACGGCACGTTCGCGGGTGGAAAAAAACAGCTGGGGCACAAACGCGAAAAAAAAGCAAGGGGTGAACAGCGGAAAAACAAGAGGACGTCCAGAAACAGACAAGCAGGGAAAGGAGACAGGGAGAAAGCGCATCCCGGCCAAATAAGGACAGGGTGCGGAGCAAAGCGAATAGGCGAGAAAGACCAACAAGGAGGAAAACGGAACGGAGAGGGGATAGCGCGCGATGCAAGGGGCGCAAACAGACATACAGAGAGGGCGAAGGGGAAAAACGAAGACCAGCACGAGAAGTGCATGACGCAGCCATGGGAGGGAAACAGAAAAAGGGACAAAAAGGAGCCACCAAAACAACCCGGGTGATGAGGCGAGGACGGGACAAGAAAGTGGGTTAGGCAAGGAAGTAGGGCAAATGAAAGAGAACCAAAAAAGCGGGGAAAGGGTCGGGAGAAAACACAGAACGGGCAGACTGCAAAAGGCCGTAATAGTACGGGAAGGAAAAAAAGAACAAACGGGCCAAAGACAAGTAAATGCCAAAAGGAAAAAAAGGGCGAAAAAACCGGCCAAAGAGCGTCTGGCGCCGGCAAAAAGAGAGACGACAACGAAAGGAGAGAGCGAGATCGAGGGACAGGAGATACGGCCGTGAGCAAGAAGCAAACCCCAACGACAAAAAGGGCCAGAAGCGCGAACAAGAAAGAGAGCCGGGAGCAGGCGACGCCGCCAAAGAACCGCAAAACCGAACGAGGGGACCAAAGGAGTCGCAGAGGTAACGAAGAGAGGGGAGGGGATTGCGGTCAAAAAAGACAAAAGGCAGGGTCAATACCGGCAACCCGGGAGGCGGAACAAGCGAAACAGAGATGGAGGGGAGAAGAAAAAAGGAGCGAGAAGAAAAGGGGGGTCAAAAGTGAAGGAAAACCCAAGGGAAATTGAAAGCGTAAGTACCCAAAAAGGCCCAAAAAGGTCAGCCAGGAAGGGCATGGGGAGGAGCGGGGAAGCGAACACGGCCAGGCGAAAAGGAAACAATGAAAGCAACGAAAAAGCTGAGCCTAAAGTAAGAAACGGAGCCAGTCGACAGCCTGGGGCAAAAAAGAACAGGCAGCGGCTAGTAGCGGGGGGAAAGGAAACACCAACGTCAACAAGAAAGGGTGCCCAAGAAGGACAGATGAGACACTAATCCAGAAGGGCGCGAAGGAGAGGGCTGGTTGGAAGGAATGAGGGGGCGGAGAAAAGAACTGGGAAGAGGAGGGAGGCCAAAAAACAAAAGGAGGGATGACCCCGGCGAAAAGCAAGGAGCATCAGCGGAATATGAGACAGGCGGAAACTGGTTGAGCAAACACTAAGACAACAAAACAGTGAACACCCGGAAACAGCGGGTCCAGAGGCGGAAATGAAAGGCTAGGGGAAAGGCGGAAAGGAACAAGCAAGAGTGCAGGTAAACAGAGGTGGGAAAGGCGGATCGAGGGGTAGAAGGAGGGGCAGGAGGATAAGGAAAAGACGTAAGAACAGGTAAAGAGCCCGAGGACGTACAAAGAAGAATACGACGGACAAGAGCGACAAAAAGTAACAATTTTGTGGAGCAAAAGAATGAAGAAGTCCAAAGGGCAAAAGGCGGCAACCAGTAGAGGGAGCCGAACGAGAGGTGGACGGGAAGGGGGGAACCGGTGAGGGACGCCCAAAAAGACAGGAAAGGAAGAAAGGCAAAACGGCAATGCAAGACCCAGAAGGAAGAAGAGAAGGAGGCGCAAAAACAACGCCGGACCGAAAAGGAGGACCGAGGGGCGCAGACCCAAGCGGGCCAACAAAGTGGCGGGAGCAACACGCCGCCGTCACAAGACGGACGAAATCGAAAAACCAGGGTTGTGAAGAACGAAGTGCCAAAGGGGATACAGGAGAGTGAGTAGCCGACGGTGAGAGAGCTGAGCGTGCGTGCCAAAAACTCGGCCGAGGGAGACGCGCGAGCGGCGCAAGGGCACACAACGAACGGTGCCACACAGGATATGACGTACAGGAAGCGAAGGCAAAAGGCACAAGGTGAGGGACAGAACAAAGGCCCGCAAGGGATGAACCGAAGAGGGAAGGCTCAGTAGTGGAAAAAGGAAAGCGGTCCACGGGAGGGGAAAGTCAGAGACTAGAGTAGTAAACGCAGGCCGGTGAGATGGGGGACGGGAAATAGTGAGAGCGACATGAGGACGGGGAACAACCGGTATGGGACCAAAGGTGCTGCGTACAGACGACTGATAAGCGAGTGCAAAGAGAGAGGGACTCAGAACAGAATAATCGGAGACAAATACCGTTCACGATGTAGTACAGAAACACACCAAGGAAAAGGCTAGCAGGCACAGACGAAGAAAAAATAACGGGAAATATGACACGTAGAGGGCTGGTGCAGATGCAAGTATCGGCAAGGGCGCAAAAAGAAAACCGAGGGGTGAAACCATGGCACGAGACAGGGAAAGTTCACCGCACATTTACGTACAGGGAGGTCCAAAGGCACCAAACGAAGTACAGCAAGAGGACCGATAATACGAGCAGTGCATGGTCGGGACGAGGACAAAAGCCCAGGAAAGAAGGAGAACAAACAGGACGCGGAAGTTACGACACAGAGGACGGGAGAAAAAACGAACGGATAGACAGCAAGGCCAGAGATGGGCAACTTACCATGGTGGCAGTGCCTGCACGTGTACAAACGAAAAGGCCCGGTGTGGCGGTGCAAGGCGAGGCTGGGCGAGAGGAGGGAGAAAGGAAAAAAGGAAAAAGAGACTGAAGGAGCGTCGGCGCGGTGGGCTAGGGAAACAAACCACCGAGCCCACAGAGAAAGCGGGGGAAGAAAAGCCAGACACCGGGCCAAGGAGATGCACAGAACGGACACTGGGGAGTATGACAAACACCTCGCGAATAAAGAGACTAGGCGGGGGCTGGACAGTAGAAGCACGACCACGACAACAGGCGGGGTCAAGCCGGCACGGAAGCGAACCAAAGAAGGGACACAGAAGTGGTAAAAAGGAAAAAACCGCGCGCAGCCAGAAGATGTAGAACCCACGAAGAGGGAGGTGCGAAGCAGGCACCGACAACCGGAAGAAATCGTACCAGAAGAAAGTGCGACCAAGGCCAACTCGTGAATCTATCGCTACTACAGGGGGGCAATCTATAAAGGGGGGGAGCGCATATAACCTGGGTATACAACTATGACCGGTGAGGGGAGGGAATAATGGGGACTGCAGCACACGGAAAAAGCGAACAAAAAAAAGGTCACGTGTAAGTCTCCGAACTGTAAGAACCGGTGAGACGGCATAAAAAGGACAAAAGCTGATAGACGAGGGGAGAACGGGGGCCAACTGGGCAAAAAAGAGGGTATGAGCGGACCAATAACGGGAATAGGCGCGTAGCGAGAGAAACGGAAACAAAATAACAAAGGCGGGGCCCAGATAACACAGAGACGCACAACATAAAGACCAAAGGAAAAAAGCACGCACATCAGGGTAGAAGAGTCCTTCGTGGTCAACGAAAAAAAAGGACGCCGATCCCCTGCAAAGAAAATAACCCCAAACAAGGGGAACACAGGTGCAGAAAACGGGGAACCCGGCAAGAAAACCAATATGGAAGAGGGGGGAGGAAGCGAGAATAGGAAACAGGTGGATGGATAATGGTATGCAAAGTCGACGTGGAGTAACCGCGGAAACTGTGGAAGCCATGGTCAAAGAGGAGCGAACCCGGGAAAATAGAACAGATGACGAGAGGCGGTAAAAACAACGAACAGGCCAAGCAGAGAGGAGAAGGGTAAGACCGGATAGCCGGTGAGGGGAAGCGTGGGCGCGGAAGGCCAAAGTGCCGGGAGAGTGGGTAAGGAGAAAAAACGAGGGAAAATTGGCAGTGGGATGGGATGTGTGGGAAAAGTAGGGGCACCGGAGAGAAGGGGAGGGTAGAGAGCAGAACCAGGCGCATGAGTGCGCGGGATCAAAAGGGGCTCATTGCGAAATCAGCATACAAAGGGGC
>SAYR01057976.1:700899-723688 GCA_004382745.1 Argopecten irradians irradians | reverse complement strand
CCGGCTGCTGCACGGCCCTGGTACCTCCCCGTCGACATCCGGACTAAACCATAACTATATTATCGGTTGTGTAGAAATGTTCGACATTATTTTAGGGTCATGTTTATTCATCACAAACAGTATGTAAAAGTGATATTGTAACGTATCGGAAGGATACATTAGACTTAGTAAACCTATATAAATACGATATGTAAATATATATACAGTAAAACCCCTATAACTCGAACAGCAGGGGACCAGATCAATAGTTCGAGGAATACGGGGTATTCGACTCATCCGAGGTTGGTCACGATCAACATTCAAAATGTCCGGTTTCAAACTATGACAAACAATGCACGGCAATGACATTTTAATTACCCTATCTTTCAGCATTTTGGATTTCTTTATTTAAGTGTTTTATTGATAGCAATATCAAGTTGAAAAATGTGTATAACATAAATTTAGCGTTTGAAAAAGCTAACGAGAAAGCCCTTAATCAAATATCATTCACATCAGAGTAAGCGATCGTCATCTAGGTTAATGTACAATCCATATAGGTCAACAAGAAGTACATTTTCTATTATTTGATTATCACAAATCATTCAAAACATTTACAAAATACATACTCACAATAAAATTATTAACCAGCATATTTACGGACATAAGAAATGATATCTATAGATGACTATTTAATAAAAGCGTAACGTTGGGTTACATGTGTTTACGAGTAAAGTTAAAAATACAATTTACGGAAAAAGATACGGAACGCACTGATAAAATGTACTTTGCATATATTGTTTGATATCGTTTACATCTTTCGGCAAATAACATTGTGTTATTCTGTCGAATTAAACCAACAAAGAAATTTTAAAAAAATAAACTTTATAATTAGGCGGGCGTCAGCAATATCTTCCGCATCTTTGTCATTTCACAATGCGTACTTTCTATTAACACGGATCAACAACTTCCGTATTTTCGTATCTACAGTGAAGATTATTACGAAGAGAAATATCAATAACTAATGCCTTTTCTGAAATATTTAAATAAAGTTAGCATCAAACAACGACTTGCGATCGTGTAGGTAGGTATAAATGACACGTTAATCCCTTAATTACAAGGTTTGATACGTTACTTGTATAAACACAAGATCGTGATCCATGTCGGTCAGTGCAGTCAGGTGTGACACAGGTAAAAAAATCTCAAGGGCCGAACACCTGTTCGACGAATACATGGGTAAATACTATGTATTTGATGAAACGGGATGCGTTCCGTATCTTTTTCCGTAAATTGTATTTTTAACTTTACTCGTAAACACATGTAACCCAACGTTACGCTTTTATTAAATAGTCATCTATAGATATCATTTCTTATGTCCGTAAATATGCTGGTTAATAATTTTATTGTGAGTATGTATTTTGTAAATGTTTTGAATGATTTGTGATAATCAAATAATAGAAAATGTACTTCTTGTTGACCTATATGGATTGTACATTAACCTAGATGACGATCGCTTACTCTGATGTGAATGATATTTGATTAAGGGCTTTCTCGTTAGCTTTTTCAAACGCTAAATTTATGTTATACACATTTTTCAACTTGATATTGCTATCAATAAAACACTTAAATAAAGAAATCCAAAATGCTGAAAGATAGGGTAATTAAAATGTCATTGCCGTGCATTGTTTGTCATAGTTTGAAACCGGACATTTTGAATGTTGATCGTGACCAACCTCGGATGAGTCGAATACCCCGTATTCCTCGAACTATTGATCTGGTCCCCTGCTGTTCGAGTTATAGGGGTTTTACTGTATATATATTTACATATCGTATTTATATAGGTTTACTAAGTCTAATGTATCCTTCCGATACGTTACAATATCACTTTTACATACTGTTTGTGATGAATAAACATGACCCTAAAATAATGTCGAACATTTCTACACAACCGATAATATAGTTATGGTTTAGTCCGGATGTCGACGGGGAGGTACCAGGGCCGTGCAGCAGCCGGAGAACCCATGTATACCTGTGTACAGACAGAGAACATTCAAATAAATGTCAAAACACTGAGGAACAGAAGCAAATTGTTCTTGTTTCAATTGTCGAACAACTGTTTTGTGACATATTATTATTTGGTATATTAAATAAAACAATAAGTTTTTTTTCTATTATTGAGCAATAAAAGTGCTTATTGATATGTTGTAATGCGTTTATTTCTGTTATTAGACATAATATTATCGATATCACCATTCTATTATAAGGTCATTTATTTACATTCATGTCTACCGAGCATACCTAAAAGGCGAACTATACAGTGTCTAGCCTCCCCTGTCATCTCCTGAAATCTTTCTAGCTTCTGTTAAGCGACTGTAACGCAGTATATAGCTACCTCTCAGTACCCTTAATACCCTTAGATAAATGTATAACTTCAATCTTAGTGCTAGACATTTCCTATTCAAATTTTGGATCCCTAATTTCAGCGATTTGCTGAATTTTTCAAAAGAAATTTAAGAATACCTATTGTGGGTATCAACTCCCGTAGAGAGGAGTAAATGTAGAGTATAGAATATATAAACCATTGCAAAACAGTTATCAGGAGAAACGTATTATCAACCCTTGTAATCAAACAAAACTGATATGTTTTATTATAATCCTGAACATAAATACTGTATTTACAGAACCCTGCCACACACAGACTACCTACCGGGCCATGTTGCGGACATGATGGTGGGATATCGAAAGCTGAAGACGGAACACCACCTCCTGTGATATTCTCGTAGATCCCAAACGACAGCAGATAATCTGAAATGACAAGGTTTTTGTTAGATTTTCAAAATATTTCTACTTATTTTCGTGCAATGTACAATAAATTATCCTACAACAGTTAGGTTCACATGTGGAAATTCCAGTATTTCTATCAGACAGATGTGTACCTGGTCCGTTAAGAATACTGAGGGATGTTTCCGTCACTAGGAGGCAGTCGTCCTTGGAAACGGTAGACCGGATGTTCCCACCGTCGCTTGTCTCCTTGTACCAAACTTCGACCGGAAGTTTGTAGATAGTGTGGGAACCAAAAGATGAAGCGCCATCTTTTATGAAAAGAAAGAAATTAACATAATTGCATGTACATTTGGTTATATTACACAGGCATAAGAACCTTTGGAATGATTATTATAATGTACTTTGTATCCATCGCATTTAAACTGCTGGGGTGATATACGTGATTCAGTATTTGATTTTTATATACAACTGACATAGCATGTTAATTAATATGAGGCAAAAGATATAATGTAGTGTGATAGGGACAGAATATCGTGGCCTGTTGTGGCTTGTCTGCAATTCTGATGTAGGTGTCAATAAAATAACTCACCAAGGAAACATGGAGAAGGCATTGCTCCTGCAATCTTGTGACGCGTACACACTTGATCGACAATTCTCCATTCTAGGCCCTGTAATGGTAAGGTTTAAACAGAAGTTTGTCATGCCGGCTAATAGTGGCATTTGAACACAAATCTTGGAGGATTGTTGAATGTTATTGAGACAATTATAGCAAAAGTTGCTCTTTCAGTATTTTTATTGATAAGAAGTCGTTTAATAGTATGATGTTTTTATTATACTTTGTTCTACATAAAAACATTAAAAAAAAATATGTGCATGTAGATTTTTTTCTCCAAAATTTTAGTACTACATATAGTACAGTACTACATATATTAAAATTCACTAAAATTCTCATTTGCCAAGGAAAATATAACCAGAGGAGCGTGCTGAATTCGTAGTAATGCAATAACCGGAAGCAGTTCCCCGTACCTTGCTGTAATTGATAATGCGATGAACAGACGAGCTGTTACCGGAAGTCTGGTTGTACACGTCATGTCTGGTGGCGAGTCGGTGTCCCGGGTGGTCGTAATAGATGTAGGTACTGATGTCAGCTTTAGAGGCCGTGTCCACCGCCCTGTTATACTCACCAACGTTCTGTAACAGGTGGCCAATCCACTGACCCGGGGAACAACATGGACTCTCGCCATTCGTTACCCCAAACAGGAAAAGTGTCACAAAGCTAACGATATACCCAGTATCCATTGTGTGTTGGGTCGTTTGTATATGAGTAACATCTATGCGTGTTATCAGGTTTTCATGATCTGATATGATAAAATCTTACCCGACCTTAACCTACTTCTATATGTGGACACTTATATCTGGTCCTCGTGATATTCTGATGATACAGCTTTTTAAGAAATAGTAAGGTTTTGGCAAATCTTGCAAAGTTGTAAGTCTTTTATAGTAACTATTAAGATACATGCAAATATAAGTTTAACACATGTGTAGTTTGTATTGAATTTTGGCATAACGATTTCTTTAATTCAACAAATGAGGAAAAACTAATCGTGTGTATGTGTTACCTTAAAAGTGGTGTACCTTGTTATATGATTTTATCAATATTTGATTTGACCAATAAAGCATTTCTACCGTTATTTTAATTCCATTTATAATGGTATTATTTTCTTTTATCGTTATATCAATAAATTTTGTCATTATTTGATTTGGTGACATACATGCATATACTTAAAGGGACAATTCAGTCTAAGAGAACATTAAAATTTGTACATATATCGTAAAAAACCAGTTTTGATAAAAAATTAGATCAGTCGGTTTTACGGTGATATACCAGAAATGTAGAACAACACATCTATGCCATATTTTGCTACTTGGTTATGTAAAAGAATTAGCTTGAGTGAATTGTCCCTTTAATTTACATATATCATTGTTATATTTGCCAAAGGACAATAACCCCGGTCAAAAGATCAGAATCGGAGTCGCATATACGCTTACAGTCACTCATATAAACATGAAAGATTACAATTATACAATAAAAATGCACATCTATACAATGGAAAGGTATTACCATACTAAGTACATGTGTCTATGCAATAAAATAGTGATGTTTGGGAATAATGTACTTAATTAGAAATGTAATAAAGAAAAATCATTCATTGGTAATAGATAATCAAATAACAATAAAATTAAATCAAATAAAGATAAAATCAAATAATTTTACGATAAATGAAAAAAAATGTAATGATAATCCCAAACAAAACAATAAATGTAAATCAGATATATATGTCACCAATTCAAATAACGATGAAATCGCGATCGATTGATATAATGATAAAGGAAAATAAAACAAAGACAAATGGAAATAAGATATTGATAAAATTCATATATTGATAAGATTAAATAATGTAATGACAAAACCATATAATATAAAGAAATAAACACAAATTGATATAGTATTTGAACCGTACGAGACAAAAATGCCGATGTTTTCACAGATATGTCATTACAGTATCAGACAGAGTCGACAACTCCGTGGACGATGGTTTGTTTATCGTTCCCTTGACTCCTAATAGGAGACTTTAGACGGTTTTACTTTATTACAATTGTAATAGGGAGTGTTTCCCAAGAGACCCGGAGGGACGATCCGACTGTAGCTTCTGTTATATGTTTAAGTCCCAAATAGTAATCGTATAGAATTTTTAGTATACAACAAAGTCCAGAGTCGTCACAAATCCTCTCCGGATCACTTTCCTCCACAGGTTACAGGCCTGTATCACAACAGGTTCGATCTCTAGGATGTAGAGGAAGCACATACTAATCCAATAACTCAACTAGGTAAATACAGGTACAAATAACTATTTATTATATAAAGACAAGTAATACAGAATTGGTAAAGAATATATTTACAATAGTGCCTGATTAAGACAACTCACAGTAAGAGAAACAAGTATACAATTATCCTATATGAAGCGAAACCCTAATTATATAGCTACAGAACAACAAGACCACGTGTTCGCAAACACAATCCAACAACACCTAATGGGAGATAACCGACCTACCAAATGTTCCCAACTCTAAAAGACATAACCAACCGTGTAAATAGGTTTCCTATGGATGTCTAAGCCCTAAGCCCCTGACAATCCCCTAGAACGACACAAACCCTTGTTAGCCATGTAGCTCTAAGTATAAACCCAAATGGTAGTTCAGAGACCCTGCAAGTGTTGCACTGTTGATAGTGCACGGCGTGGTTCTGTCCCTAACCCATTCTCCTTAGTCGAGACCAAAGCTTCCTTAGAAGCAGCCCCTCTTATAAGGACACATCAACCCACTACCCTAAAGTGACCACTGATTGGTCAAAGTCCGGACAGAGCACCATATTTAGGTGAAACCGTTGCACCAACAACCCACCTACACACTAAATATAACTTCCGCTTAAATAAAGACAAGGCTCAACTGACTGATAATAAAAAAAACACCTGCCACGTGTACCACACGTGTACTCCGGCCAGCGGTCAGCATCGGGGTGACCATGAGGACAACTAGGTTGATGAATGTGACTGCTAAACAGCAAACACACTACAGATAAGACCTGTTCTCACGATATTCCCCTGAATTTGGGTCAAAGATGAATAAACAGATTACTGAAGTGAAGACTTAGAAGAGTGCAATAACAAATATACATACTGTACAAATAAATGCAACAATGATAGAAACCCGTTCTATCACACTATACCATACACAGGACAAAAAAACAAAGACAGATATCCTAATCAATTGAAAAGTAGCCGGCCTCGAATATCAGTAAGTATAAATAACCCTATGTAGAACAACGGGGACAATGTGTTGCAAATAAATACTATTCGAAAAACCCCACTGTGTTTCGTTTGTTTGTTTGTTTGTTTTACACATGTATTCATGCCAACCATCTCTACACGAATACTGTTAGCAAACTTGTTTACGTTAGTATCCTTCAATAACGTTGGAATATAAATTTGGTCAAAATTATAATTTTCTTTCTGTACGCTGTTTTGTTTGGGGAGTTGACCCCAGTTCGCCCTAACCCTGGCAGCTCATATCAAAACAAAGATGTGTATATATTTGTTGCAATATCACAGATATGAGTGCATATTACTCTTCAGGGAATAAAACATCTGTAATGTTAAAAAGACTTTCGTGTGCGATTATTTGTCTTGTATTTCGCGGTCGGATAATACCGGGAAACTTAAAAGTCTTTATCGTGGGCTAAAGTCGTCGTTAATAGTCGTTATATGTAAATAGTCGTGATATTTAAATATTTAAATAGTCGTTATATGTAAATAGTCGTGATATATAAATATGTAAATAGTCGGAATTACCCATTGTACAGTCAACAGGAATTATGCCTACACAACATTACTCATGGCTTCGGGAACACCGAATAAGAGGTATGCCAAAACCAAAAATGAAAAGGATATCGTTTACTTTTTTCATCTTTATGAATAGAACAACAAAAACTGCGTATACTAAAATCACAGCAAAATAGGAGTATTACTATCACTGCATGACACCATTTCCTCCTATTGACCGGATATGAAGTAAACTATGGATCCGGAGAAAAGTAGGTTGACGGGACATACCAGGGCCACATTGGTGTCTGTTTCGGGTATTTCTTAATAACCTGTTAAAGAAAGTATTTGTCATGCTTTATTATGCGTTGGCATTATGAGCTTGGGGTTCATCTTAAATGTCTGTTAGCATTTTAATCATTCAGTAATGATACTTTGATCTTACATTTATAAACCTTATGTAACCTCGGAATTATCTTATCTAAATCCAACCACCTATGTCTAGTGTCGCTTTTGGAAAAAGTCAATTATGCATCATACATACTCATTAATGAATCTTAGATACATAGCTGTATAAGTAGTCAATATGTACATGTGTTCTTTTTTGTAGGAATAAGCCGATGGTAGGAGGAGAAGTAGAAAGAGAATACAAACCGGTCCAGAGCGTGGGCAGATCGAGGGAATACTGAAAACACCCGGGTCGACGTACCCTGTAGTAACGTTCTCATAGATCCCAAAAGATAACTCGTAGCTGCCTGTAAAATAAAGGTTAGTGTCGACACATACGTTAATATGTTAACCGCATCATTAAATATGTAAATGAGAAGTTGTTATTAGCTACGAATCATTATAAATTCAACAGTAAGGTTAGTAACACAAACATAAACTGACGAAAACGACTTATGCATCCAGGAGACAGACCACAGACAGGAAACATAGGTCTATTTCGTTTAATAGCTCACGCGTAAATATAAAAGAACAGAATTGATTAGAAAACAGTTGTTTCGCCTGAAAAGTACCACCCATTAGACAACGCATGATTCAAGAATGCTGACATAATGTTTTTAAACATTTAAAGTAAGACATTTTTATAAAACGTTTCCTCATCTCTTATTTTTCTTCTTATTATTAAATACTAACAACCATAAAATCTTTGTACTACATGTAAATTATAAATGTTAACACGAACCGTAACCTGGCATTATCGATCGCGTTGTCTCAGTAACCAGCACACATGGGTCACGTGCCATGGTAAATCGTGAACTATGACCTTTACCGTCATCTCTGAACCATACTTCTACTGGCATCTCGGCCATCTTGTGGTAGCCGAAGAACTCCGCACCTTCTGAATATATATGAACATCATGCATGATTAATGATACGAAACGGTTTTGTTTATGTATATATTTATATATATATATATATATTTCAAGAAAAAAAAACATTCAAGACAAAAGTATTTCGCCGCTAACGTGTTCAGCCCTCCGGGGCATCTTCAAGGCGTCCTAGCTACTTACTACAGTATATTATGACGTCATATCATAGTTACTATAACGTGACGTCACGTCTCTTGTGGAAAAACAGCTGGACAAACGTAAAAAATCAGTTTTGGGACAGCTTAAAAACAAGATGTACTCAGAAACATACAAGCAGTGAATAGACATGAGAAATCCCATCCTTCCAAATAAGTACATTGTTTCTTATCAAAGTAATAGTCGGAGAACCACAGTAGGAAACGAAACTTAGATTTGATCTCGCTATTCAAAGTTTCTCAACAGACATACAGATTGTCGAATGAAAACAAGACCATCACGATAATGCATATGCAGCCATTGATGGAAACAGAAAAATTACAAAATATCCACAAAACACCTTTCTGAGAGGCTATACTGTACAAGAAATGTGAGTCAAGGATATTTCAAATGAAGATTAACAAAAATCGGTGAAATTGCTGGAGAAAACACAGAACGTCATACTGAAATATTCCTAATATTACGGGAAGGAAAATAGCAACGTTCCAATACAATAAGCCAAAAAGGAAAAAAATGGCTAAAAAACCGTCCAAGATCTCATTCGCGTCAAAAAGAGAGACTACAACTAAAGGAGATATCTAGATCGAGGGACATTAGACTACTTCCTGATCAAGATCAACCCCAACGACAAAGGTCCAGAAGCGGAACAAGAAATAGATCCGGTAGCAGGCTACGTCCAAATAACCTCAAAACCGACCAAGGGGACAAAGATCGCAGAGTAACTCAAGTAGAGGTTATTCTGATGCTGTCAAAAAGACAAAAGGCAGGTCAATACCTGAACCGGTTTAGCGGAAACAATCGAAACATATGATTTGAGAAGAAAAATGATCTGAGAAGAAAAGGTGTCAAAATGAAGGAAACCCAATGGAAATTGAAATCTTAATTACCAAAAATGCAAAAAGTCACGCCATTTAATTCATTTTTAGGATCTTGTCAATCGAACACTTCCAGGGCGAAAAGGAAACAAGAAATCAACTAAAAATCTATCCTAAAATAATAAACTTATCCAGTCGACAGCTTTTTCAAAAGGAACATCATCTTCTATATCGTGGTTTAAAATTAACACCAACTCCAACAAGAAATGTGCAAGAATTACAGATAGACACACATGAGTTCGGAAGGGGATGCGTTTGAAGGAATATTTTGCTGATAAAGAACTGGAAGATGATGGATCAAAATAACAAAAGTATGTATACCCCTTCTAAAGGCAAGGATCATCATCTTGATATATACATTGAAACTTTATCAAACATAATACCAACAAAAAGTAACACCCGTAACAATCTTTCATATGCTGAAATAAATGCGATGAAATGCTTAAAAATGACAAATCAATAGTCATTAAACAGAGTGGTAAAGGCGGAGCTATTGTTATAATGGATTGTGAGTATTATAAGGAAAAGACTTAAGAACATTTAAATAGCCCTTATTACTACAAAGAAACTACTGACAATATCGACAAAATAACAATGAGCAAAATAAGAAGAATCAAATTTCAAAATCTGCAACCATAGAGGTACCTAACGAGATTTGACTTTAAATGTTGTAACTTTTATGGACTCCCAAAAATACATGAAAGTAAAGAAATTCAAACTGCAATTCAAGACCAGAATTAAGAATATAAGGATTCTCAAACCCGCCGACCTTAAATTTAGACCTATTGTCGCAGGACCAAGCTGTCCAACAAATTGCTTGAGCAACCTCCTCGACATTGTCTTAAAACCATTGTGTAATAACATTCCAAGTTTTGAAGTGATGATATCGACTTTATAGCGCGTCTTCCAAAAACCGTCGATGATGACGCGATAGCTTCGATGTCACACACGAACTTTCCACTTGAAGTTTGAATCTAGGCAATAACATTTTTGGCATAACAAATTCCCGCAAGTTATGAATCGAAGATTTAATTCCGATTTTATAATTAAAGCTTTGTAAATCATAGTAGATTATAACTCATTCTATTTTGACGGTAAAATTATCTACAGATACTTGGAACAACCATGGGTACCAAAGTTGCTTCTACATAAGCTAATCTAGTCATGAGATTTCTAGAACATAAACTTTACAACTTACTAGAGACATAAAACCATGAATTCAGCATTTACATACGAAATAACTGGAAAAATACCTAGATGTCTGCTTTATCATCTGAACAAGGTCAAAAGAAAACCTTTTAACATTTCACGATACATTGAATAACCTCAACGAATGTATCAAATTCACCATCGAATACAGCGAGACCGAACTAGCATTTCATGGTTTACTAGTACAAAAGCCAGGAATAAGGATAACAACAGACGTATACTACAGTGTATAAAACTACGGATACCCATCAATTCCTAGATTTCAACTCCTGTCATCCTTCACGTACGAAACGAAAAGTCCCGTTGTGTCTTGCAAGGCGATTCTGTGCGATAGTAGTAGAAAGTGAAAAAAGGAAAAAGAGACTGAATGAGCTCTTCTCGTTTCTAGTGAAACAACACTATCCACAGAAGCTGTTTAATAAAGCCATACACCGGGCCAAGGAGATTCACAGAACTTACACGTGTATAAGACAAAACCGCTAATAAAGATACTATTCCGCTTGTCTTTACATATAATCCTACCCATACAAACATGGTTCAAGCGGCACGGGATCTAACCCAAATTTTACACAGAAGTGGAAAAATGAAAAATCTCGCTCAACCAGAAGATATACCGAAGAGTTAGAGACAGTCACCGAACCTGAAGAAAATCTTACAACCTGTGATTGTATTGAAATTGGGACTTTCATCACACTGAAAAACGAACAAAAAAATCATTAAGCCGAATAATAACCTAGACTGCAAAAGTACAAATCTTATATATTGTATAACTTGTCCAACTTGCAAAGAAGATTATATCGACCAAACGGGAAATTCTCTTGCAGAACGGATGCGTGTCCATAAACAACAGATACGCACACAAAAGACAAGAAAAATCCGCACATTTAGAATATTCCTTTTTCACAAAATGACGGATCCCTGCAATAAAAAACCCAAAAACAAGGAACACATGTTTATAAAACTTTTTGAACCGGCATAAAACAATGAATAGGTGTATGAAGCTATAATATGAACATTGGATGATAATGTATTCAAATCTACTTATTAACCGGGTATAATTTGAATCCATGTCAAATAGTGCTAACCCGGTAAATATAACATATCTATATTCTTTAAAAACAACTAACATCAAGCATATAGTATAATGTTAATACCGTATAGCCGGTGATTTTCGCGAATCCAAATTTTCGGGATTTGATTTAAAAACGAGAAAATCATTTGTTATGGATTTTAAATTTTCACGATATAGATGTTTTAGGTAGATATCATTAAACCATTTCTCATTATTTCGTGGATCAAATTTTCGCGATCATAGCAATGTGCCGCAAAATCGCGAAAATATCATCCCCGCGAAAATAGCAGGCTATAAGGTAAGACTTCCATGGCCTTTTGGGCAATATTTAGATAATCGATTCTTATACGGGGTTCGATATACAGTTGCAATGAATCTGCTATGGATGAATTCCAATCAAGGAAATGCGAGATGTCCTTGTGTTTGTTTAATAAAAGATGACAGTGTATAATTATAAATGATAGTGGTTATTTATCAATAGATGACAGTGGATATTTAAGAATAAAATGTGACAGTGCAGATTTATATACAAAATGTGGAAGTGGAGATTTAAAAATAAAAAAAAGGACAGTGGAATTTATATTTTGCGGATACGTACCTAGGAAACAAGGCGGGAGCATTTTTTCCGTAGTCACATGCCGCGTGCAGTCCGTTCCGCTTATCCTCCATTCCATACCCTGTGTATGATGCATAATTGAAATTTGAAAAAATAAAATGTCTAAACCTAGTACAACCAGACATGGTGATTTACATCTGAAATATCACAACCTAGTTACCCAATATGTGGATTTTTGTCTGAAATATCACAACCTAATTACCCGATATGGGGATTTATGTCTGAAATATCCAACCTAGTAACTTAATATGGGGATTAATTTCACCAATATCATTACCATAGTAACTCGATATTGGGATCTTTGTCTGTAATGTGAAAACCTAGTTGGGAATTTATGTATATAACATAAAAAACATAGTAACCCGATATGGGTATTTATGTCTATAATATAAAAACTTAGTAAATCAATATGGGGATTTATGTCTTAAATATCACATACTAGTAACCCAATATGGGGATTTATGTCTGAAATATCATAACCTAGTAACTTAATATGGGGATTTATGTCTGAAATATCACAACCTAGTAACTTAATATGGGGATTAATGTCACCAATATCATTACCATAGTAACTCGATATTGGGATCTTTGTCTGTAATGTGAAAACCTATTTGGGAATTTATGTATATAACATAAAAAACATAGTAACCTGATATGGGTATTTATGTCTATACTATAAAAACTTAGTAAACAAATATGGGGATTTATGTCTTAAATGTCACATACTAGTAGCCCAATATGGGGATTTATGTCTTAAATGTCACATACTAGTAACCCAATATGGGGATTTATGTCTGAAATATCACAACCTAGTAACCCAATATGGAGATTTATGTCTGAAATGTCACAACCTAGTAACCCAAAATGGGGATTTATGTCTGAAATATCACAACCTAGTAACTTAATATGGGGATTTATGTCTGAAATATCACAACCTAGTAACTTAATATGGGGATTTATATCTTAAATGTCACATACTAGTAACCCAATATGGGGATTTATGTCTGAAATATCACAACCTAGTAACTTAATATGGGGATTAATGTCACCAATATCATTACCCTAGTAACTCGATATTGGGATCTTTGTCTGTAATGTGAAAACCTAGTTGGGAATTTATGTATATAACATAAAAAACATAGTAACCCGATATGGGTATTTATGTCTATAATATAAAAACTTAGAAAATCAATATGGGGATTTATGTCTTAAATATCACATACTAGTAACCCAATATGGGGATTTATGTCTGAAATATCACAACCTAGTAACCCAATATGGAGATTTATGTATGAAATATCACGACCTAGTAACTTTATATGGGGATTGATGTCTGAAATATCACAACCTTGTAACCCAATATGGCGATTTATGTCTGAAATATCAAAACCCAGTAACCCGACATTGGGATTTATATATGTATTACAATCCTAGTAACAAAAAGTGGGATTTATGTCAGAAATATCAAAACCTAGTAACCCGATATGTGGATCTCTGTCTGTAATATAAAATAAAAAAAAATAATTGTGACTTATACGGTATAAAGAAAATGTAAAATTATTTTGAAAGGAAGGTTTTAACACTAGGGACTACCATTTAGTCTTTGACTATCATTGCAGTCTTTTTGGGGTTACTTCTGACGTCAACCGTCTGCTCTCGGTTTATTATACTTCACATTTGAATGTTTTGGATTAACGAACTATCCATTAAGAATTCAGAACCGAAAATAAGGAAATATAAGATTAGATATCTGGATATAAAGTGTGACGTTATTTATTTATATAGTTATATCCCATTTTCTCTCTCGATTACATTGTACAATCAACATCAGTTTATTTACAACGACTCACGATCCTGCACAGAAATGTTATATATATGCGCCTTTTAAGTGTTCATTGTCTGTTTAGGATAATACTTCCCCTGACAGGTAAGACATCGTAGAAGCTGAGTATTACACAGTACCTTATTATAATCAATGATGGTTTGTAAGAATGTGGTTGTGTTGTAGGTCGTATTCCTGGTTTCAGTGAACATGGACATCTTTTTGAGCGTGTAGTCATAGTTGATCCTGCTACTGACGTCCCGTTTGGAGGCCCCTGTGTCAGTGTCATACGCCCCTGTCTTCTGTAATAGGTGTGCTGTCCATTTGTCAGGGGAGCAGCATGGTTTCTGACCGTACACCGCCACACAACATAACAGTAAAACAGTGGTCATTAATGAAGTGGCCGCCATGATCCTCTGAATCAAAGTTACAACTGATTGCGTAACGGAGGTTTATCTAGCCTCCACGACCTACGTGCACGATGATGTATCAAATATGGGACGAAGTGATAGGACAGTGTATGTATCTACTGCTCACAAGGGACTCCGACTTGACCTTAATCATATGTCATATCATGATGTCCTAAACCCAGGGTATCTGTAAACAAAAAATAATGCTTATCGGTCAGGGTCCAAATTGACACTCCTCCTTTGGATGTCATTTCACTGTGTTGTGGATTTCAGAGAAAGTTATACTTATACATGAGCAAGAACCATTTTCGTTACGGTTGGACTGGTTGACATGTTTGTAAAAGTAATGATTTCAAGTATGAATCCTGATGGACCAGCAGAATTTAATACTATTAAGGCTTTAACAAGGCTCGTCTGAAAACAATATAAAACTACCAGGTCTGCTGTCGATTAAAAAACAAAAACAGACTCACATTACAACACTACTTTAATGCGTATATTTTATATTGATCATCGTAATTCATGATTTATAATTGTTGATTGTTCCACACGATTTCAAATTGATAATTAATAACGACAAAATCCTTTCTTAACTGTGACCTTCGATTTCGTTATACAATATAACACACTGCATATAACGCACGTATGCAAATGATGAGCAAAAATAAGGCTACCGATCAACATCATTTATGCAAAATGACCATTCCATGTATGTAGCGATTAAATTGCACTTTTTGTTGGGTTCTTAGTATTTCATTCATAAATCAAATAATCATTATTTAGTATTTGATTATTCAAATATGTATAATGGAAGGTAGATATTTTCAATTTCAACAACAACAACAACAACAAAAAACCCAAAAACAAAACAAAAAACGCCAAAACCAATTTGGCGTCAGACAGCCTATTTCAGCCTTCTCCAAAACAAATCCGGTAATCAGCAGTAGACATAACAATACAGTATCAACTCATCAAAAATATGTAATAGAAAAATATACAAATCCCACTTTGATTCTTATTGTTGCTGTTAGTACATTAAATAATGGATATGTGAATAACGAATGATCAGCTGTGCCATCACCTAGGTTACAAAGACTACTTAAGAATTTTTCAAATGATCACGAAAAAGGTCAGAATTCTGAGTTCATAGTTCGAGAACCGTTATTTATAAATTTTTGTGTTGTACCAGATTCCATCTTTTTAATTTTAAAATGAAGCGCATTTAAATGGGTAATAGAATGAACATTAGTCACAATTAAATTCCCTAAAGGTACTATCTATTTAAACCTAAAACCAAGTCTGCTATAGAACATTAATTGATATATATATAGGACTATTATTGAAAGAAGTTGATTCAAAAAGATATGATGAGGAAGAGCGTGAAGAAAAAATCGCATTTAAAACAGAAACCGATCCAATCGTATTTATATCAGTACGTCGGCTTGTCGTTGTAATATTACATTTGCGTTAAAACTTTAAACAATACAATCCATATTTGTTGATATAGACGTACCATTGTCCGACCACTCAGTTAAAAGGTGATATTTATTTAGAGAACCTTTTGGAGTTTAGATATACTCTGTGTTAATATGAACTACCAAAGTGTTTAGTACAAATCAATGCCAATTCTTTGTAATATGAAAACCGACAGAGTTATATTAAATCATTGTACTACTATAACAATATATTGAGATACAATACTTGTTATGTAGAGACGCACAAAAGATACAATTTACACTAGGTTGTCATCACAGCTGTTAATGCATATTGACACATGATAAAGGCAACATATTAGCGAGAAGAGAGAATAATAACCAATTAAGCATTGATTATAATATTTTTGACATGCATTGCTGTGTAACATACATTGAGTGTTCTAGCATAGCCAATGGCGCGCGTTAGCGCACCATGATAGATATGCTAGAACACCCAATGTATGTTACACACCAATGCATGTCAAAAATATGACAATCACTGCTTATATTTACATTTATATACTCATTCCCGTTATAAAAAAGAAAAAGAGTGAAAACTAAAGTATAAAAATAAAGGTTATATGTTTATATAGTGAAAAATATCATTTTGATGGAACAGCTAATGATTTGGCGGGGAAGAGTTGAGTTCTTGTAACTTCCGATGTGTTGTCACGAACAACCGACTAAACAATAACAGTAGATTAAAAAGTCCCATCGACAAAACGGAATATACAACGATAAGTACAATATTTCACTCCATTTCAAATATTTTCATAAGAATATATTTCCATATTGATCAATTTCCAGAATATGTTATATTCTTCAGTGAATTAAGATACTGACGTAATTCCAGTCATTTCTTGACCTTTTGAACTCTGATTGTGGTATTAGTACGCCAGAAGAGCACGAAGTGCGAAGCACTTCTAAGGTAACAAATACACGAAAATATAAGAAAAACACAATCTTCAAAATTCAATCCTACACACTGACAGCTTCAGGTTGCGGTCGCCATTTTTTCATACATAAGGGGAGGTTGTACGTTGCTCCAGTACTACTCTCCCCAGCAAATATATATTTAACTTATGCAAATGTATAACAGGAGTAATATTAAACATTTTTTATTATTTTTTAAATGATAAAAATAAAAGTTTGAAAAATAAAAGCTAGAGAATGTAGTCAAAATATCATCCAAGGCGAAGATGAGCACAAAGGATCATGACGTGACATAACGTCAACAAATGGTGCGAAATCATAGGAACCGCATGAAAATTATTTCATCATATACTTCTATAGTTTAAAGTGCGTCCTTTTATTTCTAAATTATGTCTTCTGTATGAAATAGAAAATGAAATAAATATCGGGACATCTTGATCACAGTAGGCCCTATGTAGCTACGCCGAAAACCCATCTATATATGTACTTATTCGATATCAATTGTACAAATTTTCGATAAAAGCATACAGATGTATATCCGTCAACGTCTAAGATATCCTTTATCGAAATTGGTGCGAATATTGTTTTATTCAGATTTTACTGATTTCATATCTATCATTATATCTGATAGATGGACTAGCCAATATCAGTTGTTATGCAGGCCCTGTTTTACGGTGTTCTACACGACTCTAACGTATATCTAACCAAGCATTGGTGTTATTTCGGTAGACAGTTTGAAAATGTATTTTAAAACATCAATAAATTGTAAGCTGTCATTGCAAACTGAAATATCAATGCGTGGTGTTGTTCCACCCTTAGGTCATTGTGTAAATATGCTAGGAGTTGGGAAGATATTGCCGAGGTTTTGCCGAGTCATATGGGTTTCATACCAAAATAAACTTTGCATTGTAAGATACCAGCCATTGTTTTCTGATTATCTTGCAACAGTTTTCTTACCGATAACATTCAAGACGAAAGGCAAAAGTGTCAAAGAAGGCGACAGCTACATATCTTTGATCACAAAAGTAAGTATATATATATATATATACATGGATTGTGTAACGAACACCAAGTCAAATATCTGTATTAAACAGACATGATATTCATGTCTTCTTGATATTTATTTCAATGGTAAAGTTTAAAGTATATACACATGTATCGTTGTTTTCTTTTTATTTATAATCAAATAGGGTTTTACAGGTTTCATATCCTCAGGAAACAATGTCTATTATTAAAACATTTGTCTAAGTTTTTTTTACAAAATCAAATAAATTACAATTAAGTAATATTGTCTTCAGTGACATATTTCGAAAGTATATGTCAATTACAAAGGTCTTTGGACATAATTCTAAACATATAAAATCGATCTCTGAGGTTCGGTATAGTTTTGTATCAATTGTTCAGTCTAGCTTATCATTCGTTACATCCTACCTACTGTGGAGCAGTCGTATCCGTGTCATTTATAGACGTTCAGGCTCACAGCTCGTTTATCGGGGTAATATAGAACCCAACATTTCAATCAAGGTAATGTGTACATTCATTTTGGTACGTGCTTGTCTTTTTGTCTTTGTTTTTATTATAAATATGACTGTTCGATTTAGCTTTTTTGAACAAATATGCAAAATAGGAGTTGAGTTAAAACTGCGTCATTGTGGCATCCGCATAGAAACATTAACGTTGCTTTATTAAAAAAAGAACACCAACAACTAATTTAAAGAACTTTTTTTATAAAAAAAGAACTATTTTATATGACAAGTAGTCGGGGAAAAGATAAATTATAAGCATTGATGTCACTATTAATTTGACATAAACATTTTTGTGTGAGGAAGTGCGAACTTGATTAGTAGTGCCATTGTTGTGATATTTTGTGTCGTAGTCCATATCTCATATCAACACCCCTTATGTTCGATTATTCATTATATCCGTATATAGTAAGTTTCATAGGCTCTTATATATTGTCTTTTATAATGGAACTGATATCATATTGTATCATACCTCATTTCTTAGTATTAGGTACAATTTTTTTTTAAATATATTTCTCTACATATTTACTACATAGGATTGTTAAAAAAACATTATGAGCCAATTAAGTCTTGTTCAATTTATCTGTAATAATTCTTAGTATATCTTGGCTGTGCAATTTATATTTTAGCAACATGGCTACAGCGTTATAAAAGACTGAAATTGGTACTCATACTCAATAGAGTTGTTATTTGATGAGGGATATACAAATGTCAGCAGCATTGTTACTGATATTCACGCTGTAATGCCCTCTTACGTTGTAAGTTGGGGCCGCGGTGGCCGAGTGGTTAAGATGTCCCGACATATTACCACAAGCCCTCCACCTCTGGGATGCGGGTTCGAATCCCATGTGGGGCAGTTGCCAGGTACTGACCGCTGATCGGTGGTTTTTCTCCGGGTAATCCGGCTTTCCTCCACCAACAAACCTGGCACGTCCTTACATGACCCTGGCTGTTAATAGGACGTAAAACTAAACAAACCAAAAATTACGTTTTAAGTTTCGAGTGAATAAAAACATCTCGTGCTCTCGTTTGCTGTTGAGTTAATTGAGTAAATACTAAACTAATCAATATGTTTTGTATAATGCCTTTAATTTAAAACGTAGCAATAAATTTAAAAAGATATATAATTTACAATGTTCAACTAACATGTCATATTGTGTTCTTTATTGAGCGCGAAACAATTCCCAAGGAACTATATCATATCCTACTTATAAATAGCGGAACATCTATTGATTGATGGTGAATACACACCTTTGGGATCAATATAAACATATTGATTGTTCATCAACCGGCCAAACAATCATATATTTAACATTCAGTTCTTTCGAGGAGCTAGAGGATCAATCTGTCAACGAGGCAATGTACCTATGTATTAAATTTCATTGTCACCACAGTTTTATCATACAGACACAACAGTTTTATCATACAGATACCACAATATATCATACAGACACCACAGTTTTGTCATACAGTCACCACAGTTTTTTCATACATAGTCACCCCAGTTTTACTATAAATAGTCACCACAGTTTTATCAAACACAGTCAATCACAGTTTTATCTTACAATCACCACAGTTTAACCATACATAGTCACCACAGTTTTATCATACAGTCACCACAGTTTTATCATACATAGTCACCACAGTTTTATCATACATAGTCACCACAGTTTTATCATACATAGTCACCCCAGTTTTACTATACATAGTCATCACAGTTTTATAATACATAGTCACCCCAGTTTTATCATACATAGTCACCAAAGTTTTATCATACATAGTCACCACAGTTTTATCATACATAATCACCACAGTTTTATCATACATAGTCACAACAGTTTTATCACACTTATTCACCACAGTTTTATCATTCATAGTCACCACATTTTTGTCATACTTAGTTACCACAGTTTTGTCATACTTAGTCACCACAGTTTTATCATACGTAGTCACCACAGTTTCATCATACATAGTCACCACAGTTTTATCATACATAATCACCACAGTTTTATCATACATAGTCACCACAGTTTTATCATACTTACCACAGTTTTATCATTCATAGTCACCACATTTTTGTCATACTTAGTCACCACAGTTTTTTCATACTTAGTCACCACAGTTTTATCATACAGTCACCACAGTATTATCATACATAGTCACTACATTTTTGTCATACTTAGTCACCACAGTTTTATCATACATATTGTACATGATCATTTCAGTTTTACCATACACAGTCAACCACAGTTTCATCATACATTGTCGCCACAGTTTTATCTTACATAGTCACCACAGTTTTACCATACATTGTCACTACAGATTTACTATACATAGTCACCACAGTTTTATCTTACATAGTCACCACAGTTTTATCATACAGTCACCACAGTTTTATCGTACATAGTCACCATAGTTTTATCATACATAGTCACCACAGTTTTACCATACATTGTCACTACAGATTTACTATACATAGTCACCACAGTTTTATCATACAGTCACCACAGTTTTACCATACACAGTCAACCACAGTTTTACCATACATAGTCACCACAGTTTTATCATCCATAGTCGCCACAGTTTTACCATACATAGTCACCACAGTTTTATCATACAGTCACCATAGTTATATCATACAGTCAACCACAGTTTTACCATACATAGTCACCACAGTTTTATCATACATAGTCACCACAGTTTTATCATACATTGTCACTACAGATTTACTATACATAGTCACCACAGTTTTACCATACATAGTCACCACAGTTTTACCATACATAGTCACCACAGTTTTACCATACATAGTCACCACAGTTTTATCATACATAGTCACCACAGTTTTACCATACACAGTCACCACAATTTTATCATACACAGTCACCACAGTTTTATCATACATAGTCACCACAGTTTTATCATACATAGTCACCACAGTTTTACCATACATTGTCACTACAGATTTACTATACATAGTCACCACAGTTTTACCATACAGTCACCACAGATTTACCATACACAGTCAACCACAGTTTTACCATACATAGTCACCACAGTTTTATTATACATAGTCGCCACAGTTTTACTATAAATAGTCACCACAGTTTTATCAAACACAGTCAATCACAGTTTTATCTTACAATCACCACAGTTTAACCATACATAGTCACCACAGTTTTATCATACAGTCACCACAGTTTTATCATACATAGTCACCACAGTTTTATCATACATAGTCACCACAGTTTTTATCATACATAGTCACCCCAGTTTTTACTATACATAGTCATCAAGTTTTAATAATCATAGTCACCCCAGTTTTATATACATAGTCACCAAAGTTTTATCATACATAGTCACCACACTTTTATCATACATAATCACCACAGTTTTATCATACATAGTCACAACAGTTTTTATCATACTTACTCACCCACAGTTTTATCATTCATAGTCACCACATTTTTGTCATACTTAGTCACCACAGTTTTTGTCTACTTAGTCACCACAGTTTTATCATACGTAGTCACCACAGTTTCATCATACATAGTCACCACAGTTTATCATACATATCACCACAGTTTTATCATACATAGTAACCACAGTTTTATCATACTTACCACAAGTTTTGGTCATACTTAGTCACACAGTTTTGTCATACTTAGTCACCACAGTTTTATCATACGTAGTCACCACAGTTTCATCATACATAGTCACCACAGTTTTTTCATACTTAGTCACCACAGTTTTATCATACAGTCACCACAGTATTATCATACATAGTCACTACATTTTTGTCATACTTAGTCACCACAGTTCATACATATTGTACATGATCATTTCAGTTTTACCATACACAGTCAACCACAGTTTCATCATACATTGTCGCCACAGTTTTATCTTACATAGTCACCACAGTTTTACCATACATTGTCACTACAGATTTACTATACATAGTCACCACAGTTTTATCTTACATAGTCACCACAGTTTTATCATACAGTCACCACAGTTTTATCGTACATAGTCACCATAGTTTTATCATACATAGTCACCACAGTTTTACCATACATTGTCACTACAGATTTACTATACATAGTCACCACAGTTTTATCATACAGTCACCACAGTTTAACCATACACAGTCAACCACAGTTTTACCATACATAGTCACCACAGT
>SAYR01057976.1:668259-696861 GCA_004382745.1 Argopecten irradians irradians | reverse complement strand
GGGATTAAAAACTGTACAAATGATGGGGCTTACCCTCGGGGGCCTGAGGGGCGGGGTCAATTTGGCTATTTCGATATAAATGACTTCTATGCAACTAAGCATGGAATAGCACCCATAATGCAATGGTAGCATCCTTATAGGGTGGGGATTCAAAATTGTGCAAATGATAGGGCTGACCCCCAGGGGGCCTGAGGGGCGGGGTCAAAAGTGGTCAATTTGACTATTTCCATATAAACACATTCTTCTCTGCAACCAAGCATGGAAAAGCACTCATGCAATGGTAGCATCCTTATAGGGTTGGGATTTGAAATTGTGCAAATGATAGGGCTGATCCCCTGGGGACTTAGACGGCAATAGACGCGGGGCCAAAAAGGTCAATTAGGCTACTATTTTCATATAAATTACTTCCTCTCTGAACCTTCAGTATAATGTGACCGGGTGGGATGTGTTGCTTGGTGTCTTCGGCGGCATGCTTCAGTGATATTAGTACTATAAAAAGGGAAACAGTTCCACTATACAAGAAGACACAACATGAATATACCGCAGTCTCCCAAAACACACACCTCGCACAACATACTCGCAAGTTCGCAACACACCGCATACATGGGAGGCCGTCCTTACATGACCATAGCTGTTGATAGGACGTTAATTAATCAAACAAACAAAGAAACTCTGAACCTATGTATTGGATAGCATATTTGTATGGTATCAATTGCATCATTATATTTTTGTGATTCAAAATTAAACTTTTGGAGTCAATTTGGCTAATTTTTGTTATTGTAAGAGTCTTTGTGATAATTACTTAAAAACAACAGGTGAGCGATACAGGCCCTCTGGGCCTTTTATTTATTGTAGAGACCTGATAATTAATAAATAATTCACAATTATAATAATACCTTCCAATTCCACTGGTTAGAAGAAGTGTAGTGGTATAATTTTCCACAAAACCTTCTAGGTCAAGATCCACTCCACAATTTCTGCACTGCATAGGTCTAGATGGTACACGTATTTGGTTTTTAGAGGAAACCAGTTGTTGCACCAAGGAAACTATCTACAGATGACAGCTTGTAAACCTCTTGCTTTGTAGGTGTTGATGCAAAAGGAATACGCTCTTTAGAGAAACATGTCGGCTGATATGATTCAGGTTTAAAGGAATTGTCATGGGATCCATGCTGTCCAGAAACTTTGACAGGTGGAAGCAATGAACCTTGCAGGAATTGCAAGTAAGGCATTTTACTACACCTGTCATTTCTACTATCCCGGGTCCTTTCTGTGACTGAACACAGAAGAGTTTGTTACTAATCTTAGTAATTTCCTGAAACCATAATAGAATATCTGTCAACACTAGAAATATAATACCCTTAGGCCTGTAGGTTAAAAGTTTAGATACCATGTTGTTTCAACATCTGAGGTCAACTCAATTTGTACCATTCTAATTCCAGAATATACCGCAGTATCACAAAACACTCACTCGCACCTCATGCGACACACCGCATACATGGCAGTTCGTAAGACGTTGATTTAATTAGACAAAGAAAGAAACCTTTCAATTCTCGGATGTATTTGCAGGTAGTGCTATAGAATTGTATCTGCTGCCCCTATTGCATGATCGTAAAAGGCGACTGAATTTTAGATCTTATCTTCTCTTTGTTCCTAACATATAAAAATTGAAATATCTTTACATAAATTACATTGTCCTATAAATCTCTTGTACCATGACCATTTAAAGATGCTCCACCGCCGACAGAGTAGAAATGATATTCATCATTTGAACAATATTTGGTGTTTATTCGTGTAGAAATATGCCTAATTAACACAAAAAAATAATGTTAAATAATTTATTTCGCCTGTGGTGCATGTGCAATCAGTACTTTATTCCATATAGAATATAGTGCCACGGAATTTTTTCGGGATGCAATTAATTATTTTTCATATTTTTAACTTTAAGTAAAAATAGGAGCTCAAACTTTTCATTGGTGGTTATAGTGTAAAGTAAGTAACTTTTGTAACTGAAGAAAAATACTAAATCGTCTGCTACTGTTTTTGATAGTGAAAAATTACTATTTGTCAGCGGTGGAGCATCTTTAATGTTGTTTACAAAATAATTTATGAAGGGAAAACCTTTGTTATATGTGAATCCGTATATGGACACATTTTACCAAGAATAAACTGTAAATATTTTATTAAAAATAGTACATTACAATATTGGAAACTATATAAAGATAAAAATTGAGATAAGTCACATGCTTGATAAGTTTTCTGATACTCTACACATAAGTATAAATATTTCATAAAGTTACCGGTGTACCATGAAAATTCTTTTACGCGAGCAAATAATTATGAAATATCAGCAAATGATTTACTGCTAGCATACTTGAATATTGATAATATTTCAATATGATAATATAATTAAAGATGCTCCACCGCTGACAAGAGATATTTTTTCACTATCAAAAACAGCAGCAGATGATTGAGTATTTTCTTCAGTTACAAAAGTTACTTATTTTACACCATTACCACAATTGAAAAGTTTGGACTTTTAATTTTACGTCAAGATAAAAATGTAAAAACTAATTAATTGCATCCCGAAAAAATTCCATAGCACTATGTACTCTCTGAAATGAGGTAAGGATTGCGCATGCACCAAAAGAAGATTTAATTATATATGTCTAATAAACACAAGAATAATATAAAATATACACAATTAAACACCAATTATTGTTCAAATGATGAGTACCATTTATGCTCTGTCGGCGGTGGAGCATCTTTAAACATGTTTCAAAAATTTCTGGTGCCCTCAAAGAAAATGTTTTATTCCTAGCCCTTACCTCTCCACCACATATCAGATAGTCTGCTGGCGCCACCGTTGATCTGTATAGCGTTTTTAGAAGCATAGGCTCTGGCAAATCTTAGAAAGTTGTCTTTAGAGAAACTTATAACCGTGTCAGCCCTGTCTATATAGCACTATAAAAAGGGCAACAGTTCCACTATACAAGAAGACACAACATGAATATACCGCAGTCTCCCACAACACGCACCTCGCACAACAATACACACAACACACCACATACATGGGAGGCCGTCCTTACATGACCATAGCTGTTAATAGGACGTTAATTAATCAAACAAACAAACTTTAGCACATGCAATAAGCTCTCTCTCTTTGTTCAATATCTGATCAAATCTTTTCTTTCTCCATTCTAGCCCTGCAAGTAGGGGGTTAGAATTGTACCTGCTGCCCTTATTGCATGATCGTAAGAGGCGACTAAATTTAGGATCTTATCTTTTCATTCTTCCTTAATTACTTTATTCTCCCTTGACACCACCTCACTTTTGGCCTTTAGTTGAGCGTTCGCTCCTGTTAGGAAGGCTTTGGGTTCTGTCCCCTGGCCGAGACACACCAAAGTCTATAAGTGGTAGTTTCTGCTCCTGCTTAGCGCTCAGCAAACAGGGAGTGGGACGACTGGTTCGCCCGTTGTCAGTATAATGTATCAGTCTCCCAAAACACGCACCTCGCACTTCACACACGCTAAACAATGCATACATGGGAGGCCGCCCTTACATGACCCTGGCTGTTAATAGGACGTTAAAATTATCAAACAAACAAACAAATCTAGCCCCGTCTAACACTTTACTAGTCATCAAGCGTCGATTTAGGAACAGAATATATTTTGGTAGATATCGTGTTGACATTCCGCCTTTGACAGTAGTTATAGCCGCAGACTTAGCTCTTTCGTCCCAGTCCCGCAGGACTGTAAATAATCACAAAAAATGATTTTTTTTCTATGTCTTTGAATATCACAGAAATCAAAAACTAAATCAAATTTTAAAATGTTTAGTGATCGATATATGTAATAATGTGTTTTTAAAATTGCCTTTTCAATTGCAAATGTTAACATTGCAACCTTGCATAATGAACTTGACATTTTTCGATGTTACAAAGTTGCATCGGTCCCTTGAACTTATTACAGTTGTTGGGTGTCTGGTGAGCCTTTAAGACACAAAAGTCACTTTTAAATATGTCATTTTTGAATAGCAAAGCTATCTTTGCACTGTCTTCTCCTCGTATACAGCCTATACGCCTACGACACGATCTGTCTTGTCAGTATAATGTGACCGGGTGGGGTGTGTTGCTTGGTGTCTTCGGCGGCATGCTCCAGTGATATAGCACTATAAAAAGGGCAAAAGTTCCACTATACAAGAAGACACAACATGAATATACCGCAGTCTCCCGAAACACGCACCTCGCACAACATACACGCAACACACCGCATACATGGGAGGCCGTCCTTACATGACCCTGGCTGTTAATAGGACGTTAAAATTATCAAACAAACAAACAAATCTAGCCCCGTCTAACACTTTACTCGTCATCAAGCGTCGATTTAGGAACAGAATATATTTTGGTAGATATCGTGTTGACATTCCGCCTTTGACAGTAGTTATAGCCGCAGACTTAGCTCTTTAGTCCCAGTCCCGCAGGAATGTAAATAACCACAAAAAATGATTTTTTTTTCTATGTCTTTGAATATCACAGAAATCAAAAACTAAATCAAATTTTAAAATGTTTAGTGATCGATATATGTAATAATGTGTTTTTCAAATTGCCTTTTCAACTGCAAATGTTAACATTGCAACCTTGCATAATGAACTTGACATTTTTCGATGTTACAAAGTTGCATCGGTCCCTTGAACTTATTACAGTTGTTGGGTGTCTGGTGAGCCTTTAAGACACAAAAGTCACTTTTAAATATGTCATTTTTGAATAGCAAAGCTATCTTTGCACTGTCTTCTCCTCGTATACAGCCTATACGCCTACGACATGATCTGTCTTCAAAAATTGAAACTGCATTTATATCCTTGCCATTTTCCGGTTCACATTTACAGAAGTTAAAGCCAAGTTAAAGAACTCTGTTGCCCCAGTGATGCATGCCAACAGCGAAAACAGCAAATTTTGTGTCTGTATATGAACAAATTGAAGGAAATATAAAAGACCTAAATAAAATAAATGAAAAATTAAATTAAATGTAATTAAATTATCAAAACAATAAAATTTGCAAAAGAGCAATACAGCATGACAAAAGTTTAGGTTGAAAAACTGGTATTTTAATTCATAATGTAAAATAGTGTGATATAATATGGAAAAGGTTAATTTAAATATATTATTTGTAAATTTAAATATATTATTTGTAAACTGTACATGTCTTTAACCAATGTCTGTATATGTAGCCTTAGGGACCTGTGGTCGTGTCGCGTAACATGTTGTCCAGACATCGATGAAAGATATTTAACCTAACAGTTACACATGACTGAATTATCATGTCTGCTAATGGTTAGCATTTTGATGTAACTTAGAATGACTCTGTGATTTACATTGATTTATAGATATTACTCAACACAAACATGTTGTCTTAAATAAACGCCATCGAAACCATTAATTAGTCACTCCCCCAGTACTCGACCATGAGTACTGTGCCATACTTTGTTATGCGGAATAAAGACTGAAACCACAACTCAGCGTTCAGCTGTACTCTACACCATCTACACCTCATTGACGTTAAAGAAGCCACACAAAAGTAAAAAGAGTAGAATTACTTCAATAGAAGGGTGTTATGAAAACGGACAGTGTCTGACTTAAGATCGAATTACATTTTTAGCGTCCTAATTAAGATCGAATTTCATGCTATCAAAGAAATCGAGCTTTCTGAAATCTATGAAGAAGTACCTATTACGTATTAATTTAGTAGTTCTTAAAGATGTTCCACCGCCGACAGAGCATAAATGTTATTCATGATTTGAACAATGATTGGTGTTTAATCGCGTATACATAAGTCTAATTAACACAAAAAAATAATATAAAATAATTTATTTTGCCTTTGGGTCATGCGCAATCAGTACTTCATTCCATATAGGATATAATGCCACAGAATTTTTTCGGGATGCAATTAATTATTTTTCATATTTATAACTTGAAGTAAAATTAGAAGGTCAAACTTTTCAATGGTGGTAATGGTGTAAAGCAAGTAACTTACTTTTGTAACTGAATAAAAATACTAAATCGTCTGCTGCTGTTTTTGATAGTGAAAAAATACCATTTGTCAGTGGTGGAACATCTTTAAACATCTCTATAGAGAATTAACATTACGTTTTAATCATCACTAAACGCACCCCGCACAACACACACGCATACATGGGAAGCCGTCCTTACATGACCATAGCTGTAAATAGGACGTAAAATAATCAAACAAACAAACAAACGCATCACATCTATAATCTATATAATTTAAATATGATATCATGGTTCATTGTGAAAGAATATGTAATACAACATTAAATACCTACCACCAACGCAAAAATCAGCCTCAAACACTGCAAACCAAACAACCATCTTTCGGGTGGATGGTGATCTTGCTAGTTTAGTGGTCGATGGCCCTGTGGATGGTGATCTTGCTAGTCTATTGGTCAATGTCCCTGTGGATGGTGATCTTGCTAGTTCAGTGATCAATGTCCCTGTGGATGGTGATCTTGCTAGTCTTGTGATCAATGTCCCTGTGGATGGTGATCTTGCTAGTCTATTGGTTGATGGCCCTGTGGATGGTGATCTTGCTAGTCTAGTGGTCGATGGCCCTGTTGATGGTGATCTTGCTAGTCTAGTGGTCAATGTCCCTGTGGTGGTTATCTTGCTAGTTCAGTGATCAATGGCCCTGTGGATGGTGATCTTGCTAGTCTAGTGGTTGATGGCCCTGTGGATGGTGATCTTGCTAGTTCAGTGGTCGATGGCCCTGTGGATGGTGATCTTGCTAGTCTATTGGCCAATGGCCCTGTTGATGGTGATCTTGCTAGTCTGGTGGTCAATGTCCCTGTGGTGGTTATCTTGCTAGTGTAGTGGTCGATGGCCCTGTGGATGGAGATCTTGCTAATTCAGTGGTCGATGGCCCTGTGGATGATGATCTTGCTAGTTCACTTGTGGATGGTGATCTTGCTAGCACAGTGGTCGATGTCCATGTGGATGGTGATCTTGCTAGTTCAGTGGTTTCTGCTCCAGCTTAGGCTTCAGCATACGTGGAGTGGGATGACTAGTTTGCCCGTTCTTAGTATAATGGTACCGGGTGGGGTGTGTTGCTTGGTGTCTTCGGCGGCATGGTTCAGGGATATAGCACTATAAAAAGGGCAAGAGTTCCACTATACAAGAAGACACAACATGAATATACTGCAGTCTCTCAAAATACGCACCCCGCACAACATACACCGCATACATGGGAGGCCGTCCTTACATGACCATAGCTGTTAATAAGACGTTAATTAATCAAACAAACAAACATACTAGGTTTAACGTCATAAAAACATTTAATGACGAGCTCCCATGCATGATACGTGCTGGACTGCGGAAACATAAAGTCAGTTAGGAAGAAGAGAAAAAATAGTATCCTAAATTTAGTCGCCTTTTACGATCATGCAATAGGGGCAGCAGGTACAATTCTAACGCCCTACCTGCAGGGCACAAACAAACATTAAACCTAGTAACCCAAAGCAACCGCTACCATAGGTCTTAACAGCTGGTGTCTAGGTTGATTACATACATTAAACAAGGTCACTGACATGGAGTGAGCAGCGAGAAAGTACCAAAGGATTAAATTATTGTTCCATTTGCGTTTATGTATACTGCAAAGCAACCTTCAATATCATGCAGAAATAGCTCTTTATCATTAGGTCATCTGACCTATAATGATCATCCGGCGTCTGTAAACTTTTCATTCAAATGACTTCTCTTGTGTTTTGATTAATTACCCAGATTTTTCCAAAAACTGTTCTGGGAAATGAAAGCTCCATATTCATTACAGTCCATCTGTTGCCTTGGATTAATACTCAATTGATACACCACCTCTTTATAGAATAGTGGCTAGATCTCGGACGAGTACAGAAATCGGCCTGATTTGACAGTAATTTACGGAGTTATTGCCCTTTTCACTAATAATTATGAATGGACATTGTAAACACGATAACTTGAGTAAATATGCACCAAGCTTGATAAAACTTTCTATGTAGACTAACATTGGATAGATTTTGGACGTGTTCGAAAATCTACCTTATTCGATTGTAACTTAGGGAGTTATTGCCTTTTTGCAATAATAATTATTGAAATTATACAGGGAGTGGGACGACTGGTTCGCCCGTTGTCAGTATAATGTGACCGTGTGGGGTGTGTTGCTCGGTGTCTTCGGCGGCATGCTTCAGTGATATAGCATGTTACATACATGGGAGGCCGTCCTTACATGACCATATCTGTTAATACGACGTTAATTAATCAAACTAACAAACTTATTGAAATTGTGGACAGGACAACTTGAATTGGCTACTGGCCCTGCAGGTAGGGCGTTAGAATTGTACCTGCTGCCCCTATTGCATGATCGTAAAAGGCGACTAAATTTAGGATCTTATCTTTTCTCTTCTTCCTAACTGACTTTATCTTTCCTAATGCCTCCCTTGGCACCGCCTCACTTTTGGCCTTGAGTTGAGCGTTCGCCCCTGTGAGGAAGGCTCTGGGTTCTGTCCCCTGGTCGAGACACACCAAAGTCTATAAAAGTGGTAGTTTCTGCTCCTGCTTAGCGTTCAGCATACAGGGAGTGGGACGACTGGTTCGCCCGTTGTCAGTATAATGTGACCGGGTGGGGTGTGTTGCTAGGTGTCTTCGGCGGCATGCTTCAGTGATATAGCACTATAAAAAGGGCAACAGTTCCACTATACAAGAAGACACAACATGAATATACCGCAGTCTCCCAAAACACGCACCTCGCACAACATACACGCAACACACCGCATACATGGGAGGCCGTCCTTACATGACCATAGCTGTTACTAGGACGTTAATTAATCAAACAAACAGAATTGGCTAGTTAATTACATAACTATTTCTTGTATCAAATATCAGGCGACCGGTAAGGCCCATTGGCCTCTTATTCCAATATGACGACGCCCATATGAAAGATACGCATCAAATTACACAGAGCCTCATTATACTTTATTTAAGTAATTACCAAAAAACTCCAAATTTGACAGTTTTGGCCCCAGCTTTCAGGCCCCCAGGAAAGAGCGCGGTTAAGCCTACAACAAAGGTTCATGTTGTTTATAGAGGAAATTTTAAATTCACGCTTTTGGCCTCGGGGTCAGCCTGACCATTTGTACAATTTTGAATCTCCATCCATAAGGGTGCTACGAATACAATATGAGAACTATCAAATGATGGAAATATCATTTTTGGCCCCGCCCATCAGGCCTCAATGAGGTTAGCCCCACCCACGAACAAGTTTGAATTCCCACCCTATGTGGGTGTTGACTATGCAATATGAGTGTTTTATCCCTGCCACTCAGGCCCCCGGGGGTCAGCCAAACCATTTGTACAATTTTGATTCACCACCCCATAAGAATGCTATCAGTCAAATTTTGTTAAATTGTGACCTGCGGTTATAAAGAAGGCAATTGTTGACATGAGCTCACCTTCGGACTAGTTATTTTCTATCTTAAGATCATTGCAGACATAAAAGCAATACCTAAAAAGTTTCAAAATGCATTGAAATACATATTAATTCAAATTACAGCAAATATAAATCTATTACGTCTTGTCTTCAACAGAAAAAGAATTTTTGATGATAACTGAAATACAACGTGTCCGTTACTTGGCTCTACATGGTCCCCTTCAAGAAACGAACCTCTTGTTTCGGTTCGGCTGGCACAGCTCCTTCGTTTATAGATACAATAGTTTCGTACTGGTACAAATCCGCATATGTAACGCGCGAATGGTTTCAGGTAAATAGCTAATTATAATATAAGTTTTTACCACTACACTTTTGACCTAATTACAGAAAAAAATATCTTTTATGACGTATTGCATGGGTAGCCACATGAGTGTATGGAATTGGATGTGACAAGCCTGGCGTTATACTTATCTTCCAAGAGTTGAAGCATTAGAGACTCATAAATTGTGAACGTCGCATCGATACCATAAAACATCTGTATACTCCGAGAGTGTGTTAAACATCTTTACACGAACAAGGACTGCATCTAGCATCATGCGGTATACACGTATTGTAGAAATACTCCGGATTTTATTTAGAGTGATTTCTGTCGTTGGTGATGTGTCCTTGGTTGGATTTGCGAACAATGGTGTCTCCAATGTCTCCCCGCAGACTGCTCCTGCTAATTTGGTTACTGGAAACATTTCCCTTACCGCCTGCTTGTTGCTCTGTGAAAAGAACATCCAGTGTATGTCCATTTTCATCCGTGCAGGACAGTGCCATCATTTTTTTTAAAGTTTCGTAGACAATAGTAGCCTTTTACCAGATCCAGGATGGGTATATTACAATGTGTATACTGGTAAGAATTCGTATTCATAATTCAGAAGTACATGTATTCTTATTTTATGTAAACTGTATGCTATTTTTAGCCCACCATCATCAGATGGTGGGCTATTCAAATCGCTTTTTGTCCGTGGTCCGTCCGTCCTTCCGTCCGTCCTTCCGTCCGTCCGTCCGTTAACAATTCTTGTTATCGCTATTTCTCAGAAAGTACTGAAGGGATCTGTCTCGTATTTCATATGTAGGTTCCCCTAGGGCCCTAGTTGTGCATATTGAATTTTGGGACCAATCGGTCAACAAGATGGCCGCCAGGCAGCCATCTTGGATTTTGATACTTAAAGATTGTTATCGCTATATCTCACAAAGTACTGAAGGGATCTTTCTCAAATTTCATATGTAGGTGCCCCTAGGGCTCTAGTTGTACATAATGCGTTTTTGGATCGATCGGTCAACAAAATGGCCGCCAGGCTGCCATCTTGGATTTTGATAGTTAAGATTGTTATCGCTATTTCTCAGAAAGTATTGAATGAATCTGTCTCAAATTTCATATATAGGTTCCCATAGGGCCCTAGTTGTGCATATTTCGATTTGGGACCGATCAATCATCAAGATGGCCGCCAAGGAGCCATCTTGGATTTTGATAGTTGAAGTTTGTTACTGCTGTTTCTCAGGAAGTACTGAAGCGATCTGTGACCTGTCTCAAATTTTATATATAGTATGTTTGCAAAAGTTTGAAAAGCAGAGAAAAGATCCCTCTTTCCATTGTCAGACATAGATCATTCTTTGGTGGGCGCCAAGATCCCTCTGGGATCTCTTGTTCATTTTCTTTTCCATGCCAAACTATTTTAACACTTTTAACATTAATTTTCTTTCTGTAGATCTTCATCAATCTACATCTCTAGTAAAATCACAACCGAATATTTCCCGTAGAAGAGGAAATATTAACGTTAAAAATTAGTCATGTTATTGTGGAATTAAGTTGAAATCTATGTTTAAAGAAAAAATCACAACAAAGAGTAAATTTGATTATCTATATAATAAACAGGAATGCCATTTTGTCTTCATTTGTAAGAGGAAAATTGACAAAAATATACACGATAATTATCAATGATTACGTAAATGAAAGCAAACGATACTAGAAGTATGTTCATTAATTGACCATTAAAAACGGCGATGATAAAACCTAACCTATTTTTGATGTCAAGTCGAGACAATGTCGACAATTATCACCTATTATTGTGGAATATTTACCTTTCCCTGTGGAAATTTTTTGTTGGTCACGGGAAAAGGAAATTATTTTACACTTGAAGGTTAATGTTATGACTGGTGAACACAACTAAGCACGTAGTCAGCAGCTATTTGTTTCTTTAAATGTACATTAAATGGAACAAAAACGTCTAAAATTCATGATTCACAAACTGTTCCACAGTATTAGACATAGGAGAAACACCGACAACTGTGAAATGGCATAGTTAATGAATTGCCCGAGGTCCGCAACCCTTACGGGCCTCGAACATTTCATTAACTTGGCTATTCCACAATTTTCGGTGTTTCTCCAATACTTATTATGTACTTGTACTATTAAACCTTTGAAATGTTTGTCATTTTATGAGCCAGGTGCTACCCTTAGTGACAAAGAGGTGGAACTGATTTTTAGCCCACCATCTGATGATGGTGAGCTATTCAAATCGCCTTTCGTCCGTGGTCCGTCGTCCGTCCGTTAACAATTCTTGTTACTGCTATTCCTCAAAAAGTACTAAAGGGATCTTTTTAAAATTTGATATGTAGGTTTCCCTAGGGCCCTCGTTGTGCATATTGCATTTTGAGACCGATCGGTCAACAAGATGGCCGCAAGGCAGCCATCTTGGATTTTGATAGTTAAAGTTTGTTTCCGCTATTTCTCAGAAAGTACTGAAAGGATGTGTCTCAAATTTCCTGTGCAGGTTTCCCTTGGGCCCTAGTTGTGCATATTGCATTTTGGGACCGATCGGTCAGGCACCCATCTTGGATTTTGATAGTTAAAGTTTGTTACCACTATTTTTCACATAGATGGATCTTTCTCAAATTTCATATGTATGTTGCCCTAAAGCCTTAGTTGTGCATAGTGCATTTTTGGACCGATCAGTCAACAAGATGGCCACCAGGCCGCCATCTTGGATTTTGACAATTGAAGTTTGTTTCCGCTATTTCGCAAAAAGTTTTGAAGGGATCTGTCTCAAATTTCTTGTGCAAGTTTTACTAGGTCCCTAGTTGTACATATTGCATTTTGGGACCGATCGGTGACCAAGATGGCCGACAGGACGACATCTTGGATTTTGACAATTGAAGTTTGTTACCGCTATTTCTCATAAAGTAGTGAAGGGATATGTCTAAAATTTCATGTGCAGGTTCCCCTAGAGGTTTTGTCGTGCATACAGCATTTTCGGACTGATCGGTGAACAAGATGGCCAACAGGCCGCTAACTTGGATTTTGATAGTTGAAATTTGTTACCGCTATTTCTCAGAAAGTACTTAAAGGATTTGTCTCAAATTGTATATGTAGGTCCTTAGTTGGGCATATTGCATTTTGGGACCGATTGGTGAACAAGATGGCCGACAGACGCTATCTTGAATTGTGACAGTTGAAGTTTTGTTACCACTATTTCTCAGAAAGTACTGCAATAATCTGTCTAAAAAAATTCATGTGCAGGTTCCCCTAGGTCCCTAGTTGTGCAGATTGCGTTTTCAGACTATTTGAAAAAGATGGCCGATAGGCCGCCATATTGGATTTTAATTATTGAAGTTTGTTACTGCTATTTCTCAGAAAGTAACGATCTGTCTAAAATTTCATATTTAGGTTCCCCTAGGACATTAGTTGTGCATATTGCATTTTGGGACCAATTTATGATCAAGATGGCCAACTGGTAGCCATCTTAGATTTTGATAATTGAAGTTTGTTACTGCGATATATCTCAGTAAGTAATGAAAGGATCTTTCTCAAATTTTATATGAAGTTTGAAAAGCAGAGAAAAGATCCATCTTTCCATTGTCAGACGTAGATCATTCTTGGTGCTCTGGGATATCTTGTTTTATTTAAAAGCCTACTCCTCCTTGAGTGGATTAAAACCAAATTTGTCATGAAACATCATTGGAGATGTACAATCATATTTCATATAAAGGACCCAGGTACGACCCATGAGGACAGAACGGTGGGGCTTCAAAATGGGAATTTGTTGAAATTTTGCTTTACAATCATACTCCTCCATAATCCTTGAATGGGTTACAACCATTTGTGTCGTGGAACATCTGTAGAAACAAATTATTCAAATGAATGACCTTGATGCCTATTCAAGGTCATAGGAATCAAAAAGGCTAAAATCTTGAAACGACTTCTAATGACTAAGATGCCTAGAGACCTGATATTGTGCCTGCAGCATACTAGGATGAAGGGGTACCAAGTTTGTTGAAATCAATCAAGGTCAAGGTCATACAATATCTTTGTATCTCCTTAACTGTTAGCCACTACTATATACTGTGACTATGTTGTTTTGTGCCAATAGTCAGATGTCCGTTCTGTTATAATATAAATTATCATTTTACAGATATATTTACTTTTTCTTACGAGAATAGTTCAGGCTCTGGGTTCTGTCTCCTGGCTAAGACACACCAAAGTCTATAAAAGTAGTAGTTTCTGCTCCTGCTTAGCGCTCAGCATATAGGGAGTGTATATAACGGACTGGTTCGACCGTTGTCAGTATAATGTGGCCGAGTGGGGTATGTTGCTTGGTGTCTTCGGCGACATGCTTCAGTGATATAGCACTATAAAAAAACATCAGTACCACTATACAAGAAGACCATAGCTGTTAATAGGATGTTAATTAATTTAACAAACAAACAAACAATGGTTCAGTTTGTTAGAACGTACAATTCAGTCATATTGCAATGCGAACATATACGGGAAATTCGGCTTTAATGAAAGTGGTTGTTATCACTAATATGGTCAGCTATGTCACTGTGATCAGAGTGTGTGTAACGTACAAACTAGCATGCTGTACGCCATTACACATTGACCCGACGTCCTGTATGCCGAACCCTGACCCGCGCCAGTGCAGTAAAGCAACTTTTGTCTAGAACTACTCAAATCGTTCTTGATGTGGCATGTGTACCATACTAAGTGCATGGTTTTGTCTGTAAAACAATTTTATCAACTCTTCGCTGGCTATTTATTGGAATTGTTTAAACATTCCTATTCTTTTATGTAGCCTTAGACCGTCGTCTTACATTTGGAACAACGAATTGCATAAAATTAATAACATAATTGTGGAATCTGCAAGCGACAGGTGGAAAAAAAATGAAAAAAGTGTGATCATTTTTCTCGAATGGCTGATAAAAGTAGTTAGTGGGACTACTGGCTCGGGCTGGCTAAAATAGGAAGTAAACGTAACTACGTAAAAAATACTAATCAGCATTGTTTATTTGATCCCCTGAGAGTCGTATAACCACCACGTACTGTGTTACATTTAGAACATGTTAATATTTAAGGTGTTTTAATTAAATTTCGCTTCCTTAGGTATGTAACAAGTGCTATATCACGAAAGCATGCTGTCAAAGACTCCAAGCAACACCCCAACTTGTCACATTATACTGACAACGGGAAACCCAGTCTTTCAACTTCCTTAATGCTGAACGCTAAACAGGAGCAAAGACTACCACATTTATAGACTATGGTGTGTCGCGGCCTGGGGGTAGAACCCAGAGCCTTCCTCACATGGGCGAACACTCAACCAAAACCCAAGTGAGACGTTATGAAGTTTGTTTGTTTGATTATTTTAACGTCCTATTAACAGCTATGGTCATGTAAGGACGGTCTCCCATGCATGCCGTGTGTTGCGTGTATGTTGTGCGAGTTGCGTGTTTTGGGAGACTGCTGTATATTCATGTTGAGTGGAACTCTTGCCCTTTTGATAGTGCTATATCATATAACATAAAACTTCATACAATGAGGTTGATTAAAGATTCAAATTGTGACTTTTACTAAAAATAGGCAAAGGTCAATGTGATAGAGTGTGGGGGCTGACAGGGAACATGGTTTCTCAGAATGCTTGTTCACCAGAACCGTTCACATAAAATGATAATTCTGTCAAAAAGGGTGGAATTGTGTCGTTGTTTATATACCTGTTGTCGTTGCATGATACTTTCTACTACTACAGTACTGTAATGTAAGTTGAGCATCGTATTCTCACAAAAATCTCCATATCTGGAACTACATAATAATATGTTATTATGTGATGTATATTGTTCATTATCTTTATAAATTTGTACTTTTGTAACGCCACTATTTATTTTTGCTTTGGTTTAGGTACAAGTAAGTGTCCGTACTACAACGGATACATAGAGAGCAGACATTTGAATATTTGCTACAAACTACATTCTGGAGGACATGTATATATCTACGACTTCATTGACACGTGTGCATCCGAAGGCGCAGCACTACTGCGAGTTTCGTCACAGGAAATACAAGATCACATCACAGCTTTTCTAAGTATTCGTCGTTTTCTTTGAAATAATTTCTTTCTCGAAAATATGATTTCTGATTTGAAGTATAAATTTATTATGAGTTGATTCTTGAATTGAATTTCTTAAATCGTTTTAAATTAAGAGAAATAAAAACAAGAGACCTGTCGGGACAGTTTTAATTGTTCAACTGTTTGAGAAACCAAGGACTTTAAGTGTTTATTTCCTTAAAGTGATATATGCCGTAACTCGTCAAAACATTTGTCTTCATTATTCTATTGAAAGCATGCTTGATGAGTTAAAATGTGAAAACCTTTCAAATGGACAGACCGATGTATGATGCTTTATTAACATTGATTACAAAACAGAATATACGCTGTGTAAAATTCTTATTTTTACACGGAAAGATACTTGCAGAAATCGCTTGATAACATTGTAAATATGTGAATTTAAGTTGAAGACTACAACTTTGCTTCATGGTTTGATCGTATCTACTCATTTCACTGTCATGTAAATGTGAACAGAATGATTTTTGGCAGTATTGTCCAAAATAATTTTTCAGTTGTTATCTTTACTTAAAATATTTTACGTAAAGTTATAATCGATGCATTATAAATATTGGAACTTTCAAAATCTTGGTAAATTTTTATGGCGAATAGAAAATTAAAGCTCTACATGATTTGTGAGTATGATAATTACAGCACATATGACTTGATAAATTTCCATCTACATGTATTCTGTCTCCTAGGGATTGGAGTCAAATGTATACCAACTTCCCCTCCAAGATTGTTCCTCTTCCCCTCCAGATACAAACTCTGATCCCATTGATATTTCGGATCAAAATAGGTTAATTATACAACCAGTATGGACTTACAAAATATTGACGGACGACAGACAAACGGACAGACGTTGCACCATGCCATAAGCTCACCTTGTGAGCTACAAATCATATTTCCTGTGTGAATTCACGTGTTTTGCAGTTCGAAATGAAATATATTTTTTATAATTAATTTAACAAATATGGCGGTGTGTATTAAATATGTTAACTGTGTGATACTGTACGTATATATATGTATGGGTCAAAGAAATTATACCAACGGGTATATTCCAGATAACGCATTTTTGTAGGATACGAATAACTCGGAAGTAGTAAGTTTGTAAATAAGACGTAACACCAACAGATGAGACAAAAGTCGTCAAATTTTCGAGGCGATCTGCCCCTTTATCAAATGTCCTGATAACATAAATCAAAAGCATATATAGAATGTCGATCAACTTGGGACAATATCGCTGTGTATTGTCAGAAAGATCCTCTCGGTTGTCCCACAGGTGTTTGGCTCTATAGACATTTTTCTATATATATATATGTAATACTGTGTCAAAGTCTATAGCTCGGCTGGCCATATAACACCAATTTCAGAAAAAAAGGTATATTATTAATAGAGATTTCAGAAAAGATGGCGGAACGTTCACAGGAAAGTTACATCCGGGTCCTCAAAGGTCAAACACAGTATGGCGACTGATTGAAAACAATAAAGATACGTAATCCTCTTATTAATCGAATACATTGACAAAATTTTACACTTTCATACTGCAAATTCTTGATTTTGAAAATGGGTCTTAGTTTCACAGGTTTACGATGTTAACATTTATAATATTTCATTTGTTATTGCTAAATATAACAGTTGAGATTAGTGTCGAAGTCCTACCTATCGAAGCGCTGCCGGCCATGCACACGTACCCGATTTTGTTCATACGTATAAATTGAGGTTGTCAAAAAAAGTTTTTAATGAATAAATATTTTATTTCAAATGTATCATGTTCTGTTAAAAATGAAAATGCTGTCACAACACAAATATGATAATAAACAAAAACGTTGAACCACCTGACCAGACTACAGCCGCTCGTGGTATGGCTTTTCATCGCTGGTAAGATCACCGCAAGGCCAAAGCATTGTTGGGGAAATAAATCATTATGAATGATACCAACACTTTATCTCAAAGAATCACTTGTTTAAGATATATGATAATTTTCGTTATTTAATATGTTACAAGTTGTATTTATGGGAAATGCCCTTGTATCAACTAGTTACACGTAACACGTAATGGCTGACCGATTTCGAAAAATAAATGATGATTGGTGAAATCGGTGTCGGTTTTCGTGCTGCATATTTCATTTTTGATATTTCATTTTCAGCCGCTGTTTTCCACTGGACTGCTGTGTTAAAGTTTTTCACTTGAAATGGTATTATAATTTTATATACATTATGAATACATATAGGTATACTTCATTAAAATGAATAATAAATTATCGATCGATATCACTGTACGTAAAATTACAAAGAATACCGACGGATAAAGCATTTGGAACGACCAACGGCTCTCAGAGAATCCTAAATACACTTCAAAGTTATTAAGTTTAAAAATATGATATAATGACTACACAAATAGACTCATTTGTAATTTGTATAAACTAAATCCTCCAAAAAATTGAATGACAAAAAATATTAACCAGAAATACGCTAAATTTTATGACACTGGAAACACGGAGCGGTTTCATAGATGTAGTACTGTAATGCTGCTCGTGAGCTTGGGGGTAATCTACAAAAGCAAATGTTTTATTTTTGTACTAAGTCACACATCGTAAGGTGTTTTTATCAAGAAAAACCTTCGAAAACAGTAATTGCTTTAATTATTTTTGGGGACTTTGGAATTTAATTTGTAATTTCAAGTTGATATTTGCAAATATATCTGACAATGTTATACGAATTGCGACCGTGTTTCTCTGTGCGGTCGAAAATGGAGTGATAAACAGAGTAAAATATCATGAATACCTTATGTTTAAAATTGTAAATTATTGTAAAATATTTTTATATACACTTTTCGAAATGTAAATTAACGCAATAGCTTCTCGGATTGCCGTCCTAATTTTTACAATAAAAATGTAACACATACATCGCAAGCGGCTGTGTTCCCTCAATGTTTATGTGTACAGATATAGGAGTTGTACCTTTGTGTGACGTCATCGCCATCTTTTCTGAAATCTCCTATTAACAAACCGTATAAGATGTGACAATGGGAATACTCGACAGGGAGTAGGTCGACTGGTTCGCCCGTTGTCAGTATAATGTGGCCGGAGGGGTGTTGATCGGTGTCTTTGGCAGCATGCTTCAGTGATACAGCACTATAAAAAGGGCAATAGTTCTACTGTACAAGAAGACACGACACGAATCTAAGAGTCTCCCAAAACACGCACCGCACACTACACACCGCATACATGAGAGGTCGTCCTTACATGACCCTGGCAGTGTATAAATAACTAAAAACCAATGAAATGGCAAAATTTATTGAACTTGGCAATGGGGACATACAGCTTGGGGATTCTATGAAACTATCAATACAAAGTTGAAGTAAATTCCACTAAGTTGAAGTAAATTCTGTAGGAGTAAATGGAACTTTTGATATAATATTGTAATAGATACTGATTCGCAATTTGAGTGACCAGTAGTTATATATGAATTACAAGGAAGGAAATAATCATGAAACCATATACATATATGGGTTGACCACTTATAGAATATATGGAAAGAGTTGCTTGAAACCATTATACACAGTGGCGCAGTAACCATGTTGCAACGACATGGGAAGGTAAATGGCGCAGAAAACATGTGTAAAATGAGAAATTAAAGACTATTGTTGTACGCATATATTTGGAAAGTATATATAATAATAGCTGATATACTAAAGCTATAAGTTAACCAAACAAACAAAAAATAAAAGCGATCGCTGAAGCCTGACGTAGTTTATTAAGTGAAAACTAGAATTATGTCAGTATGACTTTAAAGCCAACAACATATTCTAATTGCTTCTTTTTTTGGAAATTGAATGCTGCAAGACGCTGGAAAAACTTTGAAGTGTACTCGTACGCCGAACAATCCCTCTGCAAATTTTCTGCGTTGCAATTATTGGCCAAAAGTCATGATATTTTGCAACCATTTTAAGATTTTACTGTAGTTACCATGATTTTCACCTGCATAAATAAGCGCATAAATTTAACAAATATTTATCTTAATGTTATCATATTGAGCTAAATAATATAATATATATGGTTCCGATTAATTATGTATACTTTTGTACAGGTATTTTTTACATTTAAATGACATCCGTATTTTCTTAGGTATAACTATTCTCCCTATGGTGGTGTCTATAGGCCTTTAGGGCCAATATACATGTGTCATGTATTCCACATGTGGACACAAACTAAAAATCTGACGATTTTTTGAAGAAAAAAAAAATTATGTACCAATCGCAAAATGCTTTAATTCTCTGAAAATCGACCGACTGAAGCGTGATTGTTTACGATCGAAACACAATGACGTAATCATTTTCTGAGTAATTGTTGGCCAGAATAAATCAATTAAACCATTTTGAATTATAAAATATCCGAACAAGTACGAGGCTCGTATTTGTTTCTAATATTTAGATAATGTATGTACAAGAAGTGTTTACCGGTAATGATAAAACGATGCTATGAATGACTACAGTATGTCGATCAGTCAAAATAACATTTTCCGATCTTATCGTATCAACTAAACACTTTATCGTTATACTTTCATAAATATTGTGCATGAGTTTTCTCATACTTTTTAGCCAAAACTATCCCATACAATCTTTTTATAAAATAAATTACAATATGTTGTTTAGTTCATACATGTCCATGTCTTATCTATTTCTTTTATTGTCATTATTGATTTTCTATCTTTAAAATTACTGCATCACTTGTAGTTTGGCCCTAAATGACCTTAGTTGTCGAGATGGGCCATAATACTCAAACAAACAAAAGTGTAACATGTTTCCCGGGATTCTGTCAAACAATGTCGCCGTATTTTCAGTAAAATAAAAGTTTATAAACATTCTGTAACTAGCGAGAAAACAGCATGAAGAGACTGATAGACTCTATATTTTATATTTTTATCTATTTCTAGGACAATCTATCCTACAGAACTGATTTTACCGACAAAACACGTATGTGTGTTGAATACCCCATACGGGGTCCCACAGAAGCATGTGCCTTATTTTCATAAATTGTGCCACAAATCTACTGCGTCAGCGCCTGAAGCCACATACCGACCGGGTAACACGCTAATATTACAGGAAAATACATCATTAGAATCCCATTTCTATTTTAAAATTGCAAAAATATCAGTTAATGCTTATAATAATATAAATAGCTAGGTTGGTGCCATGATTACCGCTTGTTTATCTGGCGGAAGTCAGCAGATGCGCACGCATCTACCGGAGATGGGTCCAACACGTATCTATCTTAATAAACCGCTTAGCTCGGCCATAAACCACTTAAAAATAACTATGTTAATGTAAATTAAATATATTTAAATGAGTGAAAGCTCGAGTAGCGCTTTTACCCGCTGGATGTGCCAAATGAGTGAATGCTCATGCCACTGATTACAACAAGCAACACCCTCACCCGGTCACATTATACTGACAATGGGCAAACCAGTCGTCCCACTCCATCAATGCAATACAAGTACTCTTACATCTATTGAAGGAACTATTAGGAATATAAGTGATAAAAGTTTTTTTGACAGATATATTTTCTTGCACTAAAATATAAAATTTAGGAAGAATTAAGAATGATTCTTTATCTTACAGCTGATGCAGCGTGCCACAAACGAGTAATTATCCAGGGTTCAGATCGTAACAACGAGGGGACATTTGAATTTGATGACGGTTCGGCCATGACATACTTCAACTGGAATTCCGGAGAACCTAATAATGGGATTGGAGGTAACGAGGACTTCATTGCTCTGATTCCACACTTGGGAGGCGAATGGTATGATATCGATCATACATATCCCGATAAATACGCTTCTTTCATTTGTGAATTAGATATCAATTGATCTAGAATTTGTCATAGATATTTTGGCGGGCTTTTTACTGCATTTTGCTTACAATACCATCATTGCCAGGTAAGTGAAGAACTCAAAATATTGTATGGAATTAAGATTTCTATTTATAGGCAATGCATGTGTTTTCAAGTTATCACCACGAAATTAATTTCTGAGTGACATTGACCTTCAGTCCTGAATACAAGTAAGAAGTTTGATCAGCCCACAACAACTCTCATCCAAATCTTATTGATTCTAAATCATATTTCCAAATCCCTTCGACCAGCTGTTGAGTTTACTTTAATCGGGACATGCATTGCTCATTTCGTGCCATTTTGATTTGGGTCACCAGCGACCTTGACACTTTTCGGAGCTCCTCTGCTCTCACTAATGCAGGTAAGTGTAAAACACAAAAAGTTCCGAAGTCTAGCAATCGTTACTTTTTGTTTTTTACACTTACCTGCATTGGTGAGAGCAGAGGAGCTCCGAAAAGTGTCAAGGTCGCTGGCGACCCAAATCAAAATAGCACGAAATGAGCAATGCATGTCCCGATTAAAGTAGTATTACAACTTGTAGAGAAAAAGAGACGTGTGAACACTAGTATGGATGAAAAGATTGAACCTTTATGAAGATATCGGTGTTATAAATACGTGGGTAGGTGACGATTAAGTATGAAAATACAGAGTCACAAAAAATAGGTCAGATTTCTAGCAAGCGATGAATGAATCCCTTGTGTTATTTTATATGTATTTCTGGCTATAACCTACAGGTATAGTCGTCGTCCGCCGTGCGCCGTGGCCATCCGTCGTGCATCGTGCGTTAACTTTTCACACTTTGAACTTCTTCTCAAGTTCTACCAGTGCGATTTAGCTGAAACTTACATGAAATGATCCTGACATGGTCCCGACAGAGTGTTCTTATTTTTCGGGTCGATCTGAAAATCCAAGATGGCCGCCACAGCCGCCATCTTGAAAACACATTTTGAACTTCTTCTCAAGTTCTACCGGTGCGATTTGGCTGAAACTTGCATGAAATATTCCTGACATGGTCCCGACAAAGTATTGTTATTTTTTGGGTCGATCTGAAATCCAAGATGGCCGCCACAGCCGCCATCTTGAATAAACATTTTGAACTTCTTCTCAAGTTCTACCGGTGCGATTTGGCTGAAACTTGCACGAAATGATCCTGACATGGTACCGACAAAGTGTTGTTATTTTTCGGATCGATCCGAAATCCAAGATGGCCGCCACAGCCGCCAACTTTAAAGCACATTTTGAACTTCTTCTCAAGTTCTACCAGTGCGATTTGGCTGAAACTTGCACGAAATGATCCTGACATGGTACCGACAAAGTGTTGTTATTTTTCGGACCGATCCGAAATCCAAGATGGCCGCTTCAGCCGCCATCTTGAAACACATTTTGAACTTCTTCTCAAGTTCTGGCTAAAACCTGCATGAAATGATCCTGACATGGTCCCGACAAAGTATTGTTACATCTCTGGTTGATCCCAAATCGATGATGGTTACCATGACACTATATCTAATTAATTTCATATATGTTAAGGCCCTTGGGCCTCTTGTTTGAATTAAAATTTGTTGAAAGAAATTAAAAATGATCCTGACATGGTCCTGACAAAGTGACACTTTATGTTATTAATTTTACTATTGCCAAGGTAGTCAGATGACCGTTAAGGCCCTTTGAAACTATACATGGCCCTGTGCGCCACCAGTCCGATCTAGCCCAAACTCCAACAACATTTTCCCCTTATTACCTTTCCCGATTCTTGCTAATATGGTGTCAACTTCCGGTTGGAAATAAGGGTCAAATTTCAAAAGTGCAATTTTTCAAGAAAAAAAAAATCATTAAAAAATCTTCTTCTCGATTCAAGGTCACATGGACCAAATATCCTTAAATCCTCAATCGGCTTCTTGTGAAGATCTAGAAGGCCTAGAGACCTAATATTAAGCAATAGCATCCCTATCAAGTTTGATAATATGATTGACCTTGACCTTCATTCACAGTCACATGGGTCAAAAATCTTAAAATGACTTCTTCTGAAAGATTTGAAGGCCTACAGACCTAATATTAGGCCTGCGGGATGCTGACATAATTGACTACCAAGCTTGTTAATATGAATGATCTCGATCTATATCCAAGGTCACTGGGGCTAACAGTCTTAAAATCTCCAAATGACGAGGTATATTAGTGGCCAAAAAATGGGATATAACGGAAAGCATATAACGGTGACGTAGCCACTTTACGAGTATGCTTGCGATGCAAGCGTGTTGGGAACAGAGTATGCTTGCGATGCAAGCGTGTTGGGAACACAGACCGAGAGTCGGTCTGTTGGGATCACGCTTGCATCGCAAGCATACTCGTAAAGTGGCTACGTCACTGTTATATGCTTTCCGTTATATCTCATTTTTTGTCTCCTAATATACCTGAAATGACTTCTTGTGAAGTTCTGAAATGCCTAAGCCTTTAGGGAAATTGTAGTACGTTGAGGCAAAGCGCTACCAAATTTGTTAATATGATTGAATTACTTTGACAGGAATACATTTTAGTTGAAAAGCCCGTCAATTGTACAGTGACAATTTCTAGTATTGTTAATGTTTATGTCAACTCTCCTGTGTGTTAAAACAACGAAATAAAATAATCTAAACCTGACAGTAATTATAGTGGTTTTTCATGACCGATAAATTTACCTGTAGAAGCCACGTGTTGGTACTTCAGGATGTACTCCTCTGGGAAGTCAAAATTTTCTTGTATTAAACTTTTCCCATGTAGATTTTCGGAAATAGGTTTTCATACAAGAAAAAATGGAAGAAAAATCATATGTCCTTGTGCTCGTTTTTTGAGCTTTTGTCACTTAAAGATACCTACTTGATAAAATGTTGGATTTTATGGGGATTCTGCCGTTTTGACCATATACACAAGAGATTAAAGCCACAATTTCCTAATGAGGTGTTTGATATGTATGGGTGTTTGTAGAATTTATTTTCTAGTAGTCTTCTTTAAAAATATACCAGTTTTGTTAATAAAACTATTATTTTTCTCAGAATAACAACATACGCTACCCCTATCCCTTAATTTTGAGCTACAAAATGCACCATTTTCAGCCATTTTTGCCAAATTTAACCCTTTATAAAAAAAGTTCTGGTTTTAAACTTTTGTTAATAGTTTGCGTATCAGTATGGAAAGGGTTGTTCTTTCTAAATCAGGCAGAAAAATGGGGGTCCGTGTGCTTACTTTTTGTCCCATTTGAATATTTGTTATTTGTCAGTATTTGAGAGTAAAAAATAAAAGTGCTCAAATTATTATCAAATTATTAAAAATAAAGTGACAAAAGTGTTTCATTTCACATATTAGTGCTCATTATTTTAATTACCACGAACCTAGTAAAGATTTACAGCAAATATTAGCTCGATACAGCTAAAATTGCTGGCTCAGTGATGATTTGAGTAAAAACAATTTCAGTAAAAAATGATAAAACTGTGGCTCTACTGAAAGCGAAAAAAGACACAATTTCAAAATGGCCGCCAAATGGGCCATTTCTTAAATTCCCGAATAAAAAATCTACTTAAAATAGAAATGTAATTTTTTGACAAAATTTCCAACTGGTAACTTGCTACAGATGTTGCTAAATTGTATTTGAAAATCTCATAACTCCTTTGATTTTTGTCGAAACGAGACTTCAACGGGACCGAAACCTCAGAAGAATACATCCTTAATTCACTGCGTGTGTAGGATTTCTACTCTATAGAGACCATCATTATTTTGAATTTTAATTTTATATTTATTTAACCCTTTGAGTGCCACAGGATTCCTCTTAGAGAGTGCCAAGCCGTGTTTCGATCAAAATGTGATTTGAAAAAAATATGACGTAGAACAATTGAACAATGGACTCAGCGATGACGTCACGTCATTATCACGGCAAGCCAGGAAGTCCTCTCGTCACAAAATGGATAACTGATAAAAGTGCATGTTTGTGTACAGTTTCTAGACAAATGAATTTTTACCAAACTTGACATACTAATAGGAAATTTTCTACTCTTTCAGCTCATGATATTTGCATAGTTTCTCGTCACTGATCCTTTTTAGAAAAACATGTTTTATTAACAAGAAAACATCTTCAACGCTATGTTTAGCATAACAAGGAAAGGAAGGTGGCAGCTTTGAGCTGTGTACAAAAATAATCATATCTAAAAATAATAAACATTGGAAAACTATGCAAATATAATGAGCTAAACATATAGATGAATTTGGTACAAATCCACTAATAAAGAGATCAGAAAAAATGAAAATAAAACAAATATAGCGGAAATTTTTACAAAGCGGAAAGACTTTTGACCCGAAACTGTTGATGTAGCGTTTAAGTTCATGTACTATATGTATTTTTTTAGATATTTTAACAGAAGTTTTTTAAATTTAATGATATGAATCGTTGAAATAAAAAAATGTATCGTCTCAAATGACATTTTATTCCAAACAGAAAACCAAACAACATTTATACTGTACATGTATACATATGGCTTACATGTACTCTACGAAAATACCTTGAACATGCCGCACATTTGTATGACTCTAAAATGTATAAGAAACTTAGAATGATATAGGCAAATCAGACGGTCAGCTACCGAAATATATCCTTTCGGTAAATAAATGATAGCAGTCGATCATATTCGGTGGCTGGACGGAACAAGCGAAGCGTTGTACAGCGATACGGTTTAAGCACAGGCGTTTGGCTCTATTGATATTTCTTTCTCTATCTCTTTATATGGATATGCAATGTAATACTGTGTCACGGTATAACATATATATATAATAGAGAGAAACATGTCTATATAGAGCCAAACGCCTGTGGTGTAAGTTACTCTGTACGTCCCGGGTACTATATATGCAACATGTGGAAAGCCAAGGGTACACAAAACAGGGATGGTATCGTAATGATAGGCTAGCGATGTATGTGTAATAGATTACTTCACTTTCATACATTTCTTCATTGTAAGATAAGGAATTTGAGCAAATGACATACATTTTCCCGGTGTAAGTTTTGTGATCTTTTTTTTCCAGAAAGATGATTAAGGCGGACGAGTCCGCATAAAATCGTATACATGTATGTGTAAGTTGTTCACATTGCCAGCCGCGCGAGTACACCAAAAAGCCCGCGAAAAAAATATCCTACGCAATGACAATCGTAATTTTAATTTGTTGGTTACTTATTTTTGAAGTATTTGAAGCAATCTCTTTTCATGTATATGTCCTGCTTCATTCGTACACGCATATTGTAACTTGGGACAAATCAGAAAACAACATGGCTGACAGGAACCAATGCACATACATTTGGAATTTTAAGTATTTTACGACTACTATGTTTATAGACTTCATACGCTCAATTTCGACTCAAACGACTTTTCACATAGTCAATTTTGCAATATACCTGATTTTATTTATTAATGGATTCTAAACAAGTTGCCAAAGTTCCAGACAATTGCCTACTCTTACAGATCATACATCAGTAATTTTAGCCATGATATGTTTTTTTTTTAGAAAACTGTGTCCTATGAGCAAGCATTTTCACGCTATTTGTAAAAACAAACAAAGTTTCATGGAGTTTTAACGGTGCAAAAATAATGATATTTTGAAAATGAAACATCGGAAGACTACAAATAGTACGAACTGAGAGAGCAGACTATTTCTTATCGTTATACCAAATTTGGTAAAAATCCGTCGATAAATAAAGTTATTGTTCTCAGGAGAAAAAAAAAAGTCGAAACTTCGGAGCAAACAATCACGTCGCCATTATTCCGTCGAGCCGATCTTCTGGAGCGCGAAAATGACGTTGCAGAATAGTTAGATGACGTCATCGCTATTGTTCAACTGTAGAATTTCAGAGAGCCTATAAAAAGGCCCTTTGGCACTCAACGGTAGTATCACAGAGCCTATATATAGGCTCTGTGGCACTCTAGGGGTTAAATCTTGTCCGTTTGTTTTGTTTTATTATTATACAAAATATTATTTTATATATTAAATATAAATTATATATTTCATATATTATTGTGCAAACACATGATTAACATTCTAAAAATATCCGAACTTACGGCGTTTAAGAAAGCTCTTGACATTTCATGCATCCATGCGGAATCCCCACTGTCTTGGAAGCCATGAATGATGATTTTTGTGTCCTTGCTGCCATCGAAATGACTTGATGCAACTGTGGAACTGTGGTATGGATCTAACAAATGGCCATGGGAAGGATTCTGGTGAGTAAACAACATGAACTTTGGCTGAATATGCTCCGCAGTTTCTGGTAGATGTCCCTTGGCATTGTTAAATGGACTTGCGTTGCTAAAGCAACCGATGTGATCGTAGCAGACCTGTTTCGAAAACAGGAACCCTTTAAAAGAAATAGAACGTCATACTAAAAGTTTGTTGATTTCGTGATCTTTTGTTTAGATTCAGATAAAGCAATCTTAACTTCAGACATTGTGAAAATTATTTGTATTGTGTTGAATACTGACAAACAATCTAGCAGATCTATTCAATGAGTAAAATAAAATCGCAATAACGTTCGGTAAATTAGTCTTGACAACACTTTTAACGGAATTTTTGTCTTTTACAAATTGCTATCGTTTTAATGTTTTAAAGACTTAAATTCAAAGTCATGCGATGTTTTTATTGTCGATGTCAATAGCTCATTTCGCCAGAAATGTTTATAACAAATGAATGTCCCTGCGTCATTATCAATGTGGAACGAGACAAAGCGTATGATGTCAGAATGATATGTGAAGTAGCTCAAGTATTGAACTAGGTGATTTCAAGTGTAACTACAAGATTTTATTAACAATGTATG
>SAYR01057976.1:635809-668158 GCA_004382745.1 Argopecten irradians irradians | reverse complement strand
AGCAACCGGAAGTTCATAGTACGCGTTAGGAGTACACAATGTCATTGTTTGAAGAAACTTTAATACATCTCCACAAGCTAGTCTTAGCTTACCAATGATGTCAGCTGAGCGAATACTGAGCGAATAGATGACGTCATCGCTATTGTTCAACTGTAGAATTTCAGAGAGCCTATAAAAAGGCCCTTTGGCACTCAACGGTAGTATCACAGAGCCTATATATATATGCTCTGTGACAGAGCCTATATATATAGGCTCTGTGGCACTCTAGGGGTTAAGGATTAAAGTCTCTGGTGGTTCTATCGAAGGATAAAGTTGAGTAGGGTATCGATATTTGGAATGGACCGCGATATTTAACGTAGTTGTGACGCGGCGTCCGATTCAAACCGCCTGTGTCAAGGAGGTGTGACAAACAGAGAGTTCATTTTGTGATCACTTGAGTTCTACTTAATCAGTTCACGTTTGAAATTACTTGAATACACGGATGTTTACATAGTTCTATGTCATTATTTCCGGATTTTGGAGATTTTCAAATGTATCGGACGTCGTTTCGAGGAACATGTACAACCACAGGTAGTCCCACTACTGTAAACGTTTACCGCTCTCAAAATGTTAGCTTATATTTATATTGTTGTTTCAAACACTTCAATAAATATTAAAGATACAAGTATTATAAAGCTACAATTGTAGGATTCCGTTTCATTGCTATTTCGAAACATTGTGTATGTAAGGCCTAGTAGATAACGTACGTGACTTGTCTGTCCCCCGAGGTGAACAAAATGCTTTGTCGTGCTAGGTCGTTTTGATTAAATTTATCCAACACAAAGACTGATGTTGTCCTGACATACATGTATCTTATCCATTTGCGTACAACCAAAGATATTAAAATACAAATAGGATGTTGATCTACATGTTGTAGCGAACAACACAGACTCACCGACACACAACATGTAAACATTGCTACGTCATCGGAATGTGCAGAACTGTACATTGTACAACATTGTTTATTTATCATACGCACGGAAGCATTGCTCAAAGAGGCACGGTAGTAACATAAACAATGTAACTTTTCTACATTTGTATTTACACACATACATGTATATGTGTTATTTTGTTTATTTTATACACTGTAAACCTATTTTGATGCATGTACATGTTCATCGAACGTACGTTTGGTACTGAAAACACCAAAAGTTTCTGATTTGGACCATCATAAATTCATCCGCGCAGCTCCAAATTGCGCGTGACATACTCAATCTATCGAGAAATAAAGTTGAGTGGCCTTTGGTTGAAATCAACGGGGTTTATACTATCAATTCACCACTGACTGTAAATATTAAGTTATATGTGCCGTATTTGGGCAATTCTTTGGTCCAGATAAGAGAATATACCAAACAAAAAATACCAGCAGATTGTAGAATGGTTGAAGATCAAGCTGTGCAAAACAAATTGTCATGATATTCTGGTTTTCAGTCAACGTTGTTTTGGGCGCACGACACTAATCCGGATATGCGGATATATTTTGTTAATAAAACCATTACATTGCTAGTAATTATATAAACAAGGATGAATCGTAACATTGTAAAGCCAAATAACTTTAGTCAGGACTAGTAAGTTTTATGGTTAGCCAGTCCGTAGGCCAGCGGGAAAAAATCCTTAAGGGGGAACACTGTTTAAAGTCCTATTATGCTTTCACAAAACTTTGCTAAGGTCTACATTAACATCCCTTCTGAAACGTACTTCATTTGGTTTCTTTCTAATGAGGATAATCACGTTAATAATCAATTAGTAAAGAATTCTTAATACAGAACGGGTTGATATATTTAGCTCGGTTTATGTTCTGTGGTAATGAGCCGGAATACCGGATTTGTGCAGCCAATTTTTTTTTTTTTTTTTTTTTTTTACAATACGTCAGGATATTGCTTTGGATGAATGAAAAAATAAGTCCCACCCAACGAATCGCCTATCTTTTAGCGCTATCGGTTGGTTTTGGTCGTGATTTACGGGTAGTGTCGACTACGGTTGAGAGATAATGAGCTAGGTGGTCACGTGGTCATGTGATGTCAGAGTAGTCCGCGGCTACACAAGGTAAGCCTAGTACTATACATATATACAGCATATATACGTATACGTTAGATCTACAATTTGAGTTTTTCGAGTAAATGGTTATTCTAGCTTTATGATGTAGATGTTTTCAGTTTTAAAACATTCAATTTACACCACTTAAAAAATTCAGACAAGCATATATCTAACTTTAGATTAGATAATCAGTCCAATTTGATAGCGATATCAAAATGATATTCGGATCAGTCTGGACTGAGATTTAGATAGCATATGATGTAAATTTCACTGTAATAAAAAAAAACCAATATAATGTAACACTATCTTTTTACGAGTGAAATCCCAAAAATTTAGCATGAATATATCTAGAATCCGTGTTTTTTATTTCAAACTTCTGCTATAACGATGCAAACACAGCACAGTTTTTGAATAAAAATAAAATGTGGACGGTTATCAGTTATGTGATATTGGAGTAACAGTACCGAACCAAGGACGTATATGAAACTCTTTTATAAATCCTTGACCGAACTTATACCGAAAATAATATGTATATCTATATTGTTGCCTTTGAAACTTTATCCATAACGTTTACTAAAAAGCAGAAATACATCAATGGTATTTCTGATATATGTTCCTAAATCACAGTTTAAGTGTAGATTTAAATTCATTATTTCAAAATTATACTAAATCCTTAAAATAGTATATTCATTGTCGACCGTTTTGTATATCTTACCGAGATTGAATAGTATGATATATGAACATTTACCGTATAATCCAAAAAGTAACCACATAAAGTGTTCAAATGAAAATTGAAATTACTTGTATACAGGCATTATAAATAGATATAATATCTTGTACCTTTTTAAGAATAAACTAAATGATATTTAAATAAGCATATTTATTGTGATAATGTTGTTACCCTTCTTGTATGACTAAACATGTACATTTAGATTCGAAATGGTGAAAATACATGCTTAGAATCTTTACTGATACCTTACAAATTACGGAAGATTGCTATATGCCACGATACCGTAATTACAGTACTAGACTGGAATAGTTTTTAAGGTTAAACCTTTAGTTAAAATAGTTCTTAGAACCATTTTTGTTTCTGAATAAGTCACCTTCCATTTTTGTTTTACCTTTATTTTATATATATATATGTATGTAATATATATTACTAGGTATGATCAGGTATAGTTTACTTCCATTTGCTTTTACATCTTCATTTTAAAAATGGAGGTGACAACAAAAAACCTAGAGCATAGATGTACGGGGTTTCCATAATTCAAATCACAATCCAATTAACGGATGTCCTAACCTGATCGATTGACAGTAAGACAATAGCAAATACCCGATATAGTCCACCGAATAGCAAATTGCCCGCGGCCAGGTAATTACAGGTGAGTTCGATGAATGGCGTTGTGTACAGGTAAACAACATCCTGGTCAAGGTATTACATAACCATCAAACCAAAGGCATGGCTAATTATATATCTATAATATCGGTGTATCTACTCGTATATCGATTAAAAATTGAAAGCGACCGCACGGTCTGAAAAAATAGTTTGTTTTGCTTAATATCTCAAGTATTTGATCTTTTATAATATCAAAAGTAAATTCTTTCTACCACATGTTGAAACGTTTTACGGTATTGTAATAAATGTATCTCGATTTATTCGGTTAGCAACACACAACACAATGTTTGTAATGATCAATCATCGGTGTGTACGTATGTCAAGCATCATATCATTGATGCTTTAATCAAGGATTTCTTAAATTGTTACGTAAAATTTCATATTACAGTCACAAACTTTGCAATTCACAATGTATCAAAGATACAGGATAATATTGTCTAATTAAAGCTTATTCGTTGCTGAACTCCTCAACAAAAAATCTGAAACTTTTGTTTCTGTGTGGATTTCTTTCATAATTACACGAAGATACATATGTACCTGCTATTAGAGCATTTCACTCGTGTAGTTATTCATATTCGAGCCAAAGTTATTGTACGATTAACTTTACTCAAAAGTAATCATAAAAAAACTTTAAACTTAATCGGCTTTATCTGTGACCGTCGATGTAAGTGATAGCACATCACTTGTAGTACAGCTATAAGCCACGGACAATTATGACGTCACACGGTTTAGAGCTAGAAAATATGCATATCGATATAGACGACTTACAGGTTATTCGGGTCGCGCGCGGCAGGGAGAGGTTTCTACACGTGCTAATAAAGCCATTTCCAGCATAAACTGAAATTATCATTTTTGACTGCACAAATCCTTTAATATACGAGGGGTTTTCTGTTGTTTTTGAAAAGCATGGAAACGTTGAGCATTTTTCGTTAGCGGATATTTTCATAAGGATATCTGCTCTACCATTCAATAAAATTTGGTACTTCATGACGAAAATTTTCCCCAAACATATTATACTGTTGGTTTAGACATTCGTGCCAGGTCCCAGCGTTGAGTTTGTGTCTCAAACCTAAAAATAAAAAAAAAATGTAGCTCTGCTGAAATACAGGACTGGACCGGGTATGCTTCAAAACTCTCTTTTTGTGAATATATGCACTGTTCAGTGTTCACAAATAAACAGACCATGAAAATAAAACTGCAGACATCTATTTGTGGAATGTCAAGAGAAAACACTGGATTAAAGCACACCCTAGATTTTTTTTACATTACCGCATACACATCACAGGGACCTGGCACGAATTAAGTAGGGGAGAGTGGGGGTAGTTGAGCCATTTTTTCTTTCATACCTACACGTGTAATACTGGCTGGTCTAGGGCAATACACTCATGTCGCCTGAGGCTGTATTGCATGGCTACCCATGCAATAAAGCCTCGTGACGTCACGGCGTCAACAAAATCTCTATTTCCTTGGTAAAATTTTAACATTTTTTTCACAAAATTGACTGGTTTTACTATAAAAGATGCAAGCAACGGAATTTGTGTTGAAAATATCACGTAATTTTTCATGTATGGAATTGACTTCCAGTCGTGGATTTTTCGAATTTATTTCAAAATGGCGGATATTATAGTGTAAAAATTGCAGTAAAACGTCGTGGGTATGAAAGAAAAATACTCTTTCATAAGTGGGATTATGAAGGATAGGATATTCTACCCTCGGGATCACAAAATGTTGCAAAACCTCGGCAAGCCTCGGGTTTTACTACATTTTGTGACCCTCGGGTAGAATATCCCTATCCTTCATATCCACATATGAAAGAGTCTTATACATATTAAAGCTCTTCGAAAAATCAGAGATTTAAATAGTATTTTAAATCTCTGGAAAAATTGGCAAAGGGAAATATATTTATTTAATTCTATCGTAAAGTGCACACATGTCTCTTTAATTTTGTGTGTTAATAGTATTTTCTTTGGCCTCCATATTACAAAAATAATTATTCCAAGTTCTCAGTTAAATGGCTCAATTTACCCCGTGTCCTGGGCTACTTGAACAACCAACCATGGTAAGTTGAGCCACACACTTTCCGCGTACCAAGGACGACGTACTTATAAATCTTTGCCACGAACATATACAAATATTGTTGGCGTTTCTAATAAATTAATAAAAGTATTCTACTGATATTTGAATATGTATATATTGATGCACATGATCATTAGCTTATTATTAACCAGTATTTTTTTTGCCTATGTGTCAAAAATATCGCACGAAAAAAAAATCAAATGTGGGAATAAAACGTATGACTAAGTTAAATATTATACCATAAACAGCATGTTTTCACTTAGTGTGCTAGACCTGCCTATATTATTAGGCCTTTTTTGCCTAGCATATAGTCCATATATAGGGCATAGCGGGCTAGTTTTCACCGCGTCTTGTTCCGGAAAAAACTGTGCTATTAATGGATTCTTATATTAGTCACGCAAAACACAATCTCCGTCAGTCCGGCGCTTAAACACGTGTGTGAATCAGACGGTGTGAATCGATGACAGGGTCACTGCAGTGTGAGGAAGAGTTTCTTCAAAATGGTAAAGTTTTTAGCCTCATGTATTGTCTAATATGGTTCAGTTAGCACCCGATTCTTTAGACAGATAATTGGCAAACACATCAATTTTGTAACAGGAAACATACGATACACACCTGACCTGCAAGTCTCTTCCATCCTAGCTAATCTCTATTGAGATTCCTCCTCTAGACTCTTTTATATTCGGACATCTGATACATATCTCTCGTCGGACGAGAGACATCTATCAGACGTCCGAATATAAAAGAGTCTAGAGGAGGAATCTCAATAGGGATTACTTCCATCCATGTGAATCTCAACGTAATAATTTCTCTCTTTAGACATTTGAACACCTGTATGTATGCACAGGAGTTTGACGTTCTGTCAATAATATATAGTATACATATATAAAAAATACCCCTATATACTATATATAGTATATAGGGGTATTTTTATAGGCCTATATGTATTCTATATATTATTGACAGAACGTCAAACTCCTGTGATGTATGTGTGATACCATGTCAAGGTGTATGGCATGATATATTCCTGTATTATCGTGTCTTATACAGTTTGTTAATAATCATACTTTTTTTCTTCTGAAATTGGGTAGTGTTACATGTGTAGGCCTATCGACGACAGATAAATCACAGGCGTCTGCATCTCGTTTTGGAAAAATGAAATAACCTTCCCCTACTATATGAACAAGGAGAGACACTCTATGAACCAAGTAGGGGTAGATTATTGTATTTTTATCAAATCAGAAGCAGACGCCTGTGGATAAATGTACTATGGGTACAGAAAGAGTCAAATAATATGAATTTAAGGCAAAGCCTCAGAAGAGCGCAGCTCCATGTCATGTAAACACAGGATTATATAACATCATAAAGGAGAAGGTACGTTAAGACTCGAATATGGCCCCAAAATTAATTCTCCAGTAAAGAACAATATATTTTGCCATATAACTGTTGAATACAATTGCTAACACATTACAGTGTTTTTCCTGGGTATTTTGGGAAATTGCCATTGGTGAAAATTGGGAAATTTTGTGCGCTAGAAGTAGGAAATGAAAAATTTTATGGAAATTTTGGAAAAGGTAGAAATAAACAATTATCCTTCTCTAAGAATCAAGTATAAGAATGTATACTAAAATACGATGTTCAAACTTGTGACTTCCGTAATTTTTTGTGTTTCGTCTCACAAAATAGGCGTCAACTCATGATCACTGATTTGGGAAATGTAGACATAGATTTGGGAAAAAATAACAAGAAATACAATTGGGAATGGGGCCTTATTTCGGCCCCAAATATATAGACAGGAAAAACACTGCATTACATCCCGAAAATATCTCGCATGTGCCGATTATGTTCACTATGACGTCATCAACAGGCAGTTTCCCGCCAATTTTCACAAAAATCCTTGAAAAATCATACTTTTTGAGTGGTTTTCTCTAAAAATGAATGTGGCCGCCTTCGTGGAGCAGAAAGAGATTTTCACACGTTGTGTATCCTGTATTTACGCATATCCATGCAAAATATAAAGTTGCTCCAAGGTGGCGGCCAAATCCATTTCAAGCCTTTTCTAACCTAAAGATGATGAATTTCTAGCAAAATTTGGCGAGAAGAGGAAAATCATCAATTTGATGACGTCATAGGTGGAGCACATCGTGTACATGGTTACAAAAAGTTATGTTTTGATGAATGGCAAGTATGAGAGTATTTATTGATGTGAAATTGATGTGGATCAGAGTTAATATTTTTCGGCCTGAAAAATTAAGGCCAAATACTGATCCTATCGTATCTACTCCTTTATATTGTCTAACATTTTTCTACGAGATTAACAATAACATATATTTCACTGATATGCACAGGGTATCAATAGTTAGAAAGAATTCAATATAATTATAATCCAAATGGAATAATTCAATTCACTTTTCATCAGATTCAGAGAAAACTTGGCAATATGCCATACATGCATGTTATCAAAAATATGGGGGAATCAGTGCCGTCATCTTTGGAGTCAGGTTGTGTGACGTCACTGAGCGCTTGAGAACCAATACATTTGTTGCGTTGTTCTTGTATATGTGTAAGTTAAAGTAATTTTAAAGCGTATCCCAATGACACATTTCGTCTAGTACAAAAAATTTCAAATCTCGTCGTGCGGATAACGAGAATTAAAATATGGCTGCCTACATGGAGGCGTGAGACTTTTTCAAAGTCCAAGGGGTACTGGAATGTATTGGAATCTATTTGCTCACACATGTGTTATGGTTAGTAGAGCTTCACTCTACGTGGCCTTTGGCCGCGCAGAGAGCTGCACTCTTATTATACATAACTGACATTTTAGACATTTTTCGTTCACAACTTAGGCTAATTTTCATATCCTAATCATTCATAGAGATAACAAAAAAGGGGCAATATGGATTCTTGTTCTTTGGTAGTACATGTTGGCAAATGGTTAAGGTTTCATTCTCTTGACTACTGTACAGTACTCTCACTTTTCTCTAGCTCCTAAACCTGTTACATCCCCAAAATGACTATGGCTGGTAGTGAAACAGAAACAAAATTTGCCAAAGATGAAATCTATTAACTTGAAAATTCTTATTTTGTCCGTTAATTTATTAAAAAAAGTATCATTATTTTTCCCCAAACATGGTGATTATGAAGTTTTATGTCGACTGCCATGTTTTCTATTACAGAAAAAGCAAAAAAGTAAAAAGGGAGGAAAGAAAGCAAGTGCTACAAAACTTAACAATAAGTTAACAACTAGACTTGCAAGACAAGGGAAACTCAAAAAGAAGAAACCAAGGAAACGTTATGACGATGACAAAAACAATCCAACAGTATCCACGACACCCGACAATCACCAACAGGAATCTCCGCCACAGTCCGATTTGTCTGATGATGATGTCAGCTTTTTCAGTACCCCTGGATTAAATACAAGTTTTGTAAACTCAAGGTACAAGTATGGTTTAGACATTTAGAAATACATGTTACGCAGGGTTCGGGCAGATTTTTCATGAATATGACGGGGTCCTCCTGAGATAGAATCTCCTAATGTTATCGCAATGGAGTTTTAGAAATTGAAATGGAGTTACAGAAAAAAAAGTTGGGCCCTTTTAATTTTCTATGCTTAAAAAAAGGATATTGTGATAGCATAATACTACCCGGTTACTTATACCCTGAATGTATATACATGCACATTTTTCCTAAAAATTATATTGTGTTGGCAATGGTTGTGTAGTGGGGAACTGTCCTCTTGCTGAAACTTGGAAAGAACTTTCTTTATAAAATAAAAAACAAAAAACAAAAAAAACTCAATATTGTGATAATTTTCCTTGAGAGCACTTTACCTTAAACTTTTTTGGATATAATTCCCAAAGTTCCCAAAGACAACAGTCCTTTATCCTTATTGATTTCTCAAGACATCTGATTGACCAAGTAGTGATTTTGCTCAATATTTTGAATTCATATTGTTTATTTGGTATTTGCTGAAATTTTGACACATACTAAAATATGTATAATTACAAAATTCTTTTACAGTTTATGTGAAGATTCAACATCTAAAAAAAGAAAACTAGCTGATGATGCCATATCGCCTTTTGAGAGACGTCCCCGTAAAATAGTTCATGAAGATCACGACCAAAATTTAAAGCACTTGTTACCAATCAAAACAAAGAAAGGGGCAATCATTCCACAGTCGACAGAAGAAGATCTCATTCCAGGTTTGAACATTACTTTATCTTGTTTTAATCTTTGTTTAAAACTTAAAGTAGAGTTTCTAGTTTTCACGGTGGTGTCTTTGATATCAGAAACTTGAAATGTTTGTCTCAAACATAACTTCTTATTGAAATATACCTACTGTTGATTTATTGACATATAAACCAAATGCATATATATGTCTATGACCGTTGTATGATTCCATATAAAGTTCTTAATTGAATTATTGAAATTATGAAGAAAAAAATCAGGTAAAAATTGCTTGAGTTTTAATGCCATAACATAGTAATGACATGTTTTTATTTTATTGAATCAAAAGGTTATGATCTGGGTCCAGTTTCATAAATATTTCTTAACTTAAAATTCCCCTTATTAAAGAAGTTAAGGAAGAAAAAACAAACAACCTAAGGACCCTTCTTAAAATCTGTAATGCTTTCCTATGGAGAATTTTAGGTTAAGGGATTCCTTTAAGTTAAGGAATGATAATGAAACTGGGCCCAGGCTACATAAACAGACAAAGATGTCAATCATCACTTTATACCGTATATTACAGGATAAATTTTAGCTACCACAAATCACAAAGATATCATATCTACATGAAATTACTAGCTATAAGTTATTCTGAGAGTAACATAATCTGTCAGTAATGTGACAGTAGTAATGAAGAGAGAAAATCTACACTCATTTAATAAACTGGTTTAGGGCAATATGATTATATTCATGTGCCCATAGTTTTTCTGCAACGAATACAAAACAGGTATCCAGTTGTTTCAATATTGTTCAAATCAGGAGTTGATACTAGCCATAGTCCTCAGTGGCCCTATTACAAGGACCACCAAAATTGTCTAATTTAGGTAGCGGTCTCGTTGACCACCAAAATTGTCAACTTTAGGTAGCGGTCCCGTTCACCAAAATAACTAGGTGCTAATTCTGTCTGATCAGATCAATAAAGAGAGGATACACTTAGAATTCTTTCCCGGGAAAGAGTTATTTTCTCGAGGGCGGAGCATAGTGTTAGGTTACAGTGGAAACAATTTTTACTTTTCAAAATAACACATGGTTATTTTGAATGTGGATTAAGAAAGACCACCACTTTAAATTGGAAATGACCCCAAAAAATTGTGTAGAGTGCAAGATCTTACTGTCCACACTCAATGATATAAGTTTACATAGATATGCATTATTTGATCCAATAAGCGTCCCTTATCCCTATAACCGCCCATCCCCCTTCATGAGACACCAATTTCACTTACATTGACATGAAAACTGTGTAGGTTTCTCTGTTTGATTTCTTTCGTAGATTGATTAATGGCTTACCCTTGTGCCATCATTTTATGAAAGATTAGCCCAAATTTGGTCCTAATGAGCACCCTTTCATTTTCTTATAATTGTAACCAACATGTGTACCGTACTTGTTGGGTCAAATACAGTATGTATATTTATATAGTGATATTACAAAAGAAAAAGATGTTTGACAATTTTGATTAGAATAAGGTGTAGTTCATATTGTTTTTTTTTTAATTTTAAAAGCAGATGAGAAAGAAGAACCACCAGAAGAAGAGACACATGATAAGCCTAACAATGTCCATGTGCCGGAAGTTTTACCAGAGCTCACCAGTATACAACTGATGTATATGAGGAAACAAAAATTGCTGGATCGTAGACGCAGAATAGCCCTGCTGGCTAGTGCACTGATAGAGAATCCAGAGGCAAATGTAAGTTTCTGAGTGACAAACTGTTCAAGTAAACTGTGGCATAAGATTAGAACTTTAGGGTCAAAAACATGGTAACATGATAGATTTATTTAATGAGTAGTTGGGTAATCTGGCTCCGATTTCTCGAAACAAAAGTGCAGACTTAAGTCAAACCTTAAGTTTTTCTCCATATATAACTTATGTTAAATTTTTTGACGTAAGTTTGTTTCGAGATGTCAAGGCCTGATCTAGTAAGGCGAGCTTATAATTCTGTGTTTACACTAATAGCACTACTGAGCTCAGTTTTGTGAGTGATTAACACAAAATTTCATAGCAAATTTATCAAAATTTATTATTTATTATCAAAATTTATTATTTGCTATGTATTTTTGTGTTAATCACTCAGGACACATATATATACGATAAATGACGAGTTTCATTTATTCTCTGTTGGTGGTGGAGCATATTTAAGCATGAGTATGTAAATAACTTTTTTTCAGATTAGAAAATTGAAAGAGTTGAGGTTGATGCTTGAAGAAGAAGACCCTGATGTTTTCCTCACAGTACGGAAGCTGGCGATAGTCTCACTGATGGAAGTGTTCAAAGATATCATCCCTGGATACCGTCTTCGTGTTGCTACACAAGAAGAAAAATCTCAAAAGGTTTGTTATGTCTAAATGTTTCCTTTGGGATGTCTTTCATCATGTTGTGAACAGAAAACATTTGACCTAGTACATCGAAAGAAAACATTTGTTCATTGTCTCCAACGCTTGGACAATTGTTAAAAATCTTACAGATATTATTGTATAATTGTGTATTACAGAGTTATCTGTCCTTGTGAGTAGGTATTTGATTCTGACGTCATGTGTTTGCAAGCATAACGTCATACTTTTCAAGAATTGATGTGAATTGCACTTACAAAATAATGATGGATACCTACCTGCAAGGGAGCTAACTCTGTAATATGTAAAATACATATAGTGGAATACACTTTAGACTAGTGATTCTAATGTAACAAGTTATGTATAGTGTATCTGACAGTCTTGCCCTGGTTTCTTTAATGTTTTTTTTCTTCCCCCAATCGTTATTTTGTATCTTATTATATATCACATACATATGATTGAATACTTCAAATAAGATACAATGTTTATGTTATTTCAGGCTAAAAAAGAGACAAAGACATTGCGTGACTATGAAGAATCATTCTTAGTAAACTATCGCCATTATTTGGAATTTTTGGAGAAAACAGTACGAGGTATGACCCACTTTGTGCCTGCAGTATTTTAGATTGACGTCAATGTTTGTATTTTAAACAAAACAAGAATATTGTTTTAACAATCCGATTTAAATACACAGTCTTATTCTCCCTCTGTTTTTATAAAGGATCTGACAACATACTATTAGAGGTCACATTCTGGTGACCTTTTGGATTGTCGAATCAAATCACTGCTTCCAGAATCTTGAAGATGTTTTAAATTGCTTGCACACATTCGAAGTTGTTTTCTTGTCTCTTGTCATTTGCCCTGAATTGCACAATTTTTTTACCTTTACTATGTAACCATAAAAAATGCAGCTGGCTTTTTCAGTGCATGTAATGCCATCCGTTTATTATCATTGTGGTGATGTCACAGAAGATGGCTGTTGAAATGGATGTTTCGTCCTTGACAATAATAAATGGTTTATTCATTATAAGCAAAATCCCTCAAGATTTTATTATAAAATTGTTATCATATCTACATATAAACATTGAACTGCACTCAGTTGGCAATTATGAATAAGTAGGAAAAATGCCAACTGGACAACGGCAAATGTGATGAAGCATGTTGTAATTAAACTGTATGGGATGTTCTCAGATCCATAGGAAACGGACTAAGAATAAAGATCCGATTGACATTTCATAATTTGCAAATTTTGCACCACAAATTTCTAAACGTTTGATTAATGTTAGTTTTCAAAGGTCAGACTTACATGATGAAAGATGTCAAAGGTCAGATTTACATGCTGTTAGATGTCAAAGGTCAGACTTACATGATGTTAGATGTCAAAAGTCAAACTTACATGATGTAAGATGACAAAGGTCAGACTTACACAAGCAGTTAAATCAAGTCTGGTTTACACAATTCAATGGAGATAAATGTGAAATGATAATGAATCTGCATACAGAAGGTTGAAGATTAAAAATCACTCTTTGCAAATTTCACAATTTAAGCTTCATTGCTTAATAATTAAATCCTCTTTTATTGAAAGGTCAAGTCTCCAGTAAAAAGAAAGGACACCGTCACAGTAAGACAAACGGCATCAACGATTCTGCTCTACAGCAAGACAATGTAAAGGTAGGTCATTCAGACGTTCATGGGACCTGTTTAGTGTAACGGTAGGTCAATAAGACTGTCAAAGGACCTGTTTAGTGTAAAGGTAGGTCATTCAGACTGTCAAAGGACCTGTTTAGTGTAAAGGTAGGTCATTCAGACGGTTAAAGGATTCAGATTGTCAAAGGACCTGTTCATTGTAAACATAGGTCATTCAGACAGTCAAAGGACCTGTTTAGTGTAAAGGTAGGTCATTCAGACTGTCAAAGGACCTGTTTAGTGTAAAGGTAGGTCATTCAGACTGTCAAAGGACCTATTTAGTGTAAAGGTAGGTCATTCAGACTGTCAAAGGACCTGTTTAGTGTAAAGGTAGGTCATTCAGACAGTTATAGGACCTGTTTAGCGTAAAGGTAGGTCATTCAGACGGTCATTGGACCTGTTTAGTGTAAAGGTAGGTCATTCAGACGGTCATAGGACCTGTTTAGTGTAAAGGTAGGTCATTCAGACGGTCATAGGAAAGGTAGGTCATTCAGACGGTCATAGGACCTATTTAGTGTAAAGGTAGGTCATTTAGACTGTCAAAGGACCTGTTTAGTGTAAAGGTAGGTCATTTAGACTGTCAAAGGACCTCTTAGTTTATTGAATTTTCTGTTATACTTAAATCATGATACTATTGAGGGCCATATTTTCAATGTAAACAAAATTTTAAAGTCATTCTTGCATTGTTTAATTTGTACTACACTTATAATAATTTGTGATAGCAATCATTGTTACGAAGCAGCAATTGGTCAAGCAAATTACATTTTATATGATTGCTTCAATCAAGAAAACAAACATGAAATAACTATAATGAAGTGAATGTGCTAAAGCGTTGATTTTTTCATTAATTCCATCCCAGGCTTCAAATTAAATTTCTTATCTCTGTTGCTTTCAGGTAGTTTGTTTAATAAAAAAAAAAATACTTTGAGGATGACACTACTTGAGGTTAGGAAGATGTTTACTGAAATACCCAAGGTCTAATTTGAGATATTGAACATAGTTATCGCTGCTATAATTCAAAATCAATGCACATACACAAATGCAGTTGATGGGGGTAGTTGCTGTAGCTAGGGTAGTTTCACTGCAATGGCTGAGTTATAGTGGACAGGACCTGTACTTGAAAATTTGTTTCTCTACTCACATACCATGTTTGATCCAATAATCACATCCATGCCTATAAGAACCCCTTCCCCTTTTTGAGGCATCAATTTCACATATACAAACAACTCTATAGGTTTCTTTATTAATGATTTCTTTTTCAAATTTATTTATGGCTTACTTTGTGCTATAATTTGATGCAAGGCTAGTCTTCATGTTTTTTTCTATCAAGTGCACCCTTAATTTTTTCAATTTTTAAACACCCTCGGTGCTTATTGGATCGAATGTGGTAGTTTGTGCCTTAACTCAACCTCAAAATATGACTAAATAAAACCCAGACTATTTTTAACATAATTGTGGAAGAAAAAAGTTACATTGAAGGAATAGAGATTATGGTTTGATGTTTGAGGAGATGCAGGTTATGGCCCTGAGGTGTATGTGTGATTATGTGTTGATGTTTCAGGAGATGCAGATTATGGCCCTGAGGTGTATGTGTGATTATGTGTTGATGTTTGAGGAGATGCAGATTATGGCCCTGAGGTGTATGTGTGATTATGTGTTGATGTTTCAGGAGATGCAGATTATGGCCCTGAGGTGTATGTGTGACTTATTGGTGAAACATCCACACTTCAACTACAGGAACAACATTGTCACTGTGATTGTACCGTACATGAATAAGGCAGATCTGAAGGTAAGATGTGACTGTTTTTGTAAAAAAATTCATGTAAGGTTCGATGACTTGTAGATTCATAACATGAATTTAATGTAATGTTCCTTGTCATTTTCAAGTCTTTGCAATTTATGTAAACCTTTTTTGACCAAAAAAGTGCTTAGAGTAGTAAAGAATTATAGTCATATTCCTGGGGATTTATTCAGGTTCTGCAGACTCACACTTAATTTCAGTACCATTGTCAGTATATTATGCCCAGGTGGGATGTACTGCCCGGTGTCTCACACTTAATTTCAGTACCATTGTCAGTATATTATGCCCAGGTGGGATGTACTGCCCGGTGTCTCACACTTAATTTCAGTACCATTGTCAGTATATTATGCCCAGGTGGGATGTACTGCCCAGTGTCTCACACTTAATTTCAGTACCATTGTCAGTATATTATGCTCAGGTGGGATGTACTGCCTGGTGTCTCACACTTAATTTCAGTACCATTGTCAGTATATTATGACCAGGTGGGATGTACTGCCCGATGTCTCTGGTGGTATGCTTTAGTGAGATAACACTCTAAGTGGACAAAAGTTTCCACTGTTGCAAAGAGGAACAACACAAACATACTGTAGTCTCCCAAAACATGTATACACTTCACACATGCTACACATAACATACACGGGAGGCCGTCCTTAAATGACCCTGGCAGTTAAAAGGAAGTTAATATAATCAACCAACCAAATTGTCATTAAGAAGTCAAATAAGAAGAGTGGGTTGTATAGGGACCTTTATGGCTATCATATGGGTAAATGTACATGGGGTATTATGTTTCCTGGTGCCGATCGAGAATATGTGTGAAATTAAGTGTGAGACACTCATATATAAAGAGCTCTGTCACTTCTGATGGAAGAGAGATAGATCATTACATCAAACCTTTATATATTATGGTGCTAGACTGGGATGTGTTATCTACCATATATATATATATATATCTATATGTTTCAGATGTCCTGTATAGCCTGCGAAACAGTGCGCAATGTCTTCAGGGAAGATCGTGGTGGCCATGTCAGCTTAGAGGTAACTATGTCATAGCTTTGACCCGAAGGTTAGTGGTCAGCAAAATCTAATTTAGATCTGTTAAACATAGAGATTTTCCGTCCAAAAACTTGCAAATCATATTCTGAAGATAAAGTAGGTATACCCCCCGCAACCAAGTTGGGGTGAGTGGGGTATACTGAAATCACCCTATAATAACAGTTACCATGGCAACTATAGAAACATAACGGAGGTTTCTGATTGCTCAAAATTTAGATATTGTCCCATTATTAAGCTGAAAATTGCTACATATAGGGGTTTGAAAGAATGACAAAAAATTACTGTAGTTTCAAGACATCAGATGTCATTTGGTTGTCATGCTTACCAAATCTGTGATGGGTCAGAAAGGCGACGACTGCCTATGACAATAGACCTCGACGACAGGTAACAGGTAAAATCAAACACCAAAATGAACATTTTATTAGTGAGCATATAAGAATAACTACCACTATCTTTCTAAAAACTACACAGTGACTGAAAGCATATTGGTAGCAAGCTTTACTTTTCACCATTGTTTGGTAACCTGGGTTCTACCTCCATTTTGTAGAGTGTCACCTTTTGGGCAGCTCTAATTTTAGACCATTTATCTACTTTAATCTGATTGATGGAAAATTACTGATACTTGTTGTTTTAGAAGTATTCGTCCCACCTTCTGGTGATGGTCGTATTTTGGTGGGAATGTAATTGATGTATGATGTTATGATCACCAGAATGTGGTACTAATCACACTCCAGGGTATTCCAAAACCTCAGTCTTACTATTGTTAAAAAATAGATTTTGTTTCTGTTGGAGATCAATATCTTAAATGAAAACTGAAAGCTGATTATTTTTGTGAATATCTCTGCAGATTGTCAAAGCAGTCAGTAAAATGATTAAATCCAGAGAATTCAAAGTGAAGAGAGAGGTGAGTATTTGAAGGTCCTTCAGGAATAGTTAAGAAGTCGGGTTCACATATGGCTCAACTGATCATGTAATTTAATGAAGCATGGTAGCGTTTTATGTTGAATTTGCCGTTGTCAAGTTGGTATTTTTCCTTATGTAATTGCCAAATGGATGCAGTTCAGTCAATAGTTAATTTACATTAATTTCATAAAAAATATTTAAAAAAATCTTGCGAGATTTTGCATCTGTTATGAATAAATAGTTCATTATTTTAAAGGATGGAACAACCATCTTCCATGATCTCTAGTACAACAGTTGTGCGCCACAATGATAATGACGTCAAAATAAGCAGATGGCAATTCATGCACTGAACAATACCAACTGCATTTGATAATGTTACATAGTGAGGTTGCAGTAAAGATATAAATAAGATGATAGGGGTTTGCATCAATTTTCTTTTTTCTGGGATTATATGATTCAACTTTTAGTTTTCTGGTTTTGATCTCTGCCTATAGCTAGCCAATTCTTTCCCATGAGGAAAAATGTTTTTTTTTTTCTTTCTTCTTTCTTGTTTTTGGTGGGGACGGAGAATGTCAGAAGGGGGAAGGAATGCCTATCTGTAAGTGTTAGGTTCCCCTTACAATAAAAACTTGTTACATTTACAAACGGTTTGTTCACAGGTACTAGACACCTTTCTCAGTCTCAGAATTAAAGAAGTAGACTACAAGTCACAGGAAGAAAAGATGACAGGCCAGCAACGCAAGGATATGATGAGGAAAATGTCGAAACGAGAGAAAAAGGTAAGCAAAATAAGTCTATTTAAAGATAAAAGTATCTTTCTGGTGGTTCTATCAAAGGATAAAGTTGAGTAGGGTATCAATATTTGGAATGGACAGCAAAGCGGTCCACAAAAAACATTTTCTGAAACGGACCATCATGTATCCATCTGCGTGGCTCCAGATTGCGCGTGGCATACTCAATCTATCTAGAAATAAAGTTGAGTAGCCTTTGGTTGAAATGAACGGGTTTATACTATCAATTCACCACTGACTGTAAATATTGTGATTTAATATTTATTTAAGGATTTTATTTGGATTTTTACCTCAATTTTTCTTGATACCTTTTTAAAAAAAGAAATCCAATTAAAAATAATAAATGATTCAATATTACTCTTAAACTATATATTTGTTAAATGACATAATGGACTATAAAGAATAAAACTTACATGCAATTTCCTCCTGACTATGAACATTTTGACTGAAGTGAGATCATGGAAACTTGATCTCTTTATTTTCATATTCATGACAACACAGTATACCAACAATTACAGTACATATAGTGTTTTAAAAATACCTGCCATATATCCACCATCTTTCCTTTAAAGCACAGTGTAACAAAGTATGATTATTTACATTGTATGCTCATATTCTGTCTTTCAGAGAAAGAAGAAGATGGAAGAGTTGGAAAAAGAACTGCAGGAGACAAAAGCAACTGAAGACAAGAAAAAAAGAATGAAACTGGTAATATGCCACTCATATTTCGTATTCCAAATGAGTCTGGGTAATTCTTACTCCATTAGTGATTGTTACTGGTACCAAGGCATATATTACAGACTGTTATGAATCTGATAATAGTCCCAATTGACAATATTTGAGAACTTTATATCATTTCTTTTCCCAATTAAACTTACTATTAATTGTATTTTAACTGCAGTTGAGCCATGTTAACTTGACATTTGTAAGTCAAAAGGCTCAGTAATTGTAAATAAATCTGTTCATTATACATTTGGTGAAAAGTAGAACTCTCATACACATATGATACAAAGATTTTCTTCTGTCCTGTGAAGAAGGATTGACCAAAGTTAAAACAAATTTAGTTGTCAAAGTAAAAAAAAAAAACTTTTGTAATATCATATTAAGAAGTAGACCTTTCCTATCTAACTGTGAACTGTTTCAAATATCATCCTGCTGCATTCCTAATTTAATTTTTTTCATAACTTGACATACATTGTTAACATTCCAGCACACAGAGACGATTCAGGCTGTATTCTTAACTTATTTCCGCATCCTTAAAGGAGGAATCAACTCAGAGCTCTTGTCTGCAGTTCTCGAGGGGTTAGCTAAGTAAGTGGCTTTATCTTTAAATGATGAAAGGTGTGCATCGTTAGTCTTTGCTGTTATTTTCCATAAGGAGTTTATGGCCTCAGGAGCATGTGTACTGCAATACACGTATGTCCCTGTAAGTATCCATTCACTTACTGTCAGATGTTCATTCATGTATAGGTGCTGCGGTGCCTGAGTGCTTATAATAAGATGTTCTGACATATAACAACCAGCCTATTAATCTCTGGGTCGCAAGTTCAAATCTTATGTAGGGCAGCTGTTAGGTACTGACTGCTGGTCAGTGGATAGTTTTCCTCAGGGTAACCCCCCTTTCCTCCACCCTCCTCCTAAACCTGAAACCTGGTAGGGGCCATGATGGCTGAGTTGTTTAGATGTCCGACATATTATCACAAGCCCTCCACCTATGGGATGCAGGTTCGAATCCCATGTAGGGCAGTTGCTAGGTACTGACTGCAGGTTGGTGGTTTTTCTCCGGGTACTCAGACTTTCCTCCACCAACAAACCTGGCACATCCTTACATGACCCTGTCTGTTAATAGGACGTTAAACTAATTAGACCAAACCAATCATGTATAATATAATAAGACCATACAATATAAACATTAAAATTACCTTGACTTGTTTATATTGTGTGAGGCATCTCTTTTCATTATAGTCAAAATGTTAATAGCAGCTAATGTTAATACCAATTTAGAAACTTAGAGTTATAACTGGCCTAGTTATAAGTGTAAGAGTTGGTACAGTTTGCTTTAACTGGCTGAGAAATTGATATCTTTGTGTAATTATGATTATTTGGTCAATATACGCATAGCTAATGAATGAACAGGTGCCCATATTAATGATTACATACTGTGTATAATATATTGTGCCATTTGTAAACCTATGGTATTTGAGGGACCAGGATTTTAAAAAGTACAATCTTATTTGAAGTCTTTTGTTTGATTTCAGATTTGCTCACCTGATCAATGTCGACTTCTTTGATGACTTATTTAAAGTTTTTGATGATTTGATTACATCTCAGGTGAGTGTTCTGTCTTGTTAAGTCTCTCTTTCCCATTCAATTACTGGTTTTTGTAATTCTTTTACTAAACTTTAAAATTTTAACCTCTGAGATTTTGAATAGAATAGACCATAGTGACAATCATACTAAACAGGAGAAGAGGAATTATCACAAAGGGCATTACGACGCTATACGCGAAGAACTAACCTCTGTCAACTTGCTAAACATCATTCAAGTTGAGGACATGTCAACGACCCAAGCATGGAATGTTCTTGTTGAAACCATAACCAAATTAATTGAAGATAAAATACCCGTGAACAAGACATCCCCAGTTAGGAAGCGTTGGAAGCCCCATCTTGACAACGAAGCCAAGCAGTCCATCCGACAAAAAAGGCGGAAGTGGGTCGATACCTTTCATTGTAAAACAGAAAAATAATTTAAAAGTGTATCAGAGAGCCAGGAACACTGCAACACGACAGATTCGACGTTCACACTATCATTTGAAAAGAAACTAGTGGCAAGACATCAAAGATAACAGCAAGCTCTTTTGGAAATATGTCGGAGAAAAAACACGAACAGGAATGTCTATAACCAACGTGGTAAAAGCGGATGGTACACACACCACTAACCACTATGATACCGCCAACGAGCTGAATAACTACTTTGGATCAGTCTTTAACCCACCAGAAAGTGAAGATCCACCACACTTCCTAGTGAGACCATATCAAACAGAACTTGATGATATCGAATTCGACAGGAGTCTAATTGAAAAAACTAAAAAGAAATTAAACCCTAATAAATCTCCAGGGCCTGACGTCTTTCATCCTAAACTTCTTATCGAAACTTCAAATGAAATATCACAACCCTTGGAAATCATATTCAGGAAATCTTTAGACGAAGGGAAAATTCCAGACGATTGGCGAATTGCTAATGTGACTCCTTTATACAAGAGTGGGAACCACAACAAAGTGGAGAACTACCGTCCAATAAGTCTGACTTCAATCCCAGGCAAAATTCTCTAAAGAATCATTAGGGACAAGCTCGTAATTCATATGGACTGAACCATCTCTTCACAAGAACATCAACATGGCTTTAGATCTGGCAAATCGCGTGTACTAACAATCTATTGGAGGTCCTTGAACATTGGGCAGAAGCCATAGATAAAGGAGTAATGTCCGCAATTATATTGACTTCAGTAAAGCTTTCGATAAAGTCCCTCACAAACATCTACTTAAAAACTAAAGGTTACGGTATCACTGGAAAAGTACTGAAGTGGATGAAGACTTCTTATCCAATTACAGCAACGAGTTGTTATTCATGGTGAAACTTCTGGACTAGTAGATGTGACTAGTGGTGTAACACAGGTAGTGTCTTAGGTCCTGTTCTATTTCTGATATATATCAATAACCTGCTCGAAGTAGTCCAACATAGCACAATAAAATTATTTGCTGACGACTCTAAAATTTTTAGAAACAATAAACAACCGAGTCTCAGAAACTTCAAGCAGACATAGACAGTGTAGTCACTTGGACTGAGACTGGAAAATGTTTGAACACTAAAAAAGCAAACACCTCAATATAGGCAATCTAGAAACAACACGCATTATTTCTTCCCACAAAGTGAACAAATCGAGAAGGTACAGTGTGAGAAAGATTTAGTTGTACTTTCGACAAACAATTAAATTTAGTCAGCATGTTAGTCAAGCAGTTAACAAAGGAAATCGCATACTGGGTTCTAATATTCAGGACATTTGTCTATATAGATATAACTATGTTCTTAACCCTGTACAAAAGCCTAATTAGACCTATATTAGAATATGCAACCCAGGTATGGTCTCCACTGCTAAAAAAAGATCAGATCGCTCTTGAAAACGTCCAACGTAGAGCCACTAAAAGAGTTCACTCTATTGAAATTTACCATAACATTCAAGAATAAAAAGTTGGGACTTCCCACCTTAGAATATAGACGTAAAAGGAACGATGTGATCCGAAGTCTATAAAATTCTGAAGTGGTATAAGATAAACTAGACAAAGATAAGCTATTTACAATGTCTTCAGCTAATACTAGAGGTAATAGTTTAAAACTCTTTAAGAAACAGAGCAGGACTAAAATCACACAAAGTATATTTAGTCGGCGAGTGGTAGATTCGTGGAACTCCCTTCCCAACTTCGTAGTAGAAGCCCCTACTCTGAACTCGTTTAAAAACCGACTGAACACTCACTGGAATTCAGTACCATGCAAGTTTTACCCCAGTTTTTATATGGCACAACCGGACAACTATTTAGTAAATGAACAAAACGCGCCACAACTAGTTGGAACCAGCTAACAACGGTGTCTAAGAAGAGGTAACAGGTAACAGAATCTTACATGACACATGATGTGTATGTTACATGTAGAAGGGATAGCATAACCATGTACCAACCAGCCAAACCCTTTCACAGTTAAGGCCCAAGTTTGATTTTTTTTCTCAAATTCATGGAGATACATGTATTCTTGAATTTCTGCAATAAAATATGGTAAAACTGTAGTTCTCAGTGATTGTAGAGAATTTAAAGCTATATGAAGGATGATCTCATTCTCTTGTTCTCATTGTAGTGTTCTAGTTCCTATAGGGGCATATGAATGTCTTTTGTTGATATTACAGTTTAACCAGTCAAGTAAAAAGGGCCAGAACCATTATTTCATGCTGTATAGTATTAAATGTACAATTGTCATGCAATTGAGTCAAATTTTGATTTTCGGCTACTTTCAAATTTGCATCAAGCTCATTTGCAGTAATAGAAAGAAACAATATCCCTTGTGTGATAAAATGCTTGTCACAGCTAGAGACTTATTTTAAAACCTCTAATATTTAGCTTAGATAGTATAGCAAGTTAGCAACTTGTTTGGTTAGTATTTGTATAAGGTAACAGATGGAGTGGTGTTCTTCATCAGGATGTTCCAGTGAGGTGGTTCAGTAATGTCAACTTGGTGTTTATACTGCATCGCTGACACCTAATTTAAAAAAAAGAAAAAAAAAGAAAAAACCACACACCCAAATCTTGCATGCTTTCAGACAATGATTTGTCATTGAAATAATATGATCAAAGGAAACTGATCTTCTCATTATAAGATGATATTCATGATTTTATACTTTTTCTGTACAGGAGCTATCGTATAGAGAGTCACTACACTGTGTACAGACAGCTTTCGTCATCCTGTCGGGACAGGGGGCAGCACTGAACATTGACCCTATGACCTTCTACACTCACCTGTACAATACACTGTTCCAGGTCCACGCAGGTAAATACCATTCGGGTTACTGTTGTATCTCCATTACCAACAAGACCGGATACAGTGAGGTATTTTAGAGAGGAATAACACCAAGGATTGAACCATTTATAGGGTATTGTATTGTCATTGATAATAGTGGAAGATATGAGACTTAAGTGATGTCGCCACAGATTTGCAGCAAGACTGGTGAGCTCAATCGATAGAGCATCCAGCTATTGTTCAGAGGTCCCGGTTTTGATCTCCAGTCTGGTCGCTACATTTTCTCCACTTCTGTTACAGATTCAGTATTCATGTTAAAGTTCCCCTTTAACAAAGTTAATCTCATACAATTGAACTGAAACTTTGTCTTGTCACTCTTTGTATTTTGCTTATTTCTTTTTTTCCTTTAATAAATCCTATGATAAGTCTAATTTGATAGAACCGTGGTGGTTAGTTGGTACGGTGTCATGGAATTCTACCACTAGTCCTTTATCCATTTCTGAGTTGTGAACTCAAAACACATTCTGGGTAGTGGACAGTAGTTTGGTGGCTTTTTCTCTGGGAATACTTTCTTCCACCCTCAAAGTTAAAAATTAATCTTGCACATCTATGACGCTGGGTGCTGATCATCCCGGATAATTAAGGGTTACTATCACTGACGTTATAACCACCCCTGGACTATCTCGTAGTAAAATTGAAGGCAGCAGAAGACACAATCAGGTATTTGATCCTTTGATGTACATCAAATGAATTGTGTAACAGTACACTGCGGTTGACTGTTGCTTTAAGTTGGGCATCACTCTCTTTGTAATCTTCAAAGGAAGTCACTGCAGGCCTGTGATTGGTCAGTTTTTTTCTCCTGAACTGCCTCCAGGTTTACTATGAGATAGTTCAGGGATGGATATAACATCAGTGATAGTAAACCCTGGAGTATTGAGGATGGATGCTGATATGATTTTGCCTTAATTTATTTTCTGACAGGGTCTACAAGTGAAGATATCCCAATCATCCTGAGTTGTCTGGATGCCATGGTAACAAAAAGGAAAAGACAGGTTTGTGTTTTTTGTTTTTGTTTTTTTCCCTAACAAGTGGATATGTACTTAGCTAGCCTAAGTAGTTATCAAATAAAAAGTCTTGTTAATCATGAACAATTTTACCTATTTCATTTAATCTGTATTCCATCATTACCATAAACCAAATATTATATTCATGTGCAATTAGAATTTTACATATTTCAGGAGTAATAAGACAATACAGACATTAAACGCTGCCAAACTCCTCTGAACACAGTTGGAGTATCACTATATAACTCTTGATCGAAAAATTTTATTGCTGTGAAGAAGTTAGGCATGAAAATGCGAAAATAAGTCAAAATCAGTTGGTTTGCAATAATTTGGACATATTTCAGTCATGGTGATCATATCCTCCTGCTGTCTCAATAGTTCTGTCATTCAAATTTTAAACTTCAGATACACACTGAGCAACTGAAATTCAGTCTTATTGTCACAGCTGTAATTGCCAGCGGCCTTATGTAAATACTAAAATATATACTTTATATGGGAAATAGCTTTGTCACATCTGATATTCTTCTCAATATTTCTTTTAAATGGACAAAGATGTGATTATATTACAGGTTTCACAACAGAGAATTCTGGCCTTCATCAAGAGACTGTTGACATTGGCTCTCCTCCAGTCTCACGAGGGCGTGTTAGGCTTACTGCTGGCTGTCAGGAGCTTCATACTGGTGAGATGACTTTAACTTACACAATGACGTCATTACATTTTGAAATCTCTTCTGAGAAAAAAGATTTTGTGATTACAATGTGAATTTAACTTCGTTAGAGCACATTTTCAATAAGATTTTTTACAAATTTTTACAAAAGTACATTCACTAGAGCACTGAGCACCAAAGTTTAGCATGCTCAGCTTCAAAAGACAAATGAGTGTAATTATCTTTTATCAGTTCATATCAAAATTTCTTTGCATGTCTGATGTTCCTAGTATTCATCTCTGTATTATGTCTGACAGACGTACAAGTCTAGTGAGATGCTGTTTGACAACGAGACTCAGGGAAGTGGAGTTTTCCTACCAGAGTTAGCTGATCCTGAACACTGTAACGCTCACAACACTATGCTATGGGAGCTACCACTGTTGAAGGTATGTGGTCAGGGTACTAAAGGATTATAAATAATAACGTGACAATTGTAGTGTTGAAACATGGTAGCAATATTCCTTATATAAGATACCTCCACCTCTTTTATAGAATTGTTGATGTCCTTTGTCTATGTCATAAGGTGTCTTTCTGTTTCCAGCGTCATTACCACCCAGTAATCAGACAGATCACTACACATGTGTCACTTCTAACCCCAACCTCAGGGGAAGGACAACTGGGCCCAGATCTGGCACGCAAGTAAGTTATCTCCCCTTATCCAGTCTTCTTTACATATTTTAGTATAGTCATTTGTGGCCATCAAGTCTTTAGCATGCAAATATCATACCAGGCTGAGTTATCTTCCCCTATCTCGTCTTTATCAGCCAATTTATTAAGTAAGTTATCTCCCTTTTCCCAATCTTATTTACACATTTCACATTTGTTGCACTCGACCAGTCCTAATGCAGGGCTATAACAGGCTATTACATCTTTTCCAGGAGTCCATTGGAGCTGTATGAGACGCACCATAGTAGAGAGGATCTCTTCATACCGATGCCACCAAATAAAACCTCCTCCAAAAATAGAACCCTACATAATAAGGTACAGAATGCTGACATCTAAAGTCACAAAGTATTATGTACCTAAAGTCGGTCACTTTGACCAGAGAAGATTTAGTGACAAGTACCATCAGTAATGTAAAGACAAAGTAAAGACAATATTTCCTTTAGTGAAATCAGCTAAATAATAAAGCTATATACTTTACTATGTACCATTCATGTGGGTGATCAACTTATAATTTGTAGAAAAAGTTTTGCTGCAATATTTAAATCTTTGTATTTCAAGTTCTGTGTAGTTATTTATTGTATATAAGTTATGATATAGGAATTTGAAATACTGGATTCATTCTTTCAGTCCCTCAATCCTCTTTCACTGTGATGTCAAGACTTTGCCTAAACCTATAAACTAATTCCCAATAGACATGGTTATGTTCTTAACTGTACGAAGATTCTACATCTTCCTCGTGAAATTCATCAATTCAAATAATTACTATAAAATGTACTTTGTTTAAGAGAATTTTTTCCTGTTAACAGGTAGGTGCCCATAACCTCATTCAAAAAGACTTCAGCCTGTCAGCAGAAGAAACGTTCTTGTCTGTTCAACTAGAAACTGGAAACAAATCTTAAGGACTTACATCAGACCCTATGAAATACACTAATATCAAACATCATTGATTTTGTCAGAAATAAAATATATGATGAACACAAATATTTGTGTTATAATTAGCACATTACGCATCCATCAGTCAGTCAATTCATTTTCACACTAGTATATATTCATGTTCCATTTTGTGGGCAGTCAATATGCAACTTGGCTGAAAAGTGTCCATCTTTGACTTAATAGACTGAAGTTTCAAATGATTTCTGATCCGATTTTTAGCCCACCATCATCAGATGGTGGGCTATTCAAATCGCTTTTTGTCCGTGGTCCGTCGGTCCGTCCGTTAACAATTCTTGTTATCGCTATTTCTCAGAAAGTACTGAAGGGATTTGTCTCAAAATTCATATGAAGGTTCCCCTAGGGCCCTAGTTGTGCATGTTGCATTTTGGGACGGATCAGTCAACAAGATGGCTGCCAGGCGGCCATCTTGGATTTTGATATCTTAAGTTTGTTATCGCTATTTCTCAGAAAGCACTGAAGGGATATGTCTCAAATTTCATATGTAGGTTCTCCTAGGGACCTAGTTGTGCATATTGCGTTTTGGGACCGACCGGTCAACAAGATGGCCGCCATGCAGCCATATTGGACTTTTATATTTAAAGTTTGTTATCGCTATTTCTCAGAAAGCATTGAATAGATCATTCTCAAATTTCACATGTACGTTCCCCTAGGGCTCTTTATGTGCATTTTGCGATTTTGGACCAATCATCAACAAGATGACCGCCAAGGAACCATCTTGGATTTTGATAGTTGAAGTTTGTTACTGCTATTTCTCAGAAAGTACTGAAGCGATCTGTCTCAAATTTTATGTGTAGTATATGTTTGAAAAAGGTTAAAAAGTAGAGAAAAGATCCATTTTTCCATTGTCAGACATAGATCATTCTTTGGTGGGCGCCAAGATCCCTCTGGGATCTCTTGTTAAAGCTGATGTTTGATAAAGTTATTTCAATAAAAATATTTTTTCTTAATTCTGCCTTCGATTTCATTTACCAGTACTCATATTCTTTGTATTCGAACCATGAATAGGAATTTGGATAAACCGAAAATATAACTTTTAGTCAGGACCATTTCATGATCATTTCAGCTAAATTACACCGGTAGACCTTGAGAACTTTTAAATGTTTTTTTTCTTCAAAATGACGGTCATCTTGGATAACGAATCACCTGAAAAATAAAACACTCGTTCGAGATCATGTGAGGATCATTTCGGGCAAATTTTTCGCTCGGTGCCACTGGTGGAACTTGAGAAGAAGTTTTGAATGTGAAAAGTTTACATACAGCTGACAGCAACAGACAAATCATGATGGCTATAGGGTCAGATGACCTTAAAATCAGCAAACACAAAATGACAATATAAGATTATTTATTCAATTTGATGTGTACAAATTATCGATGGAAACACATCCATATCAAAGTTATTCTACAACATATCTAGTAAAATCTCTTAAATCTAACCACCCGACTCATCCTACACGGTCAGTGTAAACACAAATTCTCCAAGCAATTTTAACAAGCACATGTATTTAGCATGACTTTAAATTCAAGTAACATCTTTCTGTGTGAGAAATCACAATAAACATTCACAGATTGCCAGGTAAAGATATACGATATGAATGTATGATCTACAACTTTTATATATTAGACGTAGTTTCTTCAATATCACTTTAGAAAATATTTGTTTTGTTTTAGATTTATAATTTAAAATTAAGCACAGGAGAATTAAAAGGAAATAATTTTAGCTAGCATGAACTATTGATTTAATTTTCAAACTGATGCCTTTGAAAGTAGATGTGATTATTTCTCATCATCCTAGTACAAAAGTATGCATTCACACACCATAATTTGGTTAGTCTTACAAATTTGAATATTCTGACAAACACTTAATGCATGCACACACTCAAACAATCACTCGCATATCTGTGCAAACACTTGCATACATTTGCCAAACCTCTATACAAGGATTTTCATAAAATAAAATAAATATTGGAATCAAAAGGAAAAACATAGTGAACATGTATTCAGAGTCTGTATTAAACTTTTAAGAGCTTCTGGTTATAAACTTCCTAATAAAGTAATTTGTAAATTTTTTAACTGCTGTTTATAACTTAAACTTTAACTTTTTTTCTAATACATCTGGTTTTTACATTGGGCACTCAACGTCAAAATTTATTCTGCATAGTTATATTATGGCCATAATCAATGATGGTAATGTTCAGTTATAACCCATTTGATTAATTTCTTTCGGTTCTTTTCAATCATTTAACATTTACAAAACATTCAAAGCTGTTTGGTGTCCATCTATTCTGAACTTATATTACTGACAAGTTAAATCATAGATATCAAATTGCAAATAATTTGTCCAATTTTCAGACATATTTCATACTTCTGTATAACATGGGTTGTTAATTTTCATGGACTCTTCGTTGATAATTTGTGAGAAGAATTGTTCACACTTTGTTATTTTCTCTTTTAAAACGGCCAAGATATTGACCGCCAAAAGTTTTTTTTATGAAAAATACTTTTGTAAGATATCATGCTGGTTTTTTTGCACAGTCCTGGTTATAAACAATACAGGTTGTCTTTCTTGTCACCCTTTCCATTTCCCTTCCATGTATGTATTTAAGATCTTGACAGTAATTATTGTGAGTAAATAAACACCTCACCAATAAAAATGACAACCACAGTGTCCTTTGACTCCGTTAAATACAGACATTGGTCCAGTATTATCAGGCCAAACATTCCACTGCTTTGAAGTTAACAATAATATTAACAGTACATGTATTGATGGGTTTCTAAGACAAAAGAAACAATTATTAGCTGCTCTTGTTTGAGTTCTGAATAGTTTTGTGCATCAACTATTTTTCAACAAAACGCACTGAATGTTAATTCTGCATTTCTAATTAAGTCTAAGTTTGTCGGTGACTACAAAGAAAAGTAGAAGAATACTCTCCTTTAAAATTAAACAAACACATCTAAAACTGTAACATTGCAATGTATAACAAGATAAAATTTTAATGCTATCCTCTTTGTTTTCCTCCAACATGACTTGTTTATTATTTTCTTTGTGAATCACATTTTAATACAACAAATGGTTTCTATTTTCACTATCACATTATGATTTACAGCTAGCATGTAGAATGTTGAAAAAAAAAATTACTGAATGCTTAGTACATGCTTGTTGTACCAATCACCATAAACATAACTTATTTTGGCAAATTTAAGAAAGCCAGAGGTCTTGTAGTAAAACCAACAACCTACAGTGTACCTGGTATGTGTTTCTCCAAAGCCTTGCCACAGACAGGTACAGAGGTATAGTTAAACTGTAGTGAAAACGTCTGGCACCTCAATCACTCGGATATTCAAGACCTCCTACCGTACTCTTAACATGAACGAATTAAGTAAGAAAATCACCAAAATATTTAAGTTTACAGTACCAGGCTTTGATTTCTTGAAACAACTTAAGTTAAAAACAGACTTAAGTCAATTTGTTTTTACATAAGTTACATAAGGAGAAAAAATTTACTTAAGTCTGCACTTTTGTTTAGAGAAATTGGATCCAGAATGTGTTACAACCCCTGATTAAACATATTCAAAGACTATTACACAATCATTCTCTCTCGTGTACGTTGTAGGTCAGTCTTGTGCCACCAGGGCAGAATCAGGTACTTTATAATACTCTACATCTTCATTGGCCGAAGACATGCACAAAATCCACACAGATCTTCATACAAGCATTCACACTGTTCATTTCACACTCGGTCATCGCTGATTGTTCATCCTTTGTCCAACATATTCTTCAGGTCATCAAAGATCTGTAAGGATAAAAGAACCGGTTTGTCTTTTTTGTCAACCGTATCATCCTTGTCATCAACAAAACATCTAATACTTTATCATAGTTTGGCATGCATTTTCATAATACACCAATAACTTCCCATTAAAAGCTATAAGTATGTGTATCAATATCAGTATCAATATCAGTATTTATCTTCGCATTTAGGAACAAATTTTATCACAAACCATGTTTTGTTGTTAAGACATCGGTCTAGTACCTCAGCCTACCCCCTTATCTTGAGGACCCAGGTTCTGTTGTTAAGACATCAGTCTAACACCTCAGCCCATCCCCTTACCTTGAGGACCCAGGTTCTGTTGTTAAGACATCGGTCTAACACCTCAGCCCACCCCCTTACCTTGAGGACCCGGTTTCTGTTGTTAAGACATCTGTCCTAACACCTCAGCCTACCCCTTACCTTGAGGACCCAGGTTTGTTGTTAAGACATCGGTCTACACCTCAGCACCATCCCTTAACCTTGAGGACCACAGGTTTCTGTTGTTAAGACATCGGTCCTAAAACACTCAGCCTACCGCCTTACCTTGTGGACGCCAGGTTCTGAACTGTTTAAGCCACATAAGTGGTCTCGTATGTTGTGGTAGGCGTACACCTCATTGATTTAATACACAAAATTTAAAAACATAAAAAAGAAATAATAAAAATAGAAGTCACAATTTTGATATTAAAACATACTGTACAAGCAAAACATCAAAAATTCACAAAATACTAATTCTAAAAAGCCTACCCCCTTACTGAGGACCCAGGTTCTGTGTTAAGACATCGGTCATAACACCTCAGGCCCACCCCCTTTACCTTGAGGACCCAGTTTCTGTTGTTTAAGACATCCAGTCTAACACCTCAGCCCACCCCTTACCTTGATGGACCCAGGTTCTGTTGTTAAGACATCGGTCTTTATACACCTCCGCCGCACCCCCTTCACCTTGAGGACCAGGTTCTGTTGTTAAGACATCGGTCCTAACACCTCAGCCGACCTCCTTACCTTGAGGACCCAGGTTCTGTTGTTAAGACATCGGTCTAACACCCGGCCCATCCCTTACCTTGGAGACCCAGGTTCTGTTGTTAAGACATCGGTCTAACACCCTAATTCATCGGCCCACTTACCTTGAGGACCAATGTTCTGTTGTTAGACATCATGTCTAACACCTCAGCCCACCCGCTTACCTTTGAGGACCGCAGGTTCTGGCTCTGTTTAATGTACTATTACAAATTCTTATTTCGGTCTAAACAAACGT
>SAYR01057976.1:616159-629354 GCA_004382745.1 Argopecten irradians irradians | reverse complement strand
TATCGGCGGTGGAGCATCTTTAACGAATCCTTTGATACAATTTAAACCAACTAATTTTTGCAGCAACTTAGTTATGTGTTTTCATGTCTAACAACATTTTCAAACTTAAGATAAAAGCTTTGACTTGCAGTTGAACAGTTTTCATAGTGATGTATTTCCGTATTACTAATCAACCGTGAAAAACCATGAAATTAAATCACACACAAAAATACATGTATTTTGGTTTATAGTATTGATGGACAGACTGATGCAATGAATGAAACTTCAGGTGAAAACATGGTGATGATCTCTTAAGGTAGGTCCATACTTTGAAAATCGCGCCAATTCATTATGGACGCTATACCGGAAGTTGCGGAGGTTGGTTTAAATTCTAGAATGGTTCCGATACGCCCACGACATCACACTTGGAATTTTTTTCAATAGGTGAAAATTCTCTACATAGATTATTAAATGTTTAAAATTCATTAAACAAATCAAATAAAGCATGTGAAGTGAAAATTATATGGTATCTCTGAGGTTTTTTGCGTCCCCTGTCGTAAATGGGAATGGATTTTTAAACACCGGAAGTGCCGTTCGTCGCTATAAATCATAAGAGGGGACCCGGCCGCGACCGAAATTCCGGAATTCTAAAAAAAATCGCATACGTATTTCTTTAAAACACACAATTTGGAGAAAATCATAAAAACAAACAGACATAAACCAGATATAATATCACAAAAACGTATGAAACTGATGTGGAATGTTTTTTTGCGGCATGATTTTCAAAACATAGTCAATATAACCCATCTTAGCACTGGATGAAAATTGGGGGTAGGGTTGCGAGTTACAAACTCAAGCTTACAAATTAAATTTGATTTTTTTATCGAGAGACCCCGTGTTTTTATTGATATTTGAAAAACCATATTACCTGGGGCATTATCAATATACAAATATTGTGAAATGACATGGTTTTCATTCCTTTTTGGCCTATTCATTGATTTTTTACGGGCGAAAATATGGAAAACATGATAATTACGTATAGAAATGGTTCCTGGGAAATAACAAAAATAGTTAGTATTTGTAAAAATAAAATAGCGTTTTGTATATTGTTCTATCGTAAGAAAATTTAGGACAAAAAATCAACAGGATCGAGACTACATTCACCCTAATATTATAGAAAAACATAATTTATGAAATTTTCTATTTTCGGTCAGCAAATTTGCATGAATGGTATATTTACAAGCTCAAATATCTCAAAAAGAGTTCGAGAACACCCATTTATCTTTACAGATTGGAAATCTACATGAAAAAGCAAGAAAATAAGACCTGATTAGAAAAAATGACATGGGTTTTCCAAAAGTATGGAGCTACCTTAAAGAGAAAAGATAAAAAGATTAAATTGGAAAATTTGCCAGCATTTAATTTGACAGGAATTAATTTAATTAGAGAGGAAAGATGCAAGAAACTTTAAAAATTGATCAAACAATATTAATAAGATTCTGAGCTTGTACATTTATATAGAGAGAAAAGAAAAAGAGAGAGAAAAAAAAATAAGAAAGAAATGAGAAGAAACGTACCAGACTTCCACCTTCTGTAGCATTACTTGAGCTCTCCTCGAGACTGAAGTGTCATATGATGTGGCCCAAACAAGTGGATAGACTTTATTGCTGCTGACTAGCATTTTTCAACACGCCTTGGTAATACAAGTTCCATCCATAACAGTTTAAAAATGACGTTTCATAATCATAAATTTTTAATTCAGAATACAAGAAAGTAACTTAAGTTCTCTACGAATCAAGAAATCAGAATGTTTTGACCTTAAATTCAGAATTATTTCTGTTTTCGAAATTATTCATCAAGACATATTTTCCATGTTGTTGCTTTGCTTTTATATTGAAACACTTTATCTACAATGTACAGAATTTATAGTATATTCTATACGGATATCCAAAAATTAGAATTTTTGTTTTACAATTTACAGATTTATAGTAATTCAATAAGGATAACCAAAATAATAGAAATTGTTTTGTGTCTATAATTGTACAGATTTATATATTAATTCTATAGGGATATCCAAATATCAGAAAAGTTATGTCTAATAATTCACAGATTTTATCGTAATTCTATAGGGATATCCAAAATATTAGAAAGTTTTGTTTACAATTTACAGATTTTATAGGTAATTCTATAGGGATAACCAAAATATTAGAAAGGTTTGTCTATAATGTACAGATTTTATATTAATTCTATAGGGATAATCCAAAATATAGAAAGTTATGTCTATAATTCACAGATTTTATGTAATTCTATAGATATCCCCAAATATATTAGAAAGTTTTGTTTACCAATTTACAGATTTATAGTAATTCTATAGGGATAACCAAAATATATAAAGTTAGTCTATAATTGTACAGATTTTATATTAATTTTATAGGGATATCCAAAATATCAGAATAGTAACTAAAGTTCTCTATGAAACCAAAAAATCAGCGTGTTATGACTCTGAATTCTAAAATTATTTCTGCTTTCGGAAATTATACCTAAATACCTATTTCCTATGTGATGGTAGTAAGAATATGCTGGATGCTTTTGTTCTCGTTTCATCAATTAAAGTTCAAGACATGGATTTGTTATTCAGATGATCTGCTGTGTTTTCACACATTTATCATAGGATTTAAATGGCATTCCTCTTACCTGACAAAAATAGTTTCAAATTAGGTCGATCCAACTCTCTTAAGTGAGGTTTTGCCCTCAAGAGCATGCTGCAATGCAAAATTAATATAGCCTTACAGTTAACAGCACAATTATAGAAAATACTTCAAAACGGGATGTCCATAAGAAGAATATCAATAGTAGTTTTGTGAAACCCTTCATCTTTATGTTGGGGGTAGTGATAAAATTAAAAACTTAATATTAATATTGAGAAACAGATAAAAAATACAACCATAATTTACCACAGCAGGCCTTTGTACATGTAGCACAGTAAACAGTTTATAAGGAACACTAATTTACAACAAATTCATGGTAACAACGTAGTATTTTTCATTCCCTGTTGAGGTTCTTCTAAGAAACATTTACCTTGAATGTGGCCTTCCACTTGACTTTCTCCTCCATCTCCCCAAGTTTTTCTCGATAATTTTGTCAATACTTTGTAATGGCCCATATAAAAATTCTCTGCAATGAAAGGTATATGATATTGATAAGTATGCCTTTTTCATTGAATTAAAGAACATCACACCTTCCTAATTGCACTAAGAAATCCTTGCTCAAGAGCTTGACTGAGGTTGGAAGATATTTTAATGCAAATCCCAAACCAGGACCAAGATATTTACACTGGAAGAAATCAAAGTGCTGAAACCAGAATTTCCTTTGTGAACAGGAAAGAATCTGCTCCCCATCAATTTTTATAAAATTAATGTTAAAGGGAAAGAAAAGATTAATTTAGACATTTTGGTCAAAGCTATAAGCATCCTATAACCAATGTACATTAACATGGTCTATGGACAATTAACATATTCTACATAACTGTATTCGACCCAATAAGTGCCCCACCGCATTTAAAAAAATTGAAAAAAATGAACAGGTGCTTTAATAGACAAAATTATTGCAAACCGTTGCCGTTTTGACCTTATGGCCAGAGTGTCTAGAACCCGATCGCAATGGCTTACATCATTGAAACGATACAGAGCCTGGGGAAACTCAATGGGAATGGCAGTCGTAGTTACGCAAAACAGTGTAATTGACCACGAGAATGAGATAAAAACAAAAAATCCACCATCTATTTTGACGACTCAATAGATTTTAATGTTTGTGCCTGTTTTTGCTTATATAGGGACTCATGGCCGGTTGGAGAATCTTCTGTGATCGCTGGGTTTATTGAAGAAAACAAACACCAACCCACAACAATCACCAACCCCACTAAACCAACACACCACAACCAGGACAAAATACCCCAAAGACATACCCAATTTCATCCTCTCAAACAAATTAATAACCAACGACAAACAAACCACAATCCCCACTAATCTGATGACTAAAAGACCTTTCACCAAATCAAGCGAAACCCAAACCCATCAATCCTCCAAACCAGAGACAACAAATATTCCTTCAAAAATCATCCCAATTTACCACACCTAGAAATCGTACCCACCAAAAAAATAATACTACTCCAAAAACAAATAGAGGACAAATACTTGCAAAAGATCAACCACAAACAAAGGTAAACATTAGCATAACCAAAACCCTATTATAATGGGTCCACTGCGATCTGCCCACTTAAACTTTAAATCAAGTCACAAAAAATAACAGTAGGAGCCACAAACCCACAAACCCAAACCCCTCAAAACACAAACCAACCAAACTTGCCCAAAAACCCAAATCAAAAAAAACCATCCTCACAGACAATTGGCCCCATCCCTAAACAACACCTGAAAAGAGCTAACAAACACAAAAACAGAAATCAAATTCTTCCAGATCACTCTTAAAATAACCATCAAATCTTCAAGACCACCCCAAACACAAGCAAATTATCCCTCATAAAAACTAACTGCCCAAATCCGAACACAAACCCAAGACAAAAAAACAACATTGAGCCCAAAAAAATGCAATAACCATTACACAAGTGAAGAAACAACAAAAAACCCCCCGAACAACAAATGAGATTAACATCTCGCTCACAAAAACCTCCAACCAAAACACCCAATCCATGCAACAAAACCAAAACAAAGAACACATTTGAAAAATGATCCAAAATAAACCATTACAAACCAAGAAAACCAACACCAAACAAAATAGGAACCCACCCGAAAACAAGCAAAACAAAATCCACACAAAACCTCAAACACAAAGAAAAAAACAAAAAGATAAATAACGAGCAAAACACATTAACCACCAAAACAAAATATCCACACAATCACGAAAAGCAGACAAATAAAAAAATAAATAATAAAAAATTAAGGAACCTGCGACGACACAAAAGAAACAATAAGCCTCCCTTTTATCTTATAAAAACATACCTGCCCATCCCCAAAATAAAAAAAAATAGCACCTAAAGAAAAACCAACCCAAAAAATCACGATGAACACATCACACCAAGAGAACTGAACAAAACTCGAAAAAGAAATAAAATACCTGCACCAAGGCAACCATACAATACACAATGAAGAGAAATCTAGACAAAAACCAACAGAGAACAAAAGAAGGACACACCAGACGCTCCTAAACTCGCAAATAACCGCCTGCTACACAAGACTGAAAAAAAAAAATAACCAGAATAAGGAAGCAAAGCAAACAAGTGCAACAGAAAAAACAAGAAAAAAAAAAGACACTCCAAAGACTTATAAAAAATTCACAACGCCAACAAACAACAAACAGTTTAATTGAAAAATTAAGTATTAAACAAAGATCAAAACACAACAAAAAACTAACACATCGTAAAATGCCGTGATGTGGATATAAAATCCCAACATCTGGGGGTAGTAATTCAAAATATGGTTATATAATTAAGTTAACCCAATTTAAGTTGAAAATAAAAATTTCACATTACCTATCGTCCTACTTATATCACGAATTAACACTTATTACTATTATAAATGTCAATACAAAATACGCCTCAGCACTTCTTAGTGAAGGAAAGAATAAATGAAGAAATAGTTTAGTTTAAAAACAAACATATATTAGACAACGAAAAGTAGAAAAATATATAATTTAAAAACCAAATAACTGAGTAGTTAAAACCAAACAATTACATTTTGCATAATAATCAGACGACCCACAACAACCCAACACAACAGAAACCCAACAACAAATATTCAAAATCCAAAATATTACCTCCATTCCGTATCGTCCACAATCAAGTAGACTCATGATTTTTTATTAAAAATTAAAGTTAACATGACGTTCGACAATTAAGTACTCTATGTTTTCAAGATCTAGCCTCCGACGCGTCAAACAAAATTCTGAATAGATATATGGAAAATGTGTTATAACATATCAGAGACAGATACTCAAGATGACAGACCACCCAACAGAACGTTAAAATAAATTTATTATCTTTGACACGTACAAAACACTCAATATACGTAGACTTAAAATTCTTAATAAATATATAAACTACACTCTTTATTAACTCTACCATTATAGTTCTATGTAGCTACAGTTTCATTAGGGGAGCTTCTTTGCAATTTACTTTCATATGCGTAACAAAAACACCCCAGCAGAAATAACTAAATTAGCACCATGCCGAAAAAACCACATTCCTGTAATAAAGTCTTGACGATGTTACCACTCACTAAGCGCCTTAGTCAATGGACAATTGAGTACATAAGAACGTTTAGTTCACACAGACAAGAAGAATTATCTAAATGCTTTACGTTCGCAAACAATTACCATAGGGATTTAGCGACCAAGCTTTCAAATGCAGCCAGAGATGTCAATAAAATAATTTATACTCAAAAAAATCACAAATTAACTAGATTTACTATTAACGTGTTATGTCAAATTAAACAATATTAAAGATATAAAGCCACTACAGAAGTGTGAGAAAACCTAAAACACAATAGCTTGTCACACCAAATGGGATGACTCATATCAGATCGCACTGCCTCTAGTCTATTTTGTCCGCGCCCATCCCTTATTTCTTAGGTGTCGTGTCAGAGATTGTCAGCCGCAATAGCCACCCTTTTAAGATTCATGCCATTCGTTTTGAGGAACAGGCCAAGAATGAATAACGAAGATGTTAATCTTCAGGGAACTTGTACTTTGATATCGAAAAATCTAATAATTATGAGTAGTGTCTGACCACCGCATGAACAGTACAGGAGTTTTCATAAATAAAAAATAGAGCACGAGCAAGAATTAAATTACAGTTGGTAGAAAGCAAAAGAGGAGAAATCATCCCTTCTACACAGAAGAAGTTATAAGCGACACCCATATAAGAAAACTTTAGCTTCTCAATAAACTTAAAAAACATACAAGATGACACAGCACGAAAAATACCCTGAACCATAGATTACTATATAGAGCCACCTTTTCTGTACCAATTAATCACGTTACTAAGTCTAGTCCAGATTTCCGGCTAATAAATCGTCTAAACTCAAGAAGGCCATCGTACCACAAATCTCCACAATAATCTTTACAAGAAAAGGACACCAAAAATCTATTACCCAATTGAGTATACCGACCTTATGCTCACATAATCTGCCCACATATCCACAAAAGATACATATATACTATACGTAAACATATTTTACTAAAATAAGGAATAAATAACAAATAATAAAATCCAATAAATTTGAACAAAATGACAGCGCTACCACCATGCTTAGAAAACGTGGACAAAAAAAAACACGATCGAGATAAAGGTCATTAACCATCTTCCATAAAATTTTTACACCGCTTTTCAGATCTATTTTGCGTAATAAGAATTGCAACTGACCATTTTTCAAACACACTGAGTTTAACAACATAAAGCACCAAAAATTGACCACTAATCGTTTAAACAAGAAGAGGCAAAATAATATCAATTAAACAAGTAATAAAAATATTACAATAAAAGAATTAAAAGTGACAATGACGAAAGCCTCCGTATAATTCGCCCGCAACTATACAAATAAACGAGCTACTGCAAACTATAACTCATACTATAAATGTTTAATAGACATATCTTTAAAATTTTGAATAGAAATACACATCCGAGCCTAATATTAGCCATCCAATTCCTTACTGAACACCCTCAGGCACCAACCCACCCTAGCGGAGATCACACCAGAAAGAGACCCCAACTGGTCATTTAATTTTGAAAAACCCTAACTATAAATTCATAGGAAAAAATGCTCACATAACATATATGTTGCATTTTTCTTTAATATAAGCTATTGCTTAGTCTTTCAGAGATAGATAAATTATGTTGTTTATTTAATATATTTAAATTAAAAGCGCAAACTGGACCCACCCTCTGTGCGCATAAAGTCATATCTTGGATAAAAAATATGTGAGTACGAGTAGTTGAGAATAGAATTACAGTTCAAAAAACTTACATAATTCATACTACAACCAAGTTGCCACGATTTGCTCGAACATGCTACTATTTTTTCCCTTCTTCTTGGAATTAATTACATACTTAATATGCAGCCACAAATATACGTTAACTATGTCCACAAAAACTGCTCAATGTACCAAATATCAGGAAAGTTCTTCAACTTGATTAAGGTCTTTCTTAATCCATGATAAAAAATCCAAACCCGTGCATATATAACAATAATAATTACTAAAAAAAAGACAGGGACAGTTAAACAACAAGAAACTATGCGAAGGGAATCATCTATAGAATATTATCCCTAACATCTGAGAATTCCATATAGAGACAAGACTAATGGAAAGAACTCTAATAGCATAAATGTTTTCATCACCCCTCATGAGTGTGCGAACAAAGATATCCTACCACAAAAGCTGTAAACTAGAGTCATATTCAAATGAATTTAGTCCCTAAACAATCGATGTGCAATTTGTAGTAGTAAAGTACATCAATATATGAAAACTAAGGTACCTAGCTAATTCTACATTAATAAAACAACAACATCTACTATACAATGCTTCGTGGCGAAAAAGTTTTGAAATAAGAAAACAGTTCGAGTTTCCTATTTATTAGATAAAATATTTTAAATTAAGTTTATTACTGTGCCTACAGTACTCATCTAGTTCCAAACCCCTTATCTATCCAAAAATGAGTGAATAAAAATATTCACTCCAAAGATGATAAATAAAAACACAATTGAGATATATGGAAGTAATTTGACAGCAAAACAATAATAAGAGGATACCTAAGAGATATCTAGAGAAATAATAAAAAAATTCCATAATTAAAAAAGAGAGTTAAAATATCGCGGTACATTCTTAATCGAGATATATAATGACGCAAGATAATGAACATAATGATATGCACTTTATGATAGAAACATTAGTACTCTAACAGTACATAATGATTAATATATCCGTTGAAATTGAATATTTAAGATAAACAACGACCAAACCTTCATTCAACCTTCAACAATTGCCCAAATTTAAGCAAAAGCAATGTATAACATTGATACATGTATTTATTGGTTTGGTCTCCGTGTATTTTATAGGGTGAATTCAATTACAGAGGACCCAACTGTCATATGGTGAACCGTTTTATATGTACATGAGTCTCCTTATGCGGAAGAGTCTCCTAAAAGACACATTTTGAGAATGATCTGGTAACTACAAATGTAATAAACTGTGGGAGACGCTACTGCTGTATGTTTACCTCAAAAAAGAACTCCTGTGTTTTAACAGCTCTCTCATATTACCATGATTATTGGTTTTAGAACCTGAGGCGAGCGCATCTCAGACACTAGGGAGTCTTCACGATTACTTAACACTAATTTTGTTGGTCTTCCTGTGTTTACTTGATTATTATTAGGTTTGGTGTAAACTACTAGATTCTTTTGTCTGTCCTTATTTCGCTCGGGCTACAGCGTCCAACGATCTTCTGTACGCATTTATTTTGTACTCTGAATTATGTTGATGGCCGCGGTCCCTTAATCTCCGACCGCGAGAAGAAAAAAGATATTAACTTAAATGATATTTCATGATTAGCACTGAGATGAGTTTTACGAAGGTTGTATTTTTGCCGATGGACCTTCTCGGTCAATAGAGCCACGTGTTCAAATCTGTAGAAAAACGATCGGTAAATTCGTATCTCACCACCTTTCCATTCTCTAAAAGAAAAACCACCTTAGACCCAGATGTCTAGAATAATCTCTGCCAATTATATGATGACAAATTAAATAAATGGGTATAAGTAATCAAATTAATCATACGATAAGCAATCAAATTGCTCGTCATTATCATTATGCAACCAAAAACTAGTACAAGAATACAAATCACTTACATAATCAAATTGAATATCGAATTAAAGCTTCATAGTCCATGAAACATAATACACCCCGAGTGAGACACAGAGAACACTAACAACATAAAATATAAAAGCTAGTTAAATATATATAATCAATAATCGTACAAACTCTGACTCATAGCACTCCTCTCAAGCTCATATTAACATGATACACGGCACAACTAAAAATAAAAAATAAAATAGGAATCTTCGTAGTATATCAATTACAAAAGCTGCCATTATATAGGACAAGTCGTATAATGAGGGTGACACCAGTCGTTGACACCAAAAAATGCAAAGCGAGTTTATCAGCAACTACGATAATAACAAACTGGTAAACAACATCAGCCATTTATCAACCTCCTTGATGAATTTTCACCATCCAATAATGACCCTCTGGGGCACGTTAAAATCTGATTGTGTGAACCCAATATGAAATATGGCAGAGAAATAAATGAAGACCCTATCACCCTATTCATAATACAAATGACATATATTTATAGAGTAAAATATGAGAGTAGATGTCCTGCAGATCTAAGGTAACCTTCTCTGATAATAATGATAAAAAAAACACCAAAACATATGCAAAGCACGAACATCTTAAATTTTGAAGGAGGGAGACAAATTACTAAATTTTATTTATTTCCAGGTCGCAGTGCAATGTACGAAGGAAAATACTGCGTTGGCAAAATGGAACCAAAGTAGACACCACAGCATAAACAGTATAAGAAACGAGAGTTATGCATCCATATTTTTTAGCAATCCAATTGTATACAACCTATCCCACATAAGTCAAGTAATAACAATTGCCATCTGGACCTTAAACTATCTAGACACACCTTACGATCGTCACTAACGATAAACATATTCTTAACATTCATTTAGAACAGCTATAAACCATCAAATTTCCTCTAATCATCAAAAGAATGCTACACAATAATTTACCGACCTACCCAGGAAATCTCATTACCAACCTGGTGAGATACAAAGCATTCTGGACAAAAACACTTGACCACAACTACGGATGAGCTGCACAAATAAGATCTGGACCACCACAAATACAAATCTAGCGCCCACTCATTCTTCGCTGTTACAATAAGATACCGTAATCATCTATTTTCTCGCTCATACCCAACCTGTAGAATACAAATCATAACAGAAAATATATAACAATCCAGATTAACACACACCGTAAGTTCTAGTCCATTATACACTATATGAGTACCCTCCATGGACTCAAAAAGCATGAACCAACCATAAGAATGCTACAAGCTTAACACCAAGAAACATAATATCCTAGAAACTTGATAAAGAAAAATCAACAAACGACATACCTGTGAAACAACAATAATAAGATACCTAAACTTATAGAGAACTTACCACCTAGAAATTGTAAAAACAAACAATTAAGCTTAGAGTATCTGGAGCACCTACCACACTCAGGTTGCATACATAATTGAATCTGAGAATATATGACCACCTCGTTGCCATACAATAGATCTGGTCTGGACCACGCTTGGAGTGTACCAATCCCAGATCCATGGAAAAAAACCAAACTTAAAACCACCTGTGTACAATCATATCTGGCCAAACCTAACACCTAGTGTTACCCAATAGACCTCCCTCGGAACTCTTCCTATCCACATCAAATAAATAAACGTATCCACAACTGATCTGGACTGACCACCTAAGAGGTACACATAAATTAGCAATTTCTGTAATTCCTAAGCCACCCTCTCAATCGGTTGCGTTATCACAATCTGACCTGGCGATCGTGACACTCCACAACCCATAACCACATGAGTGCAAAATAGCAAAATCAGAACTACCTACAAGCGGCAGAAACCAACATTACATGAAACCAACAACCTAGGATCATTCAAGTGATATGTACAATAATGCACCATCTGGAAACCCAAACTGTACTTACCACAGCTGCGGATAAAAATACACGAGTTAGAATCTAGGTAGAATCCAAACTGGTCAGAAAGCTCATTTTCTAGACCTAGTGTTCAACAACTGAGGATCTGGAAAAACAAATTAATCTTATAGTGATACAATTAAATCGAATCTTTAACAATTATGTAAACTGAAAAAGAACAACGCAACCTAAATTGATGAAAATACCACAATGAGCCTACATGGAAACACAATAACAAACACACCACCCAACACAAACTAGAAAACACACCAATAAAAAGTCCAAAACAACAATAATCTGGACAAGCACAAAAACACAAACCAACCAACAACAAACTTACCAACAACCAAACCACTCAACCCAATCCACACAGCCAATGCTTTGCCTACTCAACAATAACTATTATGAAAACAATCTCTCCACAATAAATAAAACTAATAACAACCTAAACATTATCTAAGGCCAAAACAACAACACAGAACAAATAAACGAACTTAACAACACTACATATTTCGACCCGCGAAGTAATACTCCCATACAAACCCAACACCACATCCACTACAAAAGTAAACAACACAAAAAAAAAAAAATTACTAACCAAAACAATAGAACTAAGAAAACAACCGACTAAAAATGCCAACCCAACAAAATACGCACTGAGTATAGACCCAAAATGATATACACCCACACCAAACACCAAAACAAACCAAACCAAACACAACCAAACACAAGCTGTCCAAACCACAACCCAAAAATCAAAGACAGAACACACTCATAGACCAACAAAAAGAACTTAAACCCAGGACTTTGCTCACAACCTGATTACATAATATGCAGTACTTTGCCAAAGAGCACACACAAAGCATTATAACTGTGCATCACAACGAACTAAAAAGCCCCATGACCCGTCCACCAACCACCCTCAAACCCCAACAAACAACCATACCAAAATAAACACTCACGTGATGAACGTACCAAACCATACAAAACAGCCCCGATAACAAACCACAATACAAAAAAAAAATTATATATCGGAACATAAAATATGTATAGAAAATTGCTTATTCCTTTCAATTTTTACTACTTATACCCATAAGAGACAACTAGATTATCAATGATAAGATTAAAAATATTCAGAACTCTGATTCGATAACTGTGCACGTTTAAGAATAGAACACAAAAACTTTAACAAAATAGCTAATCAAAACATAAAGACACAAAACCCCGTCTCCTACCAATATCTCATTTCCCACACTTAAGATCCACAACCCTCCTTATCATCTACACCCTACCATTCAATTAAATTAGTTGAGTAAATTGTTGCACTATATGATAGCAACAAATAAAGAAGATCCTAATAACCACACCAAAACCCCACC
>SAYR01057976.1:593563-616134 GCA_004382745.1 Argopecten irradians irradians | reverse complement strand
GGAAATACACGCGGAGAAAAATATGTTATATTTCGACTTATTGGGTAGCGTGATTTATCCCCTACATAATGACACATTATTGACGTTAAATAACCTTAATGAAATGCACGTCACTACATGCTAAATAATGACTGTTCATTAATGTCGCACGGATACATATGTCATGTAGGCTATTGTGTGCCAGGTGTTTAAACCACGAATGAATAAAGTAGTTTCTTTCCTATTCAGTACCATCCCTGGAGTAATACGACTGTGCATGTATGAATTTATAGTTTACACAAAATAACCGAGGAGTTTTGATATAATAGAATCTTACGGTAATTTTATGAGCGAAATAAGATCGTAGCGAAAATGGACAATTATTGGGGCCCACCTCTTTAGACCATTACGTTTTTTTAAATAGAAAATCACTGTTACAAACATACCCGGAGACATGAAAAAACATGCCAGATTAAAAGAAAAAAATCAATAATTATAAGTTGTGTCCTTTTAGCCCCCCATTTCCTCGACTGGAAATGCTTCTCAAAATGCGCATTAAAAATAAAAGAAGGTCCTTCTGCACATTTTTCATACTTTTCATTTTAGGGATTTTCATATTTTATTTTGGCGTTACACAAACAATGTGCCGGTGGCTGTGCAAACAGGTATGTTCAGATCTAAAGTCCGCTAAACCTGCCTCATATCATTTAGGCTTTTTTAATTATTTTTTTTTGACCTAATAATATAGGGGTAAAAAAAAGCCTAATAAATAGGCAGGTTTAGCGGACTAGTTCAGATCGATCAAGGGTTGCATAATGATATGACGGACATTCACGTTATCCTTATTTAATTGCAGGAACTTTAAAATTCGAAAAAATTACCATGTTAGAACGCCCTCTAAAGTCATCAAAATACATCGTAAAAACTCATTCTCAGCAACATAAAATACATTTAGTAATATTTTTCCTTTTCTCGGGAGACCTTAGGACCCCCAAAAAACAAAAGTATCTCGCCTTAAGCCCTTGCAAAATCATTCAAAATACATCGTGAAACTCATATCTCAGTCATTTCTAAATTGTTAATATCTTTATCGGGTCTCCCCCGAACCCCCAAAACCACAATGCTCGCAAATGCGCCATATTTTAGTACTCATTAATTTCCTGTTATATTCTACATAGTTGCACTTGCCCGATATATATGTAGAATGCGAATTTTACGATTTTTTTTTTTAGGACCCCTAGTCGTCCATAATGGTCAATAGGCTATCTAGTGTGCTTGTGGTCTGTGCGTATACTTAAAATTTTACTAACGGTCGAAGGTTTCTTATTTCCCCCAAAAACTCCGCACCGGTTAGAAGATTTGTGTTTATAAGAAATATAGTTTGTTTTCATGATCCTGTGTTAGTTGAACTATTACATGGTGTATCTTGGTCCACGTGTACATGTCATCATATTAGGTCATTGCTATCTAGCTTTCTGCTGTTTTGTTTGTCCCGTCCTTTTTTATCGGCCCGTGCGTGTATTGTTACTTTACTGTACATGTTATTCTATCGTACACATCCGTAAACTCATTATAGACACTTTAAGAAAATAAAATAAGTCTAGCCCTTTCTGTGCTGGGTGTCTGAAAGATTAAGCTTCAAATAGGAAATATAGAGGTGTGCATTACGTACATAAGCGGGATAGCGGGCACGTTTTATTCGCGGGGTATGAATAGTGGTTTATGGATAGGGTAGAGGGATGGCGTTTTTTTTTTTATAAATATGCATTATTATGTACATGTATGTGCATGTAAGCATGTTAGTCTCATTTAATTGATATGTCCATTTCTTTGTAAAGATATATTCTTCTTGTTGGTTTAACTTTAAAGTCTATGTTTTGAGTTTAAGTTACAGACAAAAGTCAAGCGCAAACCCCCTGAACCTGAGTCAGTGCCACACACGTACACGTGTCAAATGGCTTTTTAAAAGATGCTCCGACCCCGACAGAGCATAAATGATATTCACCATTTGAACAATAATGGGTTAATCGTGTATACATATATGTCTAATTAACACAAAACAATAATATTAGAATAATTTATTTTCGTCCTATTGGTTGTGCAATGCCGGAAATCAGTACTCATTCCACTATAGGATATAAGTAACACGGGATTTTTTTCGAAAAGCAGGGATGCAAAATTAATTATATTTCATGTTTTTAACTTTGAAGTAAAATTAGAAGGCTCACAAACTGTCAATGGTGGTAATGGTGTTTAAAGCTAAAGAACTTTTGTAAAACTGAAGAAAAATACTAATCGTCTGCTCCTGTTTTTGATAGTTAAATTTTACCATTTGTCAGCGGCGGTAGCATCTGAACATACTGAACATAACAATTTTAAGCCTAGATATGACGATAGATGAGTAAGCTATCGTTTTTATTAATCATTGTATGTTATAGATTATATATTATATACGGATTTTCATTTCCACTATCCAATATAAGCCAACTTACAACCGTAGCGCCGACTGTCTTTAAATAATCTATAACGCCAATACCCCGCACACTGCCCATTGAGTTTCCCGGCTTCTTGTCAGCAAGCTGTTGGTCTCAGATGAGTCACGCATCTACGCCACCGGTGATATCAGGGGCGATTAAGCGATGCGATCGTTTCTAGACAAGGGTCGTTTGTGGAGCTTCGTTCCAAGCACACTTTTATGGAAATTTACGCAAATACAACCGTATTTTTTGTCTGGAAATCATAAAGTGCTACCACCAATAAATCAAAATATCACACAAAAATAGCCATATTTAAAATCTGTTTTTATTCACCTTCTAAGATAAAAGCTTTGACTTGCCAGAATTTCACAGTTTCATAGTGATAGTATTTCACCGTATTACTAAATCAACGCGTGAAAAACATGAAATTAAATCACACCAACACCAGAGATCCCAGAGGCGATCTTGGCGCCCACCAAAGAATAATCTATGTCTGACAACAGAAAGAGGGATCTTTTCCCTGCCTTTTTCAAACTTTTACTACATTTATATTATGAAACTTGAGAAAGATCCTTTCAGTACTTTCTGAGATATGTAGCAGTAACCAACTTCAATTATCCAAAATCCAAGATGGCACCTGCTCGCATCATCTTGCTGACCGATCAGTCAGAAAATGCACTAGACCCCTTCGGCGAACCTTGCACATGAAAATTTAAGAAAGATCCTTTCAGTACTTTCTGAGAAATAGCGGGTAACAAACTTTTAACTATCAAAATCCAAGATGGCCGCCGTTTCAGCCCATCTTGTTGACGATCGGTCCAAAAATGCAATATGCACAACTAGGGTCCTAGGGGAACTTACATATGAAATTGAGAAAGATCCCTTCCAGTACTTTCTGAAGAAATAGCGGTAACAAACTTTAGACTTAATCAAAATCCAAGATGAGCCACGGTTGCGCCATCTTGTTGACTATTCGCTCCCAAAATGCAATATGCCACAACTAGGCCCTTAGGGAACCTACATATGGACATTTGAGAAAACGATTCCTTCCAGTACTTTCTGTGGAAATAGCCGGTAACAAACTTTAACTATCAAAATCCAAGATGACCGCTGGATCGCGCCATCTGTAGACCGATTCGGTCCCAAAATGCAATATGCACAACTAGGTCCCTAGAGGGAAACTACATGGGTGAAATTTGAGCAAGACCCTTCAGTACTTTACTGGGAAATAAACGGGTAAACAAACTTTAACTATCAAAATCCAAGATGGCCGCCAGTCGGCCATTCTGTTGACTGATTGGTCCCAAAATGCAATATTCATCAACTAGGGCCCTAGGGGAACCTACATATGAAATTGAGAAAGATTCCTTCAGTACTTTCTGGGAAATAGCGTAACAAACTTTAACTTATCCAAAATCCCAAGATGGCCACGCGCAGGCCATCTTGCTTGACCGATCCGTCCCAAAATGACAATATGCACAACTATGGCCCTGGGGAACCTACATATGAAATTTGAGAAAGATTCCTCTTCAAACTTTTTGAGAAATAGCAGGTAACAAACTTTAAACAATCAAAATCCAAGATGGCCACCTGGCGGCCATCTTGTTGCGTACCGATCCGTTCCCAAAATGTAAATATGCACAACACTAGGGTCCTAGGGGAACTTACATGTGAAATTTGAGAAAAGATCCTTCAAGTACTTTCTGGAAATAGCGCCGTAACAACTTTTAACTATCAAAATCCAAGATGGCCGGCCAGTCGGCCATCTTGTCGACCGATCCGTCCAAAATGCAATATGCACAACTATAATGGCCCTGGGGAACCTACATATGAAATTTGAGGAAAGATATCCTTCAATACTTTTTGAGAAATAGCGGTAACAAACTTTTAACTAATCACAAGAGATTCCAGAGGGATCTTGGCGCCCACCAAAGATTGATCATGGTCTGACAAATGAAAGAGGGAATCTTTTCTCTGCTTTTCAAACTTACACTTCTTTTATCTGCTTTTCAAACTTTAAACTATCAAAATCCAAGATGGTGGTCGCAAAATGCAATAGGCAGAACTAGGGTCCTAGAGGAACCTACATATGATATTTGAGAACAATCCTTCAATACTTTCTGAGAAATACGCTGGTAACAAACTTTTAACTATCAAAATCCAAGATGGCTACCTGGCGGCCATCTTGTTGACTGATCAGTCCCAAAATGTAATATGCACAAACTGGGTCCTAGGGGAAACCTAACATATAAAATTTGAGAAAGATCCCTCAGTGCTTTCTGAGAAAACAGCGGTAAACAAGCTTAAAACTATCAAAATCCAAGATGGCTACCTGGCGGCCATTCTGTTGACTGATCAGTCCCAAAATGCAATATGCACTACTAGGGTCCTTAGGGGAACCTTCATATGAAATTGAGAACAATTCCTTCAATACTTTCTTGAGAAATAGCCGTAACAAACTTTAACTATCAAAATCCAAGATGGCTGCTGTTCTGCCATCTTGTTGACCCGATCAGTCCCAAAATGTAATATTGCAGAACTAGGGTCCTAGAGGACTCTACATATGAAATTGAGAACAATCCCTTCAATACTTTCTGAGAAATAGCGGAACAAACTTTAACTATCAAAATCCAAGATGGCCACCGGTCGGCCATCTTGTTGACCGATCAGTCCCAAAATGCAATATGCCACCAACTGGGGTCCTAGGGGAACCTACATATGAAATTTGAGAAAGATCCCTTCAATACTTTATGAGAAATAGCGCGGTAACAAACTTTAACTATCAAAATCCAAGATGGCTGCCTGGCGGCCATCTTGTTGACCGATCAGTCCCAAAATACAATATGCACTACTAGGGTCCTAGGGGAACCTACATATAGAAATTTGAGAAAGATCCTCAGTGCTTTCTGAGAAATAGCAGTAACAAACTTTAACTATCAAAATCCAAGATGGCTACCTGGCCGGCCATCTTGTTAACCCGATCAGTCCCAAAATGCAATATGCACTACTAGGGTCCTAGGGGAACCTACATATGAAATTTGAGAAAGATCCCTTCAGTGCTTTCTGAGAATTAGCCGTAACAAAACTTTAACTATCAAAATCCAAGATGGCGGCTGGTCGGCCATCTTGTTGACGATCAGTCCCAAAATGCAATATGCACAACTAAGGTCCTAGGGGGAACCTACATATGAAATTTGAGAAAGATCCCTTCAGTACTTTCTGAGAAATAGGCGTAACAAACTTTAACTATCAAAATCCAAGATGGCTGCCTGGCGGCCATCTTGTTGACCGATCAGTCCCAAAATACAATATGTACAACTAGGGTCCTAGGGGAACCTACATATGAAATTTGAGAAAGATCCCTTCAGTACTTTTTAGAGAAATAGCGGTAACAAGAATTGTTAAGTAACGGACGGACGGACGGAAGGACAGACGGAAGGACGGACGGACCACGGACGAAAGGCGATTTGAATAGCCCACCATCTGATGATGGTGGGCTAAAAATACATGTATTTTGGTTTATAGTATTGATGGACAGACTGATGCAATGAATGAAACTTCAGGTGAAAACATGGTGATGATCTCTTAAGGTAGGTCCATACTTTTGAAAATCGCGCCAATTCATATGACGCTATACCGGAAGTTGCGGAGGTTGGTTTAAATTCTAGAATGGTTTCCGATACGCCACGACATCACACTTGGATATTTTTTCAATAGGTGAAAATTTTCTACATAGATTATTAAATGTTTAAAATCATTAAACAAATCAAATAAAAGCAGTGAAGTGAAAATTATATGGTATCTCTGAGGTTTTTGCGGCCCTGTCGTAAATGGGAATGGATTTTTAAACACCGGAAGTGCCGTTCGTCGCTATAAATCATAAGAGGGGACCCGGCCGGACCGAAATTCCGGAATTCTAAAAAAATCGCATACGTATTTCCTTTAAACACACAATTTGGAGAAAATCATAAAAACAAACAGACATAAACCAGATATAATATCACAAAAACGTATGAACTGATGTGGAATGTTTTTTTGCGGCATGATTTTCAAAACATAGTCAAATATAACCCATCTTAGCACTGGATGAAATGGGGGTAGGGTTGCGAGTTACAAACTTCAAGCTTACAAAATTGTGATTTTTTTATCGAGGACCCCGTGTTTTTATATGATATTTGAAAAACATATTACCTTGGGCATATCATATACAAATATTGTGAAATTGACATGGGTTTTCATTTCCTTTTTGGCCTATTCATTGATTTTTTACGGGCGAAAATATGGCAAAACATGATAATTACGTATAGAAATGGTCCTGGGAAATAACAAAAATTAGTTAGTATTTGTAAAAATAAAATAGTTTTGTATATTGTTCTATCGTAAGAAATTTAGGACAAAAAATCAACAGGATCGAGACTACATTCACCCTAATATTATAGAAAACATAATTTTATGAATTTTTCTATTTTCGGTCAGCAAATTTGCATGAATGGTATATTTCAAGCTCAAATATCTCAAAAAGTAGTTCGAGAACACCCATTTATCTTTACAGATTTGAAATCTACATGATAAATGCAAGAAAATAAGACCTGTTAGAAAAAAATGACATGGGTTTTCCCAAAAGTATGGAGCTACCTTAAAGAGAAAAGATAAAAGATTAAATTGGAAAATTTGCCAGATTTAATTTGACAGGGATTAATTTAATTAGAGAGGAAAGATGCAAGAAACTTTAAAAATTGATCAAACAATATTAATAAGATTCTGAGCTTGTACATTTATATAGAGAAAGAAAAAAGAGAGAGAAAAAAAATAAGAAAGAAATGAGAAGGAAACGTACCAGACTTCCACCTTCTGTAGCATTACTTGAGCTCTCCTCGAGACTGAAGTGGTCATATGATTGGCCAAACAAGTGGATAGACTTTATTGCTGGCTGACTAGCATTTTCACACGCCTGGTAATACAAGTTCCATCCATACAGTAAAATGACGTTTCATAATCATAATTTTTTAATTCAGAATACAAGAAAGTAACTTAAGTTCTCTACGAATAAAGAAATCAGAATGTTTTGACCTTAAATTCAGAATTATTTCTGTTTTCGAAATTATTCATCAAGACATATTTTCCATGTTGTTGCTTTGTTTTATATTGAAACACTTTATCTACAATTGTACAGATTTATAGTTATTCTATACGGATATCCAAAATATTAGAAAGTTTTGTTTACAATTTACAGATTTTATAGTAATTCTATAGGGATAACCAAAATATTAGAAAGTTTTGTCTATAATTGTACAGATTTTATATTAATTCTATAGGGATATCCAAAATATCAGAAAGTTATGTCTATAATTCACAGATTTTATAGTAATTCTATAGGGATATCCAAAATATTAGAAAGTTTTGTTTACAATTTACAGATTTATAGTAATTCTATAGGGATAACCAAAATATTATAAAGTTTAGTCTATAATTGTACAGATTTTATATTAATTTTATAGGGATATCCAAAATATCAGAAAGTAACTAAAGTTCTCTATGAACCAAAAAATCAGCGTGTTATGACTCTGAATTCTAAAATTATTTCTGCTTTCGGAATTATACCTAAATACCTATTTCCTATGTGATGGTAGTAAGATATGCTGGATGCTTTGTTCTCGTTTCATCAATTAAAGTTCAGACATTGGATTTGTTATTCAGATGATCTGCTGTGTTTTCACACATTTATCATAGGATTAAATGGCATTCCTCTTACCTGACAAAATAGTTTCAAATTAGGTCGATCCAACTCTCTTAAGTGAGGTTTTGCCCTCAAAGCATGCTGCAATGCAAAATTAATATAGCCTTACAGTTAACAAGCACAATTATAGAAAATACTTCAAAACGGGATGTCCATAAGAAGAATATCAATAGTAGTTTTGTGAATCCCTTCATCTTTATGTTGGGGTAGTGATAAAATTAAAAACTTAATATTAATATTGAGAAACAGATAATAAAATACAACCATAATTTACCACAGCAGGCCTTTGTACATGAAGCACAGTAAAACAGTTATAAGGAACATATTTACAACAAATTCATGGTAACAACGTAGTATTTTTCATTCCCTGTTGAGGTTCTTCTAAGAAACATTTACCTTGAATGTGGCCTTCCACTTGACTTTCTCCTCCATCTCCCCAAGTTTTTTCTCGATAATTTTGTCAATACTTTGTAATGGCCCCATATAAAAATTCTCTGCAATGAAAGGTATATGATATTGATAAGTATGCCTTATTTCATTGAATTAAAGAACATCACACCTTCCTAATTGCACTAAGAAATCCTTGCTCAAGAGCTTGACTGAGGTTGGAAGATATTTTAATGCAAATCCCAAACCAGGACCAAGATATTTACACTGGAGAAATCAAAGTGCTGAAACCAGAATTTCCTTTGTGAACAGGAAAGAATCTGTCCCCATCAATGTTTTATAAAATTAATGTTAAAGGGAAAGAAAAGATTATTTTAGACATTTTGGTCAAAGCTATAAGCATCCTATAACAATTGTACATTAACATGGTCTAGGGACAATTAACATATTCTACATACTGTATTCGACCCAATAAGTGCCCACCGCATTTAAAAAAATTGAAAAAAATGAACAGGTGCTTAATAAGACAAAATTATTGCAAACCGTTGCCGTTTTGACCTTATGGCCAGGCAATTGAAATTTTGACTCAAAAAGGGGTTTTGTGCTTATAGGGACATGGGTGGTTATTGAGTCGAATACAGTATTTCATTTCAAAATTAATAGATCCACTAATATTCTTAGCTTTTAGCTCAACGGGACAAATATTTTCAATCTTTTCCTGTGTATTCTGAGGGATGCAAAGAGGTATTTGATCCAAGTTTTAATTCCACTGGATCTGATAAACTTTGTCAAAAGTGGACTCAAACACAAATTGCCAAAATTCTTGGTTTTGGAGCTAAAATACCAGAATCAATTTTGATACTTTTACTCAATCTTTGCCACGTTTTCTAACTGATGCAAAGAACAACTTGGCCAAATGATTCAAATGGATGAGATTAAATCTGTCAAATTTGGATGATGTTACTAGCATCGCCAAGAATGGAAAGCAACATCTCAGTATCGCCTTCCCCAACTTCCTCGGCTATAATTGAATGCGAGACAAAGAAAATACCTCCTTTTATCTTAAAAAACATACCTTCCCCATCCCCAATTGCACTAAGAAATCCTGGCTCAAGAGCTTGACTGAGAAATATCTGCAGGTAAACATTGAAGAGATCTGCCAGGGGGTCCTCTTCATACGCATGCTCCAAACTGAAAAACAGAGAGCAAAGAAGTGCAGAAAAAGACCTACAGACTTAAATCAAGCCAACAGTTTTGAATAAGTATTAAACAAAGAACTACCATATATCAACGTTTCAAGGTATTTAAAATTTCACCTTATCTTCCGTAATTTATGCAATACAAATAGCAGCACTTCTTTAGCTGGAAGAATAGTTTAGTTAAACAATAATAGGCGAAATAAATACTGTAAAACAAATTACTTTTGGGCTTTCACGCCCAACAACATATTCAAAATCAATTTCCCTTCAGGATTTATACTGCGACAATTATACTTTATCTAGTCAAACAATTTTGTGGTTTTAAATTTTCGCAGATTCTAACCACCCACAAAATAATGACAAATCTATTGGTTTAAACTACTAATTTTTTTTTTATTCTATGCTTTGGTTTTTGCCTGTTCACACAGGTGCCCTTTAAAGTCCTTGTATGTACCAGGGTACATGTACAACTTTATCACAGACAGGTTAATGCTCTATACCATAGGTTTAGCTTTCATGCACCAGATGTCATTAACTAAAATCATAATTAACTAGATTCACTTTACAATAGAAGTTAAGGAATAGACAATGATCGCAATATTTGTCCCCCATCCCTTATTTCTTGCGAGTGCCCCAATCCCCTGTTTCTTGTTAGGGAAATACAAATGTTAATCTTCGGGAACTTGTTTTGATATGGAAATCTTGAAATTTAGTAGCTGCGAAAGATGTATAGTAAATAACCACAAATATTAAGTTGTGTGGAAGCAAGAGAGAAATCTTTCTGTGACACAGCAGAATTCCCTGATACTATTAACCCTCTGTCCATAATCACTTACTAGCTGTCCAGTTTTGGTGTTGGTCTATCGGCCTCGTCCACCTCCACAACTTCCTTATCCTTCATACTCCTCAAAAATCTCGTCTTGATGGGTATATAATCCTTTTGCATAATGGGTACCCAGCTAGAAAACTGTTGGACAAAAAAACAGCATGGGAAGGTCAGTTAACATCTTCATAAATTTTATGTTTCAAATTATTTGGTTAGAGTGTCATGAATTTTCAGTTTAAATCAGTGAATTGACAATAATTTAACAGAGAGGCAAATAATATCAAATAACAATTTCAATAAATGTGACAAGACAAAGTTATAAGTGCAGCATTAACATGTTAATGAATTGTTTATATACACAGCCAAATTGGCCTCTCTTACCCTGCCCCTCAGGCCCCCTGGGAATCAGCCGGGACCCCAACTGTATTATTTTGAACCTCATTTCATAGGGATGCTACAAATATAAGTGCTATACTATGCTTAGTTTCAGAGAAGAAATTGTTTATATAGAAATAGCCACATTGACCCCCTCTGGCATAAGCTCATCTTGGATAAAAAATGTAGGTGGTCTGGAAATACAGTTCAAAAAATACATAATATACTCACAGTGCACATTGCTCGATGTAGCATTTTCCCTTCTTCTGTGATTAATTCATATTTGCGGATTAACTTTCCCTGCTCAATTTTCCAAATAGGAAAGTTTTCAAACTTGTTAAGGTCTTTCTTATCCATGATAAAATCACCTGTCTGCAATAACAAATACGTTAACAGAATGAAAATCTAAATTTTCCTCCACCAGATTTACAGCATGAAAACTCTAGTTTTCCCTCATGTAGACCAACAAAAGCTACTATCAAAATGATTGTCAAATGATGTGCTTTTGTATGTAATTATAATATAAGTGGTGTGCCTAAACAAATCAGTGTTTTATAATTTTTCACTCCAAGATGAATAAAAATATTCACTCCAAGATGAATAAAAATAGAAAGATAATTGAAAAAATAAAAGTACCTAAAAAGGAAAATACATAATTAAAAGAGGTATTGAATGATATGATATATATTTAATCATTTCCTACATTGTTTTGACTGATTTTAGTACAACAACCTTCATGTCCCTCACTATACATTGATACATGTATTTATTGGTTTCCGTAAGGGTGATTCAATTAAGAGACCAACTGTCATATGTGACCTTTTTATACAGTCTCCCTTGGAAAGTCTCCTAAAGCAATTTTGACTGTAATACAAATGTATAAACTGTGGGTAGCTGTTGTTACCTCAAAGCCCTGTGTTTTAAGCTCCAGATTCTGTATGGTTTCCGGCTCAGACACAGGTTTACTAACACTAATGTTGTTGGTCTCCTGTTTTGATATAGGTTTGTTAACACTGATGCTGTTGTCCTGTTTCTGCTCCTCAACCTTCTGTACCTTCTGTACCTTGAAAGGTTGAGCCGGTGGGGCTCGGTCACTGCTCGGACGCTTACTGACCACCTTTCCTCTCCTAAAATAGAAAACCAGACAGATGTCTGATGACTGCATTTTGTGATAATTCAATAACATGTTCATCAGTACTACATCACTTCATATGAATATCATTAAGTTCATAAATTACACAAGAGAAACAGGAAAAACACCGAAATGTTAAATTCAAATTGTCCTTGACTCATAGCATTGTGTTACATGATCACATTACTGAGAAGTGGTCTGTGTAGTCATTTGTATATGGACAGTCTGGTGACACTGTGACACCAGGAAATGTACACAGTACATACGTCCAGCCATTCATCTATGTTATATGATGGGTTTCTGTATATGAAGGCGAAGCCCTCCTTTATTCATATTTTAATATGAATGCCTTCTGATCTAATAAGGTGTTGTCAGGGATGATGTCATCCATTATGACCATTACTGAACAGAGACGAGGATCTGGACCTACCACAAATAGTACAATAGATCTGGACTTACCACCTGTGTACAATTGATCTGGACTTACCACCCGTGTACAATTGATCTGGACTTACCACCTGTGTACAATTGATCTGGACTGACCACCTGTGTACAATAGATCTGGACTGACCACCTGTGTACAATAGATCTGGACTTACCACCTGTGTACAATAGATCTGGACTAACCACCTGTGTACAATAGATCTGGACTTAACACCTGTGTACAATTGATCTGGACTGACCACCTGTGTACAATTGATCTGGACTGACCACCTGTGTACAATTGATCTGGACTGACCACCTGTGTACAATTGATCTATACTAACCTCCTGTGTACAATTAATCTGGACTTACCACCTGTGTACAATTGATCTGGACGGACCACCTGTGTACAATAGATCTGGACTTACCACCTGTGTACAATTGATCTGGACTGACCACCTGTGTACAATTCCCCCAAGTGTCACTTGACTGTCCATTTACATGTGACACTACACATAACAACACTCGTTTGACTGTGTGAAAAAGTTGTAATATACTGCAACGTTATATTTTGAGTAATGGAAAATCTAACACATTAATGAAAAATCTAACACAATTACAGAGAAAAAGATTTACATCCTTAGTTTAAAGATAACATTAGTGTTCTAAAATAACCCATAGAATTGATAATGTGCATACTAAGTTATTGAATGAAGAACTGTTTATACTCACAACAAAATTTATGAAGAAAATAAAGAATAAGCGATCACTTATAGAAATAAAGTGATCTGAGTTAACTAGATCTACATACTTATGATCATACCCTTTGCCTTTTCCACTTTTATGACGCCCTCTCTTGGGTGCAGGTACCCCCCGATAGTCCAGTGTGTCATATGTTGGCTGTCGTTTGTTATCCTATACAGCAATCAGGGCAGTTAGAAACAACAGCAAAAAGTTTGAGAGCCAAAAAAACTGAGACTCATATATACTCATGTATAACTCTCTCCCTTTCCAACACATGAAACAGGAGCAAACTATGAAGTCAACAGTATTAAGAAAATGATCTGGAGTTTCCAACCAGTGTACAGCCGAAATCAGCATGGGATAAAATGTGTCAGTATAACAACTGGTTCATATCTTACTCCGCAAATGCTTAGAGTTATGAACTTTTCTCATAGCATTATTTACAAGTCAAACGATTGACGGTAAGGAAGTTCAAAACTCTAAGCATTTGTAGTTGTCTGATTCGTGGAGTAATTTGAAAATGGTTTCAAGACTATGAATAGACAGTGAGCTGTGCCTCCCCTTCTTTCCTTCATTTTGAACAAGCGAAATGTAAAGTACCGTATTCTGAAGCATCACAGGATTTCGGTTTAGTATTTATTACTAGCCCCATGTATAACCTGTCTATAAAGTACCCTAGTATTAAACATGGGTGACTGTGAAAATTTGCTCTTGCTATTATATAAAACTCAAATATAATATACATAATTTACTATTATTATCAGACACTTTCACCTGTGAAATTCAAACAAAGATATGTTTACCACAGCAAATGGAGTCCATGCTGGGTCTTTATCCGAGTCGTACTCAGCATCACTATCAGCATCAGCCCTTGATATTGGACCAGGGAAGTCAAGGGAATCGCTATCACTCGAGTCTTTGTACACTTCTATAAACAGTGACGCAATAAAAATCAATTATCTCAACATTTACTGGTAATTTACAGGGAGATTTTACAATATAGGCTATCCAAATCAACAGACTATTTACTATCAACTATCCTTGTTAATTGACAAAAATAAATCAATATTTGACAAATTTTTAATTATAAATCAATAGTCAATATGCTTTGTACATAAAAATTTTATAATTACAGTGGACCCTCGATAATCCAGACACCTTCGTTCCCAGCCTAAACCGTCCGGATTACGAGTTTTCCGGACTGCCGAATTCCGTGTTCTTAGTCAATTAAATTGGCACGTACGAGTTACTCCCCTTGACCTTGTAATCGATGATAGGCTTTTATGTAATATACGTGTATCATAATTAATACTTCGTTTGTTATGATTTATAGGTATTTTTATATCATTACGTTAAAAATATTGAATAAACGTATTTCTTCTTCAAAATACGAAACCTAAAGCCGTTGTTAATTGTGTTCTATGTATGCATATAGCTACGTATCCCACTCTTGATCTATCGTACGGCAAATTGCCTAACAAAGGATCAATATCATCTACGTTCTTGGCATAAAAAACTATAACAAATAGTTGTGAACATTTTATGAACTCATTGGATTTTCAAATCTAATTCCATGAAATAGATGTCAATGAACCCGCATACAGAAAGAAGGCCAGCCTAAAATAATCCAAGCTGTCGACAAGACGTTAAATCAAGCAAGAAAATTGAATTTTTCGTTTTTGTCGGTTATCTAAGACCACTGCAATTGACTGTGACGTCTTAATTAACCTGACATCAGTTTATATTGTCAATGACGCAACTACAAGAACGTCAATATTAAAGTTGTATTTCTGGTAATTTTCACTGTAACTGATATTGTCGGCTTAACATTTGATATTTGAACATGATAATTTTAAACTTATGATTAAGCTCTGCCAAAAGGCATAATGTTCGGCTCTATAAGAGAGGCGAAATCTAGAGATAATATATTCTGGGCTTTCAAAATCACCGCCATGTTCAGTGACTGCGGTTTTTGTCGGAATTCCGAATCGTAATCACGTGGACTTACGTCCACGACGTCCTGCACGTGGTTATCCAGGTAACTAGCGTAAGCGCACAAGTGTTTTGTTTACGGTTTTTCTTTCTGCAATAATGGGTAAGTATGTCAGCAGAGCGAATAATTTTGAAAAATCTAAATTCAGACAATTGCCGTAATTCAATTTTGTGTGTGTATCGAATACATTGTAATGTGTCAAGCATTATTTTTCTTTGTAGATCCAGTATGCTGCAGGTCGAACTCCATGATTTGTTTTACGAAAAAAAATTGTCTGACATTTGGTTTTTCACAACCCGTGTTACTTCGATGAGTTGTCGTGACGATGCTTCGGAAGAGTTCGGAATGAATTCGGCATCTTTATTCGAGCTTATTTTTCACGGGTGTGACGACGTTAAATACGATTTTTTTTTAATTCTATAAATTAAAAATACTTCCAGTGCTGCAACTTTTATAAAAAAGTGGTAAAAGTAGAAAGTTTAAACCTCGGACAGACGGAGAAAAATGTGTATTCACTTTAAAAAGTTTTCACTATGAGAAAAAGAGCGAAACCGATAGACCATACAACTTTAACTTTTCTATTATATGGCGTGCGCGCGATGCGTACGTGAGCGGCTCGCGTGTTTTGTTTTCATGGCAGATGTAAACAACTCGCTGATTCTATGCAATTTTATTCCTGGAATGGAATTCTGTTTACAAAACTTATAACAATTATCACAAAACTTTGCATTTGCAGATATTCCTAATTCTGTCGAAGCGTCCATCTTCATTGCAACGGAAACCAATATTACATCTTTGTAAAGGACCGCCTCTCCTATTGAACTTTTCGCGGCTAGTATTTAGGTTTTAAATAAAAATGTCCGTTGGCCGTAAAATTCTCCTTGAACAGCAGGGAAATAAATTTTGCGTCCTCCCGTCGAAGATAACCTCTTTTGAATTTTCTTCTCTTGTCTGTATAGACAGCAACTGCCTTTCCATCTTTGGGATTACTGGGTTTCATGGTTAGTGTAGTAGATTTCTCCATCTTTAATTCCCTCCCTCCCATATGGTGCATAGCCGACTACATACACGATTCAATAATAATCTTCTTCATTTTCATTCTGAAATGTTTACAAATTGAATTGTTTATCAAAAAGTGTCCACTTTACGTTTTTTGAAGGTTCTTGGAATATTATGTCTAGCAATTGCATGTATAATATTGGATCTATCATAATACTGTATTTTAGTACGATAAATAAATAAATTTTATTAGAATATGAAGTTCTATTCACTGCTTCATGTGAAAATTACATCTAAATAAACTAAATTAATAATTGATTGTAAACTTAATTGAAAGCATATTCCATTGATATGGAGTCGGACAACTGTCCGACTCTTGTCATTACTACTTTTTGAGGTGTCGACTCCAATATCTAAACTGATATGAATCAAATCTTTCATTTAAAGAATGCAAACAGGAACTCTTTACTAACAAATATTCTCATTTTTTTGCCCGTATTGATAGGCCACGATACAAAAGATCATAATGGGTAGTGCGTTCTTGGTGGTGTTACAGCGTTAACAAACTTTAACTTCAAACATTACTTTTTCTAAAGAAAATCTAGAGAAATTAGAGTATTTTACCGTGGTTGAAAATATCCCCGCTTTGCCGTCTTCTGGGAAAAGGTCAAGCTACCGGATGCAGGAAGGGAGATAACTCGCATAAAAGTTAGGATTAAATGAGTAGACAGTGCGAAAAGGAAGCACCCAAAAAAGTAAGTAGAAACGTAACTAGATTAGCTATTTTAAAACCCATGTCCGACTAACGATCGTGTCCGCTCCACGATCAGTTTCCCTATTGATCCAAGTTTTAATTCCACTGGATCTGATAAAACTTTGTCAAAAGTGGACTCAAACACAAATTGCCAAATTCTTGGTTTTGGGAGCTAAAATACCAGAATCAATTTTGATACTTTTACTCAATCTTTGCCACGTTTTCTAACTGATGCAAAGAACAACTTGGCCAAATTGATTCAAAATGGATGAGATTAAATCTGTCAAATTTGGGATGATGTTACTAGCATCGCCAAGAAATGGAAAGCAACATCTCAGTATCTGCCTTCCCCAACTTCTCAGCTATAATTGAATGCGAGACAAAGAAAATACCTCCTTTTATCTAAAAAAACATACCTTCCCCATCCCAATTGCACTAAGAAATCCTGGCTCAAGAGCTTGACTGAGAAATATCTGGCAGGTAAACATTGAAGAGATCTGCAGGGGTTCCTGCTTCAACGCAATGCTCCAAACTGAAAAACAGAGAGCAAAGAAGTGCAGAAAAGAGACTACAGACTTAAATCAAGCCAACAGTTTTGAATAAGTATTAACAAAGAACTACCATATATCAGACGTTTCAAGGTATTTAAAATTTCACCTTATCTTCCGTAATTTATGCAATACAAATAGCAGCACTTTTCTTTAGCTGGAAGAATAGTTTAGTTAAACAATAATAGGCGAAATTAATACGTTAAAACAAATTACTTTTGGGGGCTTTTCACGCCCAACAACATATTCCAAAATCAATTTCCCTTCAGGATTTTATACTGCGACAATTAATACTTTATTCTCAGTCAAACAATTTTGTGGTTTTAAATTTTCGCAGATTCTACACCACACACACAAAATAATGACAAATCTATTGGTTTTAACAACTACTAATTTTTTTTTTATTCTATGCTTTGGTTTTGCCTGTTCACGCACAGGTGCCCCTTTAAAGTCCTTTGTATGTACCAGGGTACATGTACAACTTTATCACAGACAGGTTAATGCTGCTATACGCTATAGGTTTAGCTTTCATGGCACCAAGATGTCATTAACTAAAATCATAATTAACTAGATTCACTTTACAATAGAAGTTAAGAATAGACAATGATCGAAATATTTGTCCCCCATCCTTATTTCTTGCGAGTGCCCCAATCCCCTGTTTTCTTTGTTAGGGAAATACAAATGTTAATCTTCGGGAACTTGTTTTGATATGGAAATCTTGAAATTTAGTAGCTGCGAAAGATGTATAGTAAATAACCACAAATATTAAGTTGTGTGGAAGCAAGAGAGAAATCTTTCTGTGACACAGCAGAATTCCCTGATACTATTAACCCTCTGTCCATAATCACTTACTAGCTGTCGCAGTTTTGGTGTTGGTCTATCGGCCTCGTCCACCTCCACAACTTCCTTATCCTTCATACTCCTCAAAATCTCGTCTTGATGGTATATAATCCTTTTGCATAATGGGTACCCAGCTAGAAAACTGTTGGACAAAAAAACAGCATGGGAAGGTCAGTTAACATCTTCAATAAATTTTATGTTTCAAATTATTTGGTTAGAGTGTCATGATTTTCAGTTTAAATCAGTGAATTGACAATAAATTTTTCAGTTTTAAATCAGTGAATTGAACAATAATTTAACAAGAGAGGCAAATAATATTCAAATAAACATTTCAATAAATGTGACAAGACAAAGTTATAAGTGCAGCATTAACATGTTAATGAATTGTTTATATACACAGCCAAATTGGCCTCTCTTACCCTGCCCCTCAGGCCCCTGGGAATCAGCCGGGACCCCAACTGTTATTATTTTGAACCTCATTTCATAGGGATGCTAACAAATATAAGTGCTATACTATGCTTAGTTTCAGAGAAGAAATTGTTTATATAGAAATAGCACAATTGACCCCTCTCTGGCAATAAGCTCATCTTGGATAAAAAATGTAGGTGGTCTGGAAATACAGTTCAAAAAAATACATAATATACTCACAGTGCACATTTGCTCGATGTAGCATTTCCCTTTTCTGTGATTAAATTCATATTTGCGGATTAACTTTCCCTGCTCAATTTTCCAAATAGGAAAGTTTTCAAACTTGTTTAGGGTCTTTCTTATCCATGATAAAATCACCTGTCTGCAATAACAAATACGTTAACAGAATGAAAATCTAAATTTTCCTCCACCAGATTTTACAGCATGAAAAACTCTAGTTTTTCCCTCATGTAGACCAACAAAAGCTACTATCAAAATGATTGTCAAATGATGTGCTTTTGTATGTAATTATAAATATAAGTGGTGTGCCTAAACAAATCAGTGTTTTATAATTTTTCACTCCAAGATGAATAAAATATTTCACTCCAAGATGAATAAAAATAGAAAGATAATTGAAAAAAATAAAAAGTACCTAAAAGGAAAATACATAATTAAAAGAGGTATTGAATGATATGATATATATTTAATCATTTCCTACATTGTTTTTGACTGATTTTAGTACAACACCTTCATGTCCCTCAACTATACATTGATACATGTATTTATTGGTTTCCGTAAGGGTGATTCAATTTAAGAGACCAACTGTCATATGTGACCTTTTTTATACAGTCTCCCTTGGAAAGTCTCCTAAAGCAATTTTGACTGTAATACAAATGTAATAAACTGTGGGTAGCTGTTGTTACCTCAAAGCCCTGTGTTTTAAGCTCCAGATTCTGTATGGTTTCCGGCTCAGACACAGGTTTACTAATCACTAATGTTGTTGGTCTCCTGTTTTGATATAGGTTTGTTAACACTGATGCTGTTGTCCTGTTTCTGCTCCTCAACCTTCTGTACCTTCTGTACCTTGAAAGGTGAGCCTGGTGGGGCTCGGTCACTGCTCGACGCTTACTGACCACCTTTTCCTCTCCTAAAATAGAAAACCAGACAGATGTCTGATGACTGCATTTTTGTGATAATTCAATAACATGTTCATCAGTACTACATCACTTCATATGAATATCATTAAGTTCATAAATTACACAGAGAAACAGGAAAAACACCGAAATGTTAAATTCAAATTGTCCTTGACTCATAGCATTGTGTTACATGATCACATTACTGAGAAGTGGTCTGTGTAGTCCATTTGTATATGGACAGTCTGGGTGACACTGTGACCCAGGAAATGTACAACAGTCATCGTCCAGCCATTCATCTATGTTATATGATGGGTTTCTGTATATGAAGGCGAAGCCCTCCTTTATTCATATTTTAATATGAATGCCTTCTGATCTAATAAGGTGTTGTCAGGGATGATGTCATCCATTATGACCATTAGTGAACAGAGACGAGGATCTGGACCTACCACAAATAGTACAATAGATCTGGACTTACCACCTGTGTACAATTGATCTGGACTGACCACCTGTGTACAATTGATCTGGACTGACCACCCGTGTACAATAGATCTGGACTGACCACCCGTGTACAATTGATCTGGACTGACCACCTGTGTACAATAGATCTGGACTTACCACCTGTGTACAATAGATCTGGACTTACCACCTGTGTACAATTGATCTGGACTGACCACCTGTGTACAATAAATCTGGACTGACCACCTGTGTACAATTGATCTGGACTGACCACCTGTGTACAATATGATCTGACTGACCACTGTGTACAATAGATCTGGACTTACCACCTGTGTACAATAGATCTGGACTAGACCACCTGTGTACAATAGATCTGGACTTAACACTGTGTAACAATTGATCTGGACTGACCACCTGTGTACAATTGATCTGGACTGACCACCTGTGTACAATTGATCTGGACTGACCACCTGTGTACAATTGATCTATACTAACCTCCTGTGTACAATTAATCCTGGACCTTACCACCTGTGTAACAATTGATCTGGACGGACCACCTGTGTACAATAGAATCTGGACTTACCACCTGTTGTGTACAATTGGATCTGGACTGACCACCTGTGTACAATTGATCTGGACTGACCACTGTGTACAATTCCCCCAAGTGTCACTTGACTGTCCATTTACATGTGACACTACACATAACAACACTCGTTTGACTGTGTGAAAAAGTTGTAATATACTGCAACGTTAATATTTTGAGTAATGGAAAATCTAACACATTAATGAAAAATCTAACACAATTACAGGAGAAAAAAGATTTACATCCTTAGTTTAAAAGATAACATTAGTGTTTTAAAATAACCCATAGAATTGATAATGTGCATACTATGGTTATTGAATGAAGAACTGTTTATAACTCACAACAAAATTTATGAAGAAAATAAAGAATAAGCGATCACTTATAGAAATAAAGTGATCTGAGTTAACTAGATCTACATACTTATGATCTACCCTTTGGCCTTTTCCACTTTTTATGACGCCCTCTCTTGGGTGCAGGTACCCCCGCCGATAGTCCAGTGTGTCATATGTTGGCTGTCGTTTGTTATCCTATAAAGCAATCAGGGCAGTTAGAAACAACAGCAAAAAGTTTGAGAGCCAAAAAAACTGAGACTCATATGTACTCATGTATAACTCTCTCCCTCTCCAACACATGAAACAGGAGCAAACTATGAAGTCAACAGTATTAAGAAAATGATCTTGAGTTTCCAACCGGTGTACAGCCAAAATCAGCATGGGATAAAATGTGCCAGTATAACAACTGGTTCATATCTTACTCCGCAAATGCTTAGAGTTATGAACTTTTCTCGTAGCATTATTTACAAGTCAAACGATTGATGGTAAGGAAGTTCAAAACTCTAAGCATTTGCAGTTGTCTGATTCATGGAGTAATTTGAAAATGGTTTCAAGACTATGAATAGACAGTGAGCTGTGCCTCCCTTCTTTCCTTCATTTGAACAAGCGAAATGTAAAGTACCGTATTACTGAAGCATTCACAGGATTTCGGTTTAGTATTTATTACTAGCCCCATGTATAAACCGGTCTATAAAGTACCCTAAGTATTAAACATGGGTGACTGTGAAAATTTGCTCTTGCTATTAATATAAAACTCAAATATAATATACATAATATACTATTATTATCAGACACTTTCACCTGTGAAATTCAAAACAAAGATATGTTTACCACAGCAAATGGAGTCCATGCTGGGTCTTTATCCGAGTCGTACTCAGCATCACTATCAGCATCGGCCCTTGATATTGGACCAGGGAAGTCAAGGGAATCGCTATCACTCGAGTCTTTGTACACTTCTATAAACAGTGACGCAATAAAAATCAATTATCTCAACATTTACTGGTAATTTACAGGGAGATTTTACTATATAGGCTATCCCAATCAACAGACTATTTACTATCAACTATCCTTGTTAATTGACAAAAATAAATCAATATTTGACAAATTTTCAATTATAAATCATTAGTCAATATGCTTTGTACATAAAAATTTTATAATTACTTAAGAAAAATCTAACTTGGATTAAATTATTTGGGAAAAATATGGTGAACAAAACATATGACATTTGGGCAATTAATTAACA
>SAYR01057976.1:512969-593553 GCA_004382745.1 Argopecten irradians irradians | reverse complement strand
TATAATTTTATTTGTATAATGTGTGTTTTTAATGAACCATTCTACAAGTCTTTGTTTTCCGACTTACAGACGGTTATGTAACAACCAACGCGCGCCGTTCACGTCTAACTTCGTGCACAATTGTCAACACACGTGTAATGGCATATGCCGTACCTTTATATCTTATACCATAGGCGATGAATTCGAATATATTCACTACATTTAAAAACTCGTGTATTAAATTTTGTGAGTATTATTCACTTTGTTGTTTATCATACTCATAGCCGATATATTCTGATGCCATTTGACAAATTTTCAATTATAAATCATTAGTCAATATGCTTTGTACATAAAAATTTTATAATTACTTAAGAAAAATCTAACTTGGATTAAATTATTTGGGAAAAATATGGTGAACAAAACATATGACATTTGGGCAATTAATTAACATTATCTTATACCTGTAATCTTAAGATTATTATGCTGGCTGATTTTTCATGATCAAAAATAGTTTTATGTCTACTTACTGCGTCCCTTATCCTTGGCCCTCCGTGAAGAAACATGTCTGGTGGGTTCTGGGGGAGGGGGTGTTGGTTCTTTTTCCTCTCTCATCGCTTCTTCTTCCTCAGATGAATCTACAGTATAATCTTCATCATCACCAGAAGAAGCAAAAGTGTCATTATCACTGGTATTGCGTTTATTTGTAGAGGATTTCTTTCCTTTTTGGGACCTCTTTGAAGTTGACTTACCCACTTTCCTTCTACCACCACCAGTAATTTTTGAAAACCTTATTCTCATTTTAAGACCTTCCTTCTTACTTCCGTCCTCATTTAGTCCAGACAAAACATTCTCCACTGTACTTGTGAGGTTTGCACTAACTTCATCCTCATCATCCGAGAAAGCTAAATTAATAGCATCATCATTTTGTGATGTTGATGGTGAATTGACTCCTGTGTTTGAACTAAACTCGGATTTATTGTCTGTGTCCGGTATTGGAGTGCTTGCTGCGCTGTCAGATGATTCCACTGGTCGAGGACGCCGTGGTTCTGGGATATATTTTGGTAGCTCTGGCTTTTTGACGTTTGATGTATTTAAGCTCGACAAAGTCTCTGGCTTCTTACCCTGTATAAAACTTAAGAAAGAATCCATAAAGGAACTGCTGTTAGAGTTAGGTTTTTTTGTGGTGATGTTTGGCTCCAGTTTTATCTGAACTGGTGCAGAGTTTATGGCTTGAATGGAAGGATGTATCACTGAATGAGAGTTTGAAAATGGTTTTACATTTGGTTTCTTAACTTTCTTATCACAGTCAGGTGGTTTACTTAAGTGTACAAAGTCATCATCAAATTCTATTTGGCAAGTCACAGTTCTTGCAGGCATGAGTTTCTGTTCTGCCTTCGTCCGATGTCTCCAATATTCCGGAGAAACTTCCTTGGTTGGAGATGCATCTCGTAATGAAGGATTTCCAATCAAATTAGAAAGTGCATCTTCGTCTATAGTTGAAGTGTTATTTGGGTGTGGTGAGTTTTCGTATCCTAGAGAAGGAGATGCGAGACTGCTGTGGGCAGTGTCATACTGGTTATTATTGTAATTATCTAGATCAGTGTAGATGTTGTTGGGCTGCTGCGACACGTACCCGCCTGGTTGGGAAGGTAGGTATCCTGTGGTATGCTGTTGCTGTTGTGGAGAGACATATGCTCCCTGTTGATTCTGAATGTCTATCTGATTCATGGACATTGGATCAGCCATGGGGGACTTGTTTAAATGGTCAATATTTGAATCTGACTGTAACTGTTCAACAAACGACTGCCCGGGAACACTGTTATAGTTGTAATTACTGTTATTCCTGACTATTGTATCGGCCATATCCGGCATCGACAATGAATTGACAGTCATGTGACCACGTTGTTGGTCTGGGGGGCTAGGAGTGGCCCCTTGTGACTGGAGTGACTGTTGAATTGTTTCCCCTGCAATACTGTGGATTACAGATCCCTGTCCGCTATGAATGCCACCATCAGAAATCAGTGGCATGTGATTTGAGTTTGATGGCAGCGACATTTGGCTTTGAGATGAAAGGTTTGCTGAATGCTGTAAGGAGAACTGCTCATCAATGGTTGGAGATTGCTGGTGAGCGTAGACCTTGTCAACCAAGGACTGAGATGACACTTGTGGGCTGAATGACTGGGGACTAACGGCCTGGGTCTTCTTAGGACTAAACTGGGGGTGGGGGCTATATGGCTGGGATTTCTGGGGACTGTAGGGGTTATTAAAAGTCTGGCTCCCCATACCCAACATGTGGCCTGCGTTAGACATAGGATGATGTAGCCCCATCATATCACCATGCTGATTGACAATATGGGAGGTCATACCCTCGGAGCAAAACTTTTGTTGTCCACTTTCGTGTTCAAGGGAATTCTTTTTCTTCTTTGAACGTCCTCTCTTTGGTTTTGTAGTTGAGTCTGCCACTGCCTGTATTGGAGGTGGAGCCTGGACTACAGGCACAGTCGAGTTAGGCAGTGGAGTTTGTGGAGAACTCATCGGAACAGACATGTGTGGACTACCACCAACGCTTATGGGAGATTGCTGCATGGGACTGTTGGACATTTGGTTTGGATTTTTGTTCAACTCCATGGGAATGTTCTGTAAACTTCCAGACTTACCAGAATGACCATGCAGTATCGCCTGATGTGTGTCCAGTCTGTCTTTTTGTTTCAATAACACATGGTGCGAGTGACTCATAGGGCCGATATCCTGCAGCCCTACATTGCTGTATGAATCATTCTGCTGTTGACCTCCACCATCAGATAACGGTGTTGGAGGACTGACCGGGTCATAACTAATGTCGGATGACATCTGTTGCTGATAATTTGATGTGATTTCTGTTTTTATAGGTGCAGAGGAGATGGGAGGGAACCCAAAAATACTGTTTTGCTGACTGGAAGGCTTTGTAAGGTTTTCAATCCCGTGTTGTGTTGGAGAAGTGAAGAGCGAGTCAGCGACCCCTCCACGCTGGAGTTGTAGTGTTGGGCTAGTCAACAGCAAGTCTTCAGGTTTGTCTAAGGAATAACTTCGGGACGGTTTGCTGTTTAATGGTGCATGTGAAAAAAGGTCAGGTGTGAAATGGTTTCTTTGAATAGCACTGTGTCTGGAGGTGGATGCATTTCCACTGTGAGCAGGAGGAGGCCCAGCCAATTCCGAAACCGAGGACGGAACTTCAACACCCAAATTCCCAAAGGAAGGATTCGGTACAAAGTTTGAAAGATTCCAACTCGTAGACTTTGCTGACTTTTCAATGCTGCTCAGTGGGCTGATTGAAGATGACATACCATAGCTTAGCTGTTGTTCTTTTGACAGTAAGGCATCCTGAGCATATGGTGATTTTGAATGGGTTCTGGAATCGGGGCCAGAAGTGAAGCCATATAAACTGGGCTGGTCTGGTGATCTCAGTGACGAAGCTTCTATCCCAAATGTTGACTGACCAAGGCTTTTGTATGGACTCTGTGCTGGAAAAGCTGATGGCAGAGGGTTGACCGCATCTAGGAACGGAGACATTGCATTGTGGAGCGGGTAGTTAGAAGGTACTGTCCCAAGTCCGCCCATAGACCTGGCGGAGGCCAAGCTTGATGGATGTGATTGCAGTGACGGGCCAAGTCCAAGCCCTGAAATTAAAATTAAAAAAAATAAACAAAATCTAGTTAAGGTTCAGTCTTTCAGGATTTTTAACATTTAAATACAAATATGTGTACAATTAATACATTGTATGTACATTTAAGTAAGATATTTTGGGTTGCTTTTCTTTATTTATTTATATTATGCATTTAAGAATTCCTAAACACGCTACCTCTTATACTAGTACAAATAATTACTAGGCTTTTCTGTATATACAAGCCTTTGATTTCTTGAAACAGAAGTGAAGACTTTCAGTCAGACCAGAATACAAACTTTGGACCTTCAAATATGGATACCATATTTTTGCGAGTATAGTGCGCACTTTTTTTCATAAATTTACAAGTGAAAAATTGGGGTGCGCACTATATGCAGATACAAGGCATGGCCTCATGATCACCGACCGGCAGGTCCTAGCTAAAGTGTGCAGTAACATTTTGTACATGTTGTCGTGATAGGGTTATGATTAAATAATTGGATCTTGAAATCAATGATCAATGCATATATTCAATATAAAAGGAAAACATCACTTGAAATTTCTATCTTTAATTCCTTGGAAGTCCATTTTGGGAGCACATGTGTTTATGACCGGACACATGTTACGATCGTGATACTCCAGTAAGGTATCTCCAAATCTAAATGGCTAAATAAATATAATCTGGAGCTTGAAACGATGTATAAGTGTGTAATTGATTCGTCACATTAAACAGATTACCTTATAAATATGTTTCTCCAGCATGTGAAAACTTTTGAACTTGCAAATGTTTATGGAAGTGAGTGTAATGGCCACATGCAGAGCAAGCAAATTAAATACGAAACTAAAACCTTCTAACATTAACACTGACCAATCAGCACTATAAATGACAGCATGACTGTAAAATTTACTCTTATTACCATCTTTTGAAATGGTTCTGTAAAATCTCATCCTGATTTCAACACTAATTGAGATAATTGAGAATACGGAAGTGTGCAGTCAGTTCTCAAATATGGTGGCCACCTGTGGTCGATTAGCCTACTCAGTCGGCTTTCCAGCTAACATCTTGGATAAAATTTAAATGCCTATCAGATACACAATAGACTTGATTGATACCACTTGGAATTACACAAGGTATGACTAATTATTTGATAGTAAAAACATCGTTGTTGAGATCCTCATTATAGTGTCACAAGCTAACTAGGCCTACCGTTGTGTAAACAAAGTGTCAATCATCATGTCACACTCCCCTCGTCAGTTTATGTTTATAATCAGAAGGTTGTTTTAAGCACTGATACACAACAAGAACCATTTGATTTTGTTCTTCAAGAGTGATTGAATACAATTCAAAACATTTTGAGCGAAGACACAAAAACTGATTTTTTTTTTGTAATTTTTTTTTTCCCAAAACGAAACTCAAAAACGTACCTGCGCACTATACGCGAATGTGCACTATATGCGCAAAAATATGGTACTCTACCGATTGATGAGTTATCTGGTCACTGATTATCAACCCTGTCCAACCCCACTTCATAGGCACACACTTTTTAAAAGGAATATACATTGTACTAACAAACTGAAATAGCTGAACATATGTATTACAGTGGAACCTCCCTAAACCGATCATGGTCGCTGCATATAATTTCGGCCGGTTTAGAGAGGGTTCGGTTTGGAGAAGTGAATTGAATACCGATCATCACGAGCAACATTTAATCGATCGGAAGTCGTTTTTTACACTAGTGCACCGCAGGTATGCCTAGTGTTCGTTAAAACCGACCGATATTGATTGTTAATGTGAATGTTATCACAAAAGAGAGAATAATACGTTTAAAAGGAATGGATTACAGCAAACTTGACTTTGTTACCAACTCTAAACGTAGTTTAGTTAGTTAGTTGTGTGAATGTTCTTGGGGATGTTCTCGTCTGCAACCTACATACGACTGATCGCTTCCGGTTACGTCAAGAATCAAATTATATGGTCTAATTACACGATGATCAGTCGATGCCGGTCATTATATGACATAGTCATTTTCTAAAACAATACATGGCTTCGGCTTCTTCATACAGATAATTTACGTTATCCGACAACTACATATGTAAATAAAAAAAACCGTGTGATTTGAATACGAAACTTTCTCTTTATTACTAGCTCTGCTTGTTTTCCTTCAGTAAACAAACCGCGTGCAAATGGTAGACCTTCGTTAGATATCTAAACAATAGACATGATTAAACAATTACACCACCATCTTGGGTATAATTACCGTGTACCTATAGCCTTCACATCTGTATACATACCCAAGGACATGGCATGCAACAACTATGGTACAGGTACGTGTGTATTTCACGGTCGGTTGATCTGACCTCAATGCAATCTATCGGTGTCACTCAGGTAAGGCCGGTTTTCAGAGGTGTATTTTAGTTACATTTGACTATTCCGATCTCAAAATCGGTCCGGTATTCGGAATTGGGAGGGATCGGTTTTGGGAAGTTTTATATACTATTAATAAAGAGGAATTATTCCGTACATGACATCCATGTTCGGTTTCTAGAGGTGATCGGTTTTGAGAAGGTTCGGTTTTGGGAGGTTCCACTGTATATAGGTCCACCAGCAGTGACCAGTAAGCTCAGATTATTAATGGTCTGTCAAAAATTCTGATTCTTCCTAAATTACAAAGACAAATTTCTTAATTTACAAATTCCATCTGACATTATTATGTTTATTTACCTGTCCCTAGGCCTGGATCTGCATTTAGAAGAGGCAGATCAAACCTGTTTAGGTTGGCCCCTGTGGGTGACAATCCACTACTGTGGCCTATGTGACTATATGCCTGGTTATAGGAGTTTCGCCACTGGTTGGGGTCCATCTTCTAGTTAGGTCATGTTAACCTGAGATAGAAAAAAGAAAAATATGTATAATTCTTCTGAGCATGGAAAGCTTGAAATGGGTAGTGGTATGCATTTGCATAGAAAGAAAAAAAAATGTTTAATACTTCTGCAGGAGCATGGAAAGCCTGAAATGGGTGGTGGTATACGTTTGCATGGAAAGGAAAACGTAATTATTACTTCTGAGCATGGACAGCTTGAAATGGGTGCAGTGCACATGGTATACATTTGCACGGAAAGTGAAAAAAATGTTTATTATTTCTGAGCATGGAAATTTAAGCCTGAAATGGGTGGTACGTGGTATATATATTTGCATGGAAAGGGAAAATATGCTTAATTCTTCCAAACATGAAGAGCTTAAAATGGGTGGTGGTATACATTTTCATTAAAAACTATCTTTATTCAAAGTTAAAGTTACCCGTACTTATGTACCCTTCAAAATTATACTGTTTGATCAACTTGACCCAGCTGAGTACAAAATACATGGGGTCAAAGGGGAACCTGCATATGAAACATACAACAGATTCCTTCAGTACTTTATGTGAAATAGCGGTACTGCTTAGGCCTAACAAACTTCTGTTATTAAAATCCAAGATGGCATGTCGGCCATTTTAAATTGTTTCACAGATCAGTCTCAAAATGCAACATGCACATGTACAACTAGGGTCGTAGGGTAACCTACATCATATGAAATCTGAGACAGGTCCATTTAAAACTTTACAGAAAAAGCGGTTGAAAGAATTGTTAACAGATGGACCACGGACGAAAGGCGATTGAATAGCCCTCCATCTGATAAATAGAACATCCCCAGCTGCAGACACTGTCAAGTCAAAACAGAACTTCGACCCAAGGTGTAGCACGGGTAATTTTGCATTTTTAGATCAAGGCATTTGCATCATGCACAATCACCGAAAAAGTTTACTTAAAGAGAGAGATTTCAGCCAGATGGGCCCGATACCTCCTATCGTGAAACCCTAACTTACAGAGAAGTCAGAAGCCGAGAAGGTCTACGTGAGGAAAGTAGCCCGATGGCTATGAACGTAAATTAACACTTCAAAATACAATCATACATATTCCGTACTCAAAATTATTAAAATATCATTAAAACATTTTCCATCAGCACGCAAACCATGGATCACAACAAAATGCTGAAAATAAACACACCAAAACACTGTTGTCTGCAATCTTTCTTCATCCGCCATTTTCTTAATTGATTACCCAGAATTCCGTCTGCAACCGAAGACATCCGACGGGATAACAAGCGAGTAAAAGTGTTGCAGACAGGAGTCTATGATAACCTAATTTTTCATTTCAGAGGTTTTAATCTACATCCAAGTGTCATAATATATAAATTTATAGTGCAAGACTTGGCAGCCTGTTACAGCGAACTTCCACATACGCCCACAAGAGCTTTAATATTCAATGGAATGATTACCGGAAGTTGCCGGCTTCGGGCATGATCGGCGAGTGTTTGAACAGAATCCCTGCTTTCGATATCGGGGCACAAACAACGCATGCAAATGGACGGTAAATGATAATTAACCACTCTTATGTTTTGCATACTGATAAAGTTACATTTATACTAGAAGTTGAACTGATATATTGTGTATTTTTAATTTGCAATCTTACCGAGTTAAGAAATTTGTCGTTCATTTTTTTGGCAGCTCTTCGATCATGGTGGGAGATTCCCAGCATCGCTCATTTCTGCTCGTTATTCCGAGCTGCTTTTCAACTACCAGACTTCGACATAGAGGTAACTCATTCGCCGTAACTCATACATGAATCTTTTTTTTAATTCATAACTTTGGTTGCACTTTGTTATTATGTATAAGCCCTATGACACAAACGAATGCAAAATTGTTGTCAGCTGATTGTGAAAAATTGTCTGCCATTGATTTTCAGACTTTGAAAATTAACACGCGAATATTTGACACCTTGACGTAATACACTTTCTAAAATGATAGATAACTATGCAGATAGCATCATACAATCTTTATGTTCATTACATCGTGTATTTTATATGATTTGGATTAAAAGTTATATCAATTTACAGCTCTATATTTTGCAATAGATAATTTATTCACTTTTAAATTTTACCACGTGTGTTTGGTTGCAACGAAAAGAAACCATATGTTTATTAGAGTACATGGGTAATATTTCGGTCACTTTCGCATTGCAACAGTCACATGGGTTATTCCGGTGATGTTATGGCCAAAATCGCTGCGGCTTTCGAAAGGCCATCTACCGGGAACCAAACTAATAGCTAGCAATGTGTAATATGAGGGGAGATAACTCTATCACCAGGTCCAATAAACGAAAAATTTTGATTGGGGATAATTTCGGTCACATGTAGTCATATTTCGGTCACTCCAAGTCATATTTCGGTCACCCTAGATAACAAGTGTTACATTGGTGAATATAATGTAATACTTCCTTTTCCGCTTTAGTTCTGCAAAGTACTAAACGAAAAGATAAACAAAGTAAATGGGAATGTTATAAAAATCTGTTTTGATTACGTAAGGTGCTGTACAAAGTCTGATGATTCTGCACGTGCTATATTCTTCACATAGTTTACATTTGTCTGTGCACGTGGTAGGCCTATTATTCAATTAGACATATCAAAATATACAGTATTTAATGTTTAGAAAGCCAAAAACACTTCTCTACTTACCTTTTGATTTACGTCTATCGTATAGGACGTGTTGAATGGACTATATAACCACTAGACTTGACTGATTTACCGACATCTCAGATAACGTATGCGTTATAATTTTAACAATCAATGGAAATTTCACTAAATAATGTTTCATTTTCCCCATAATCTTAGTCGACGTAAATCAACGATATATTTCTGGACTTTGCACTGCATACCTTTCATATCAATATTCTGAACATGGTTTTAAATGGGTTGCCATCTGCGCATGCATACAGTGTATATTATCAAAGCAATTCCTTCAAAACTTGCAGCGTCTAATGACACAAGAGTTCGTCCAGGAACTGATGTAAATCTCGTAACCATGCAATCCCTTTTATACACGTAAGTTTCAATGTGACCATCTATATTATATGCGTTAACGGCATCGGAAATATATGAAGTTTGAAAACTCTTGTAAAAATGGATGTGTTTGACAAACAACAAAGAACGATTAAATTAGAACGGGAGATCCGTACTCTGAATGTATTGAATTCATGCAGACAAATTGTTTTAATATACTTTTGTAGATTAATTTCGGTAGTGTGTGATAAACATTTCATCCGTTTTTGAAAACAGGTAAAGTGTCTAAATATTTAACACTATACAGGAAATATTTTGCAGCTCTCTTCAAAACTCGTTGTACACAATAAAAACGATATCAAATATTAGCATAAATCTCTTCGATTCACGTTTATTCGGAGAAAAGAATATTTCTTTTTTCAAATTGGAAGTCTGTGTGTTTTCAGTTAATGGTTTTCCACAAGTTTCTCAAACAGCTGCTGCAGCATTGAGCACGCTGTTTTGGCCTCTCGCTTTTTCTTCCGCTCTGCAGCCTCCTTGCTTTTTTCTCTCCTTTTCTATATCTTTCTGTCGTTTTTCCTCGACAATTTCATCACTAGTGAGCAGACGGCTTTTTGTGATACTGGAACTTTTTCTTTATAGCTTCCTTTTTTGACCGTTTTTGCTGGTGTTTTCGGCAAAAATATGTGTTCTATTTCAGATTCCACGAAACCTCCCCACTGTTGGAAATGTTAACACTCATGCATGAACCCTCGGGAAGGTCAGGAAACAAGGGCAGATTTATAACAGTTGGGACACTTTTGGATGGTGTTTGTGATATATCTTGTATGATGGTCTCGGGAACAACAGCCAAACTACCACAACCAGCAGCAGTGCTGTCACCGTCAAAAACATCCAAACCGTCACCACTAACAGCAGTACCGTTACCGCCAAACATACCCAAACCACCACCACCAGCAGCAACAACGCCCATACCACCACCATCGCCAACAGTCAAACTGTCACCACCAGCTACAGCCAAACCATCAACAGCAGGAGTACCGTCACCACCACCATCAGCCAAACCACCACCAGTAGGAGTACCGTCACCACCAACAACAGCAGGAGTACCGTCACCGCTAATAACAGCAGGAGTACCGTCACCACCAACAACAGCAGGAGTACCGTCACCACCAACAACAGCAGGAGTACCGTCACCACCAACAACAGCAGGAGTACCGTCACCGCTAATAACAGCAAATCCACCTCCTACAGCAGAACCCGTCAACACTACCTGCAGTAGAAGCAATATGTGATGGCATCACCCTATTGAACCGACAACGGACTTCTGCTCCATAGAAGGTGCAAACTGCGTGTGCCGGTAGTACATTGGATTTAAAGGAAATATTCCCGTGCCCGAAACCCACTCTGAATACTGTCTGCGGACATAGCCTGTTCCCAGGCCGTGTTGAAAAGTTTAGGCCAAAACGCACTTTGTAACCACACGTCCGTTTCACTAGTGTATTCAGTGCAAACGCTGTTGTATTTTCTTTCAAGTGGTCCGAATACGCCTTTGGTCCAAAGGCTGCAGGCCAATTGCGAGCTATGAGATGGCAAACGCAAGTATGATGATACCTTCTTCACTGAGCTCTCTCCCAAACAATCCAGTCACCTCATGGGATTTGTGTTGGTCGAGAATTAGGAGTTGGGGGCGATGTTCTCCACAATGCAACAAAAACACCTCGAGAACATCGCTCACCCAAAACATCCTCAATCCATGCATTTGACTGGAAAGTCCAAACAGCATCCTTTGGACCCTCGTCCGTGCCATAAGCATGCAGACTGCGGTGGGTTTTCCCTTTTACAATAATAAGAGGGGCATTTTATTGCCATTTGCATGAGGCTGGCAACATAGTAATATTCTCTCTGTTGTTGCTTACTTTACCAGCAACCTGTCTTGTGCCTTTCCTCGCGACAACAGATTGTGGTTTGTGTTCTAGGGATACCCCTTTCTCGTCCATATTCCAAATGTTCCTTGGATCGATAATGTTATTTTCATTGATAACCTTTGAGAGTTTCTTAAAATAGTCGCTTACTGTCGAAGAATCAAGGCGAGAACGTGAAGCTGACAGCTTTGCTGGTTTTCGCAAAGAAATATCGGGGAACCTGTTTACTAAGGCCACGGTACCAGTCCCTCCCAGGAATGCCATGTTTGAAGGGTGGTTTGAATTTTCAAAACGCTTGCAAACCTGGCGGCCTTCATCATGAGCTGATGCCGACTAAGCCCCAGTCCCCTTTCTGAGCTTCAAAATGCATTTTGTACTATAGATTTTTCAATCTCTGCAGGATGAACAGCAGGTTTTCCTGCAGAAGGATGAGTGATTTACCAAGGGCATTGTCTGATATGCTTGATCTAGGTATCCCATACTTCGCCGCACATTTTTCGGAGGGACAATGCACCGGCCTTGTATTCCGTACAACGGCCTCTTCTAAATACATCATGGCTGTACTGCCTGTAAATGTTTTCCTTTCTTCTTCGGCATACGCCTTTGAGAAAATAAATCACAATCAATATATAGCATGTTTCAGTTGAACACATTTAATATATTAACATTACATGTTCAAAAGCGATATATAAAAGTCTATCCAATTTTTTAAAAATTTGCGTATCATATCGTATATGACAATAAGCATGTATTAAAAATATCAATCGCCATAATTTTCATTGGTTTGCTGTTTTAAAACGTTTTGGTGTTGAACAATATTCAGAATCTGATGCTAATGGCTTTCCTTTATTAAAACTTGGTGACGTCACACACTAGCGCAAGCGTGAAATTCAAAGGATAATACGTGCATAATTTGAATTTGAATATCGTAAATGGAAATATAAGTAATAAAACTGTTACCAGATTGGACATAACAGTTTGTATATGAAGCCCATCCGTCCGAAGATAAATATGCATGGCGCCTCTAACGGCTGTCATTCAATGCAAATCTGTTCGGACGGATGGGACTTCGATATCAAACTGTATGTCCAATCTGGTAACAGTTTATTGCTTAACTACACTTCCAAACCTAGCGCTTAAAGTGAATATAAAAAAGTAACATAAAATGATATATACAAAACATAAGGAACCAAACAGGCACTGAGTTCTAAACGTATTTATCCAATAAATCGCTAATTAACTGACACTTGTAAGAGTTACCGTTATGAAAAGTACTACGAAGGATTAGCTAAAGAAACCGGGTAAATACGTTAAAGCAATAGATCACAATTAAAGAAAACGGCTATTACATTTTAAATGGAAAGCTTTGTATTTTATTCAAAACTTAGAATATTAAGAGTTCGAGTAGATTAAAACAAATAAATAATATCACAAATGTCCGAATATGAACCTGTCAAAAAACCGCGCGACATTTCAACGTCTCTCTACACAGATTACATGTCTTTTTTTTTCTTTTCAATTCATTTTAATATTTGAAACAGTTGTTCAGTTTAGAGGGGGGGGCGCGGGGGCTGAAATAACACATAGTTTCATATAATCAGAAGTGGCCAATACAGTACGTAATCAATGACAACCATGGCAGATAAGCTGGATTATTATATACAAAATAAACGATATGCCAATAATTGCACGAGATACCAGTCAAACACCATGTCACGATGCAGGTGCGCGCACACGAGGAAATAACCCTTATAAAGTTCGCTTGTAATAAAAGCACGCAGGCCTATCATCTCAAGAATTTTATACCTTATCTTTATATTACATAACCACTAATTGTGTTATTTTTGTAGTGCACACATGAAAAAATCGAAATTTTAAAAGTTAAGTCTGGCTATCTCATTGTAGATTCTAATAATTTCCTGGAAATTATCAATACACCCCCTCCCCCCTCCAACAATCAACCCCCCCCCCCCCGTCCTCAGACTAAACCGTATCATAAAAAAATAGTTTTATTTACATCTAAGAAGTGCTTTGTACGTGCGCATGTGAATACCGAAATAAAAAATGCGGATCACCGCTTTTTGGCTACATTAAATTCAAAACCATATTAAATCAAAAACCAAAGCCATTTTAAAGTTGACGCGAAATTACAACTCCAGGTAATTAAAAAAAATGGTCTAATTTCGGTCACTTTTTTTTTCTTTCCTATATCTTTTATTTTCAGAAAAATCCACATATCCAAAAAACATCTGTTTTGAAATATTAAGCTTGGAGGAAAGAAATACAACAAACAATCCATTTCTGTCTTTGTTTTTTCAACTTACTTCTTCAAACAACACCGTAGAGACGTACAGGAAATCGTGACCTCTAAAATTTCAATTTTTGCCGCCCAGCTGACTGAAGTGAATGACGTCATCAAAATGGAAAGCGTTTATACGACCAAGACATGATCGCCAATCGTATTCGGTAAACGTTTATTAGATCCTGACTGAATTCTCGTATTTTGAAACAAACACTGAAGCAGGGTGTGACTAGAATCATTTTATTGGTTAATAATCAAAATGTGACCGAAATATGACACTGACCGAAATATTACCCATGTACTCTATGTTATGATTTTATTTCTGATTTATAATCTTATTTTGATGACCATTTTATAGCTTGATATGTAAAAAAATGTTCTTTCCACATAATGGCCAATTGCACAGTTTTGATGTAAACAAGCTAGTATGAAATTTCTTGATTTTGTTGAAATATATTAAATGAACAAAATTTTTAGTCAACTTAATTTCGAAAAATGACGGCATTAGTCTAAAAATCAAAGCAAGTGTAAAAATTGCATGAATGAAATCATTCCAGTGAGAGTTATCTCCCTTTGAATGTGCCAGCTTAAACACATTTTGCGAGCTGTAATTAGTTTATAGTGTAACGTATAGTGTGATACAAAAAATGAAAGAAAAACACTCCAGTTATTTATCTAGACTTTGATTTATCTTTTAAAAACAATAATTTTCAGTAAGTATAGTACTAATTCATGAACTATAACATACATCACCTTTTGTGCAGAGATCCCAAATTACTAGACCCAATTTCCAATATGGTATAGCCTTTTCCCCCATCCCTATCAAGCCTAAAATTTCCTCAGATCAGCTGTATTCTTAAGATGAAATGTCTTCCTATTTGTATTGTCTTGTTAGCTCACCTGGTCCGAAGGACCGAGGTGAGCTTATGGGATACCGCAGCGTCCGTCAACAATCGACTTCTTCTCCATAACTGCTGGTCGGATTTCAACAAAATTTGACTGGTAGCATCCTTATGGGCTACTAACTGAAAATTGTACAAATGATGGGGCTGATCCCCCGGGGGCCTGAGGGGCGTGGCCAAAAGGGGTCAATTTGGCTATTTCCATATAAACGACTTCTTCTCTGAAACCAAGCATGGGATAGCACCCATAATGCAATGGTAGCATCCTTATAGTGGGGATTCAAAATTGTACAAATGATGGGGCTGACCCCCAGGGGACCTGAGGGGCGGGGTCAAATGGGGTCAATTTGGCTATTTCCATAAAAACGACTTCTTCTCTGAAACTAAGCAAGAGATAGCACTCATAATGCAATGGTAGTATCATTATAGGGTGGGGATTCAAAATTGTACAAATGATGGGGCTGACCCCCAGGGGGCCTGAGGGGCGGGGTCGAAAGTGGCCAATTTGGCTATTTCCATATAAACGACTTCTTCTCTGAAACTAAGCACGGTATAGCACCCATAATACAATGGTAGTATCCTTATAGTGTGGGGATTCAAAATTGTGCAAATGATAGGGCTAACCCCCCGGGGGCCTGAGGGGCGGGGTCAAAAGTGGTCAATTTCCATATAAATGACTTTTTCTCTGCAACTTAACATGGGATTACGCTCATAATGCAATGGTTACATCCTTATAGGGTTTGGATTCAAAATTTTGCAAATGATGGGGCTGACCCCCCGGGGGCCTGAAGGGTGGGGTCAAAAGGGGTTAATTTAGCTATTTCCATATAAACGACTTCTTCTCTGCAACTAAGAATGGAAGAGCACTTATAATGCAATGGTAGCATCCTTATAGGGTTGGGATTTGAAATTGTACAAATGATAGGGCTGACCCCCGGGGCCTTAGACGGCAATAGATGCGAGGTCAAAAAGGTCAATTAGGCTACTACTTTCATATAAATTACTTTGTCTCTGAACCTATGTATTGGATAGCATATTTGTATGGTATCAATAGCATCATTGTATGGTTGTGATTCAAAATTAAACTTTGGGAGTCAATTTTGCTTATTTTTCTAATTGTCAGAGTATTGTGATAATTACTAACAAAAAAACCAGGTGAGCGATACAGGCCCTCTGGGCCTCTTGTTCTAATTGTCAGAGTCTTGTGATAATTTCTAACAAAAAACCAGGTGAGCGATACAGGCCCTCTGGGCCTCTTGTTATTCAGTTACAAAAGTTACTTACTTGACACCATTACCACCATTGAAAAGTTTGAGTTTCTAATTTTACTTCAAGTAAAAGATATGAAAAAAAATTAATTGCATCCCGAAAAAATTCTGTGGCACTATATTCTATATGAAATTAAGTACTGATTGCGCATGCACCAAAGGCTAAATAAATTATTTTATATTATTTTTTGTGTTAATTAGGCATATACATACACAAATTATTGTTCGAATGATGAATATCGTTTATACTCTGTCGGCGGTGGAGCATCTTTAACAGGACCCAAAACTGAAAATGTGTTTTGAACATAATGCAAAGTTTTGTTAAAATTGGACTAGGCCATCTCTCACTAGCTGCCATATTGTTTCTGGTTTGTTGCAGCAGAACGTAACATATCATTTAGAACTTCAGGATCTTTCCTGAAAAACCGAAAGGTTCCACTAAGTTTAACACATTATCAGTCTTTTTAACACTAATCGTTGCTATAAATGAATTCATGACACAATTAGACTAATTTATGTAACACGTAGTGGGTAAGGGCGCAGTTGAAGATCTCAATATTTATTAAGATTATCTATTATTTTTATTTAAATCGTTAATTTGAGTTCAAATTATAATTTAGGATCTTGAAGATGGGCTACTGGCAGCTGCAAGTGAGGAGGGAAGTCCATTTCTTGAGGATCTGTTCTCCCGGCTCTTGCAGGGTTGTTATGGCAGAGATGATATTGAGTGAGTACAAACTTTTATAAGAGTGTTTACAGGTACATAAACCATGATGGCTTTCATTTTAAAAGTCACAAATGTTAATGTAAAATAATGGTTGTTTTATTATGTCTCAAATGTTACTAGATTACTGTTAATTTGATACTTGTTTTCACTACCAATGCCATTTTAAAGATTGATATTAAATGATTTTGTTCAGACTGAAATTTCATCATTTGATGATGATATTACAATCCATACCAGTTTGATTTCTCACTCCAATTTTATATTGTTTCATTCGCTCTTAGTTTTTAAATTCCAATAGGCGTAGAACATGAAATCAAATCGGGTTGACCATATATAAAATTTTGATGTTTGTTTCCATACTTTGTCATTTCAGGCCCTACAATTTTGAAATCTATCTAAAGGACATAATGAAAGGTTTGGCCGTGCAGCTAAATATAGAAAATCCTATAGAGACCAGGTCCTTTAGGGAGATAGGCTTAAGGCAGAAGGTGGAGATCCTACAACATTTGTGTGACTCAAGGCTAGATTCCCTAGATGTTATGGACCAACTTAAGGTAGATGCTTTGGTTGCCTTAATACTATGTATATTGGTCTCACAAAAAGTGCCTCTAGCTTACTCAGATGCTTTATATTTATTAGAATCCACATCATCCAGATCTGGCCATAGGGTGATCTTACTCAGATTTTACTTTTATTGAACTCATTAAATTGTTCACTGCGGGGAATTGGTTGTAAAATCACAATCAATGACCATAAAAGGACAACCTACTACTGGTAATTATTAATTTTATAATTAGTTACTATTCACTTTTTTTAGCCCACTATCATCAGATGGTGGGCTATTCAAATCGCCCTGCGTCCGTCGTCCGTCCGTAAACAATGCTTGTTATCACTATTTCTTAAAAACTACTGCAGGGATTTTATTCAAACTTCACATGGAGGGTCCCCTTGGTCCATATTTGTGCCATACAGATTTTGTGGCTGATCGGAAAAACAAGATGGCTGCCAGGCAGCCATCTTTGATTTTGGCAGTTGAAGTTTGTTATCGATATTTCTTGAGAACTACTAAAGGGATTTTGTTCAAACTTCACATGGAGATTACCCTTGGTCCCTAGTTGTGCCATACAGATTTTGTGGCTGATCGGAAAAACAAGATGGCCGCCAGGCAGCCATCTTTGATTTTGATAGTTAAAGTTTGTTATCGCTATATCTCAGAAAGTACTGAAGGGATCTGTCTCAAAATTCATATGTAGGTTCCCCTAGGGACCTTGTTTGTGCATATTGTGATTGGGACGATCGGTCAACAAGATTGCTGCCAGGCACCATCTTGGATTTTGATATTCAAAGTTTGTTATCGCTATTTCTCAGAAAGTATTGAATGGATCTTTCTCAAATTTCACATGTAGGTTCCCCTAGGACCCTAGTAGTGCATATTGTGATTTGGGACTGATTGATCTACAAGATGGCCGCCAAGGAGTCATCTTAGATTTTGATAGTTGAAGTTTGTTACTGCTATTTCTCAAAAGGTACTGAAGCGATCTGTCTCAAATTTTATATGTAGTATGGTTTAAAAAGTAGAGAAAAGATCCATCTTTCCATTGTCAGATATAGATCATTCTTTGGTGGGCGCCAAGATCCCTCTGGGATCTCTTGTTATAATATACAGTCAAACCTGCTCTAACGACCGCCTGTATATAACGACCGATTTTTAGACTCCCCGTGCATTTTTACTATATAATCACACTGTGCATAACGACCACCTGTCGTTAAACAACTTTGACGGGGCTAAAATGACCGACTTTTTGGCGACTTGTCGAGTACCGAGTACAGTGTGTGTGTAGTAGCGTCCCTTTGACCTACTTCCGGTAATCAACTCCCTTAGTAAGCAAATGGCAGCCATTACTGAAGCCCCAGCTATGAATTGTTTATACAGGACTGTATGGTTTATAACCTAGCGGTCGTAATTATAACATTTAAGGTACAAATATGGTTGCCGACTTGAGGATGGAAGTTTTAACAACCGTTTATGCCTATCAAAGACTGAAATTATGTTTGGTTGTGAACGCCATGTGCATGAAAAGATCACTCATAAAGCGTGATTTTGAAGCCACAATTCGGATGATACGGTCGGCAAAATAAAACATGCCGATTTATTTAATGTGTTCAATTATTCAATGTCGATATTTATCATTGTTTTATTACTAAGAAATGGCCTACTTAACCTATTTCAATTTAGTCCTATAAATTTACATTCGATTTCTTTACATTTGAGTCGGTCAGATATTCGCCCGATGTAACTTGATGTGTTTATAAAAAAAGTACCTTTAAATACGGTTACATTACTTGGTAGAAATGCTACTGAAAGTTAATATGTGTACCTGCATTGTGGTTTTAATAGTTTTGAAGTTATATACTGTGAGAAAACTCCTCCAAATCGATCTTTCATGTTCCGAGATTAATCTGTCAAAACTGGAAGTCAGTAATTAGGGAATGATTATGTTCAAAGTTGAAAAAATCTACTATGGATATATCAAAACGAGTTGATTTTGTTATGATCTAAATTTCCGATTGCATTTGAAAGCCCCATCCAAACATGTACATTAAAAAAATAAAACGAACACAAATATCATTACTTAAATAATGCATGGCAATAAATATCCAATAGCAGGTCTGTTTTGCATTAATATAATTCAGTTTTATTTACTGGCTTGCTGATTGGCACGAAAGCCCCAACCTGTCTATAAAGGCAACCTGTCTATAGTGACCGTTTTTCTGTCACCCCTTCAGTTGTCGTTATAGACAAGTTTGACTGTATTTATGTATTTAAGCTTTTCATTTTCCTGAAGAATTTTAGAACATTATGAAGAAGTAAATCTTTTGTTTATTTTAATGTATTGTATATTTAATTCATTTTGAAATGTGTTTTCTTTATAGATTGAAAACAGTACATGTATAAGAAAAGCATCAATTATCTTCCATGCAATAACCAATTATTAAGTTACCCCAACAGAGTAGGGAACTTATTGGGTTTGCTCTGTTCCTTATTCTTCTGGTTCTTCTTTTTCCGCCATGACTTTGTCCGACCATTTTCTCTAAAACTATTGGTCGGATCACCATGAAATTATGCAAGGTCATTTCTGGTGGCCTGCAGATGTGTCAACCCGTTTCATTTTTCTGACCAGCATCCATGATGGCCACCACAGCCGTTCATTATTCACAATTGAACATGCTTATAAATATTTAACTACTGGTTAGATTTGCCATGAATCGGTTTCAATAGTGTAGTTTATATCAGATTCTAAATTTTCAAAGTGAAAAATACCATAATTATAGAAAGAAAAAGAAATTCTGACTGTTTCAAATTTTTTTCCTTGTTCTAAGTTATAGATCATATTGTTACTAGTGACATAAAACTATTTTGAGGTCATTTTTGGTGACCTGTAGATGTTCAACTTTTGCAGACCAGGAACCAAGATGGCCGCCACGGCATGCAATTGGTCAAAATTGAACAAAAAGCAACATGGTTGAGAACACAAATCTAATGCAAATATAAACAATGCTGTGTCTAATATATTAACTTGATGATGTGACTTTTCAAAAAGCATCTTTCTTTTGCAAAATGAAATTCATTTACCGGTGTAGCAGCCAATTCTTTCCCCCCTGCTGAAAGTTTCCCCGGGGAAAGAATCAGCTAGCTGAAAGTTTCCCCGGGGAAAGAAATAGGCTAGCTGATTCTTCCCCCCCTAGTTATTTTTTTCCCCGGGAAAGAATTGGCTAGCTGATTCTTTCCCCCTCTCGATTTATTTCTAGGTGGGAAACTATTGCCAAGCTGATTCTTTCCCCCCTCTCGATTTATTTCTAGGTGGGAAACTATTGGCTAACTGATTCTTTCCCCCTCTGGAATTATTTCAAGGGGGTGGAGAAGACTATTGGCTAGCTGATTACCCCCCCCCCCCTTTTGATTAATTTTAGGGGAAATATTGGGTAGCTGATGATGTCCCCATTTCCTGTCTCTTTATTTCTAGTTGGGAACTAATGGCTAGCTTGATTCTTTCCCCCCTCTCGAAATATTTTCAGAGGGGGGAAACTATTGGCTAGCTGATCCTTTCCCCAGTCACAATTTATTTTTAGGGGGAAATATTGGCTAAATGATTGTTTCCCCTCTTCCCTCTATATTTATTTCTATAAGGGGGAAACTATTGGCTAGCTGATTCTTTCCCCCCTTCCCTGTCTATTTATTTCTATATGGGGGAAACTATTGACTAGCTGATTCTTTCCCCCTTCCCTGTCTATTTATTTCTATATGGGGGAAACTATTGACTAGCTGATTCTTTCCCCCCTTCCCTGTCTATTTATTTCTATATGGGGGAAACTATTGACTAGCTGATTCTTTCCCCCCTTCACTGTATATTTATAAGGGGGAAACTATTGGCTAGCTGATTCTTTCCCCCTTCACTGTATATCTATAAGGGGGAAACTATTGGCTAGCTGATTCTTTCCCCGCTTCACTGTATATTTATAAGGGGTGAAACTATTGACTAGCTGATTCTTTCCCCCCTTCACTGTATATTTATAAGGGGGGAAACTATTGGCTAGCTGATTCTTTCCCCCTTCACTGTATATCTATAAGGGGGGAAACTATTGACTAGCTGATTCTTTCCCCCCTTCACTGTATATTTATAAGGGGGGAAAATATTGGCTAGCTGATTCTTTTCCCCCTTCACTGTATATTTATAAGGGGGGAAACTATTGGCTAGCTGATTCTTTCCCCCTTCACTGTATATCTATAAGGGGGGAAACTATTGACTAGCTGATTCTTTCCCCCTTCACTGTATATCTATAAGGGGGAAAACTATTGACTAGCTGATTCTTTCCCCCTTCACTGTATATCTATAAGGGGGAAACTATTGACTAGCTGATTCTTTCCCCCTTCACTGTATATTTATAAGGGGGGAAACTATTGGCTAGCTGATTCTTTCCCCCTTCACTGTATATCTATAAGGGGGGAAACTATTGACTAGCTGATTCTTTCCCCCCTTCACTGTATATCTATAAGGGGGGAAACTATTGGCTAGCTGATTCTTTCCCCCCCCCCCCTTCACTGTATATTTATAAGGGGTGAAACTATTGACTAGCTGATTCTTTCCCTCCTTCACTGTATATTTATAAGGGGGGAAACTATTGGCTAGCTGATTCTTTCCCCCCTTCCCTGTCTATTTATTTCTATATGGGGGGAAACTATTGGCTAGCTGATTCTTTCCCCCCTTCCCTGTCTATCTATTTCTATATGGGGGAAACTATTGGCTAGCTGATTCTTCCCCCCCTTCCCTGTCTATTTATTTCTATATGGGGGAAACTATTGACTAGCTGATTCTCCCCCCCCCTTCCCTGCATATTTATAAGGGGGGAAACTATTGACTAGCTGATTCTTTCCCCCCTTCCCTGTCTATTTATTTCTATATGGGGGAAACTATGGGCTAGCTGATTCTTTCCCCCTTCCCTGTCTATTTATTTCTATATGGGGGGAACTATTGGCTAGCTGATTCTTTACCCCCTTCCCTGTCTATTTATTTCTATATGAGGGAAACTATTGACTAGCTGATTCTTTCCCCTCTTCCTTGTCTATTTATAAGAGGGGAAACTATTGGCTAGCTGATTCTTTCCCCCTTCCCTGTCTATTTATTTCTATATGGGGGAAACTATTGGCTAGCTGATTCTTTCCCCCTTCCCTGTATATTTATAAGGGGGGAAACTATTGACTAGCTGATTCTTTCCCCCCTTCACTGTATATTTATAAGGGGGGAAACTATTGGCTAGCTGATTCTTTCCCCCTTCCCTGTATATTTATAAGGGGGGAAACTATTGACTAGCTGATTCTTTCCCCCCTTCACTGTATATTTATAAGGGGGGAAACTATTGGCTAGCTGATTCTTTCCCCCTTCCCTGTATATTTATAAGGGGGGGAAACTATTGACTAGCTGATTCTTTCCCCCCTTCACTGTATATTTATATGGGGGGAAACTATTGGCTAGCTGATTCTTTCCCCCCTTCCCTGTCTATTTATTTCTATATGGGGGAAACTATTGGCTAGCTGATTCTTTCCCCCTTCCCTGTATATTTATTTCTATATGGGGGAAACTATTGGCTAGCTGATTCTTTCCCCCCTTCCCTGTCTATTTATTTCTATATGGGGGAAACTATTGGCTAGCTGATTTCTTTCCCCTTCCCTGTATATTTATAAGGGGGGAAACTATTGGCTAGCTGATTCTTTCCCCCTTCACTGTATATCTATAAGGGGGGAAACTATTGGCTAGCTGATTCTTTCCCCCCTTCACTGTATATTTATAAGAGGGGACACTATTGGCTAGCTGATTCTTTCCCCCTTCCCTGTATATTTATAAGGGGGAAACTATTGACTAGCTGATTCTTTCCCCCCTTCACTGTATATTTATAAGGGGGGAAACTATTGGCTAGCTGATTCTTTCCCCTTCCCTGTATATTTATATGGGGGGAAACTATTGGCTAGCTGATTCTTTCCCCTTCCCTGTATATTTATAAGGGGGAAACTATTGACTAGCTGATTCTTCCCCCCCCCCTTCACTGTATATTTATAAGGGGGGAAACTATTGGCTAGCTGATTCTTTCCCCCTTCACTGTATATCTATAAGGGGGAAACTATTGGCTAGCTGATTCTTTCCTCCTCCCTGTATATTTATATGGGGGAAACTATTGGCTAGCTGATTCTTTCCCCACTTCCGTCTATTTATTTCTATATGGGGGAAACTATTGGCTAGCTGATTCTTTCCCCTTCCCTGTATATTTTATTTCTATATGGGGGAAATTATGGCTAGCTGATTCTTTCCCCCTCCCTGTCTATTTATTTCTATATGGGGGAAACTATTGGCTAGCTGATTCTTTCCCCTTCCTGTAATTTATAAGGGGGGAAACTATTGGCTAGCTGATTCTTTCCCCTTCCCTGTATATTTATATGGGGGGAAACTATTGGCTAGCTGATTCTTTCCCCCCTTCCTTGTCTATTCATTTCTATATGGGGAAACTATTGGCTAGCTGATTCTTTCCCCCCTTCCCTGTCTATTTATTTCTATATGGGGGAAACTATTGGCTAGCTGATTCTTTCCCCCTTCCCTGTATATTTATAAGGGGGGAAACTATTGACTAGCTGATTCTTTCCCCCTTCCCTGTATATTTATAAGGGGGGAAACTATTGGCTAGCTGATTCTTTCCCCCTTCCCCGTATATTTATAAGGGGGGAAACTATTGGCTAGCTGATTCTTTCCCCCTTCACTGTATATCTATAAGGGGGAAACTATTGGCTAGCTGATTCTTTCCCCCCTTCACTGTATATCTATAAGAGGGGACACTATTGGCTAGCTGATTCTTTCCCCCTTCCCTGTATATTTATAAGGGGGAAACTATTGACTAGCTGATTCTTTCCCCCCTTCACTGTATATTTATAAGGGGGGAAACTATTGGCTAGCTGATTCTTTCCCCCTTCCCTGTATATTTATAAGGGGGGAACTATTGGCTAGCTGATTCTTTCCCCCTTCACTGTATATTTATAAGGGGGGAAACTATTGGCTAGCTGATTCTTTCCCCCTTCCCTGTATATTTATAAGGGGGGAAACTATTGGCTAGCTGATTCTTTCCCCTTCAGTGTATATTTATATGGGGGGAAACTATTGGGTAGCTGATTCTTTCCCCTTCCCTGTATATTTATAAGGGGGAAACTATTGACTACTGATTCTTCCCCCCCCCCTTCACTGTATATTTATATAGGGGGGAACTATTGGCTAGCTGATTCTTTCCTCTTCCTGTATATTTATAAGGGGGGAAACTATTGGCTAGCTGATTCTTTCCACCTTCCCTGTCTATTTATTTCTATATGGGGGAAACTATTGGCTCTCCTGCCCCCGGGGGGTCAGAGCCAAATTTATAAAAGTTCTGTTCCCCTTCCCAAAAGGATGTTTGTGGCCAAATATGGTTACATTCACATTCAGAACTCTATGACTAGTAGCTATTTTAAAGGATTTACCTCTATTACCCCTATTGGGCCCCGCCCCTCCTGCCCCCGGGGACCAGAGCCAAAATTTATACAAGTTCTGTTCCCCTTCCCCAAGGATGTTTGTGGCCAAATTTGGTTACATTCCATTCAGAACTCTATGACTAGTAGCGATTTAAAGGATTTACCTCTATTTCCCCTATTGGGCCCAGCGCCTCCTGCCTCCTGCCCCCGTGGGGTCAGAGCCAAAATTTATACAAGTTCTGTTCCCCCTCCCCCAAGGATGTTTGTGGCCAAATTTGGTTACAAATCATGAAGAACTCTATGACTAGTAGCGATTTAAAGGATTTACCTCTATTTCCCCTATTGGGCCCCGCCCCTCCTGCCCCCGGGGGGTCAGAGCCAAAATTTATAAAAGTTCTGTTCCCCTTCCCAAAAGGATGTTTGTGGCCAAATATGGTTACATTCCATTCAGAACTCTATGACTAGTAGCTATTTAAAGGATTTACCTCTATTAACCCTATTGGGCCCCGCCCTTCCTGCCCCTTGGGGATCAGAGCCAAAATTTATACAAGTTCTGTTCCCCTTCCCCCAAGGATGTTTGTGGCCAAATTTGGTTACAATTCATGTAGAACTCTATGACTAGTAGCGATTTAAAGGATTTACCTCTATTACCCCTATTGGGCCCCACCCCTCCTGCCCCCGTGGGGTCAGAGCCAAAATTTATACAAGTTTTGTTCCCCTTCCCCCAAGGATGTTTGTGGCTAATTTTGGTGACAATCCATGCAGAACTCTAGGACAAGTAGCGATTTAAAGGATTTACCTCTATTTCCCCTATTGGGCCCCGCCCCTCCTGCCCCGAGGGATCAGAGCCAAATTTTATACAAGTTCTGTTCCCCCTCCCCCAAGGATGTTTGTGGTCAAATTTGGTTACAATCCATGCAGAACTCTAGGACAAGTAGCGATTTATAGGATTTACCTCTATTTCCCCTATTGGGCCCCGCCCCTCCTGCCCCGGGGGGTCCAGAGCCAAAATTTATACAAGTTCTGTTTCCCCTTCCCCCAAGGATGTTTGTGGCCAAATTTGGTTACAATCCATGCAGAACTCTATGACTAGTAGCGATTGAAAGGAAATGTTGACGGGACAGACGGACGCCGACGGACGCCGACGGACGCGACGGACGACGGACGCCGCGCCATGAACATAAGCTCACCGGCCCTTCGGGCCAGGTGAGCTAAAAAAAATCAAGCTATAGCCAATAGTTTCCCCTAGAATTAATCAAGAGGGGAGAAAGAATCAGCTAGCTAATAGTTTCCCTCTAGAATTTAATGGAGAGGGGGGAAAGAATCAGCTAGCCAATAGTTTCCCAGCTAATCAAGAGAGGGGAATAATCAGCTAACCAATAGTTTCCCCCTTGATATAATCAAGAGGGGAGAAAAAATCAGCTATAGCCATAGTTTCCCCCTAGAATAATCAAGAGGGGAGAAAGAATCAGCTAGCTAATAGTTTCCCCCCTAGATATAATTGAGAGGGGGAAGGAATCAGCTGGCCAATAGTTCCCCCCCCCTAGATAAATCAAGAGGGGGGAATGAATCAACTAACAAAAGTTTCCCTCTAGAATTATCAAGAGGGGGAATGAATCAGCTAGCCAATAGTTTCCCCCCTAGATATAATCAAGAGGGGAAAGAATCAGCTAGCCAATAGTTTCCCCCCTAGATAAAAACTAGAGGGGGGGGGATCTCAGCTCATCAATAGTTTCCCCCTAGAATTAATCGAGAGGGGGGAATGAATCAGCTAGCCAATAGTTTCCCCTTAGTATTAATCGAGAGGGGGGAAAGAATCAGCTAGCCAATAGTTTCCCCCTAGAATTAATCGAGAGGGGGGAAAGAATCAGCTAGCCAATAGTTTCCCCCCTAGATATAATCACAAGAGGGGGGAAATGAATCAGCTAAGCCAATATGTTTCCCCCCTAGATATAATCAAGAGGGGGAAAGAATCAGCTAGCCAATAGTTTCCCCCCAAAATTAATCGAGAGGGGGGAAAGAATCAGCTAGCCAATAGTTTCCCCCTTAGATATAAACTAGAGGGGGGGGGGGAATATCAGCTCGTCAATAGTTTCCCCCTAGAATTAATCGAGAGGGGGGAATGAATCAGCTAGCCAATAGTTTCCCCTAGTATTAATCGAGAGGGGGGAAAGAATCAGCTAGCCAATAGTTTCCCCCTAGAATTAATCGAGAGGGGGGAAAGAATCAGCTAGCCAATAGTTTCTCCCCTAGATATAATCAAGAGGGGGGAAAGAATCAGCTAGCCAATAGTTTCCCCCCTAGATATAATCAAGAGGGGGAAAGAATCAGCTAGCCAATAGTTTCCCCCTAGAATTAATCGAGAGGGGGGAAAGAATCAGCTAGCCAATAGTTTCCCCCCTAGATATAATCAAGAGGGGGGAATGAATCAGCTAGCCAATAGTTTCCCCCCTAGATTTAATCAAGAGGGGGGAAAGAATCAGCTAGCCAATAGTTTCCCCCCTTGATATAATCAAGAGGGGGGAATAATCAGCTAGCCAATAGTTTCCCCCCCCTAGTTATAATCAAGAGGGGGAGGGGATATATCAGCTCGTCAATGGTTTTCCCCCTAAAACTAATCAAGAGGGGGGATAATCACTAGCCAATAATCTCCCCCACCCCCTGAAAATAATTCAAGAGGGGGGAAAGAATCAGCTAGCCAATAGTTTCCCCCCTAGATATAATCAAGAGGGGGGAATAATCAGCTGGCCAATAGTTTCCCTCTAGATATAATCAAGAGGGGGGAATAATCAGCTAGCCAATAGTTTCTCCCCTAGAATTAATCGAGAGGGGGGAAAGAATCAGCTAGCCACTAGTTTCCCCCCTAGATATAATCAAGAGGGGGGGAATAATCAGCTAGCCAATAGTTTCCCCCTAGAATTAATCGAGAGGGGGGGAAGAATCAGCTAGCCAATAGTTTCCCCCTTGAATTAATCAAGAGGGGGAAAGAATCAGCTAGCCAATAGTTTCCCCCCTAGATATAATCAAGAAGGGGGAATAATCAGCTAGCCAATAGTTTCCCCCCTAGATATAATCAAGAGGGGGGAAATAATCAGCTAGCCAATAGTTTCCCCCCTAGATATAATCAAGAGGGGGGGAATGAATCAGCTAGCCAATAGTTTCCCCCCTAGATATAATCAAGAGGGGGGAAAGAATCAGCTAGCCAATAGTTTCCCCCCTAGATATAATCAAGAGGGGGGAATAATCAGCTAGCCAATAGTTTCCCCCCCCCCCTAGATATAATCTAAAGGGGGGGGGGATATATCAGCTCGTCAATGGTTTTCCCCCTAAAACTAATCAAGAGGGGGGATAATCACTAGCCAATAATCTCCCCCACCCCCTGAAAATAATTCAAGAGGGGGGAAAGAATCAGCTAGCCAATAGTTTCCCCCCTAGATATAATCAAGAGGGGGGAATAATCAGCTGGCCAATAGTTTCCCTCTAGATATTATCAAGAGGGGGGAATGAATCAACTAACCAAAAGTTTCCCTCTAGAATTAATCAAGAGGGGGGAATGAATCAGCTAGCCAATAGTTTCCCCCCTAGATATAATCAAGAGGGGGAAAGAATCAGCTAGCCAATAGTTTCCCCCTAGATAAAAACTAGAGGGGGGGGGAATCTCAGCTCATCAATAGTTTCCCCCTAGAATTAATCGAGAGGGGGAATGAATCAGCTAGCCAATAGTTTCCCCTTAGTATTAATCGAGAGGGGAAAGAATCAGCTAGCCAATAGTTTCCTCAGTAGATATAATCAAGAGGGGGGAATGAATCAGCTAGCCATAGTTTCCCCCTAGACATAATCGAGAGGGGGGAATGAATCAGCTAGCCAATTATTTCCCCCAGAATTAATCAAGAGGGGGGATAATCAGCTAGCAAATAGTCTCCCCCACCCCCTGGAAAAAGTTTGAGAGGGAGAAAGAATCAGCTAGTCAATGGATTTCCCCCTAAAATTAATCAAGAGGGGGAAAGAATCAGCTAGCTAATTCTTTCCCCGGGGGATAAAAGTAATTAGGGGGGAAAGAATCAGCTAGCCTATTCTTTCCCGGGGAAAAAATCAGCTAGCCATGTTTTTTCCCCGGGAGAAATCAGCTAGCCAATTCTTTCCCCGGGGAAACTATCAGAGGGGGAAAGAAATGGCTGCTACACCGGTAAAACAATGTCACGTCATCATTCAGGGAAGGTCACTCTTGTCAAATTGGATCTTGTTACCTTTCATAATTGGTTGTCTTTGGCAAGATTATAATCATTATTTGATGGTTTGCTATAGGGATTTGAAGGAGATAACATGAGAGTTGAGCCCCTTGGTAAAGACAGCAGTGGCGCCACCTATTGGTACTTCTATGGCAGTAGGCTGTACAAGGAAGATGCCGAACCTGTTGTTGAGGAGCAGACCAAAGAAAAAAAGTAGGTTAGAAATACAGGAGGTCATATTCATGTAACATTGATGAATATTTCTGTTTTATTTTCACCAATTGTACTTACAGTAGGAATATATATATTGTAAAATCATATTGTGTTGCTCTATCCCTTAATTAGTTATCTGTAAATTTGGTCTTTGGACAGTACAGAGTTACCTCCCTTGCAGGTAGGTTCCATTGTGACATTATTTTGTGAAATTCCTGACATTTTCTTTGAAAAGTATGTTGTTATACTCTCAAACTCAAACGTCACAATCAATACCTACCTACAAAGGCAGATAACTCTGTGTTTAAATACAAAATAGCCATATAAGCAAACTTAAGTATGTAAATGCTCATCACCTGGAAGTTAACAAGTCAGTGTTCAATATTCAACTACAGAGTTCATTCAAACAAAGTGAAAAGCTCAGTAGAGTTTTTAAAAACATTTTTGAATTAACCAGTATTTTAATTATATGATTTTGAGATAACAAATGTACTTGTCAGTCAGTGATTTCTTATTCAATAATTTCAGGGGCCTGTACCTTTTCAGTTGGGTAAAATTTGCATTACATTTTTTTTCTATATTTTAGAGAGTTTTTCATTACTTTGGAAAGTATTTACATAGAATTGTGAAAATACAACAAATTTCTCTAGGGGAAGGGGCTTTTTTCGGGCCACTAAAATCACTATCATTTAAAATTAATTACAAATTTCAAGTTTTTATTGAAGTTATCCCCTCGTATATGTAGACCTAGTGAATGTTTTTAAGTCATGATGAGAGTAGGCCTAGTTTACAGTTAATTGATGAATTCATATTTGATAAAGCATCTTCTTAAATCAAAATATCACCTTAACTTACCTGTAAAAGAAAAGACCATTGGTTTTACAATTAATGAAATTATTCTTAATGATTATATGCTACCTAGTTCAGCCATTTGAATTGGAAACACAAAAAATGTTTTTTCTTGCTGATAATTGATTGCACCTTTTTGCAATAGATCAATGGATTGATTGAATATCAGAAAACTACAAGTTGCTATAACATTAATCAATCTGTATACCACATTAACTGAGTAGTTTAATAAATATATTAACAAGGGAGACAACTTTTGTTTCCTTTATCCACTTTCAGTGAAAAGTTCACCCTGCATAGCACAATTACTGCTAATGTCTATAAGGGATCACTTTCAGCTATTCAATTATGATTGTATCTTATACTTCTTTTCTACATATGATTGGATTTGTTTGAAAAAATACTCTGATTTTCATATGTTTATTATGCAAAATTCTGTTCAAGAAAAAATCTTCAAGTATTACTGTAAAACAAAATATTTTCATCTGGGATTTATTTTTCGCACTTTTGAAAAACAATTGGTTCTCATGAAAATCATTTGCAATAAGAAAGATTCAACTACAAGTACAGTAACATATTTTAGTGTAAATGACCAAATTGATTTTTTTTTGTGAAAATATTGTAAAATTCGGTTGATGTGGATATATTTAAACCTTATGGATTATGAAAGTTTAGTCATTAAACATGCTCCACTGCTGACAAACGATACTCATTATTTGAACAATAATTGGTATTTACTCACGTAGATATATCTAATTAAAACAAAAAATAATTTGAAATATCAATAACTTGTTTTGCTTAGAGTGGATTTGCATTCCGTACAGAACTCAGCACTAGTGGCATGGACTTATTTCGGGATACAATGAAGGATTTTAAGTGTTTTTCATCTTTAAGTAAAATGAGAAGCTCAAATTTTCAATGTTGGTTATTGTTTAAAAAACGTAACTTTTATTACTAAGACAAATTACAATTTGTCTGCTCCTGTTTTTATAGAGAAAAATTATCACTCGTCAGCTTTCTAGCATCTTCAATATTACATTTCATATTTAATTGGGAGTCAAATAAGCAAAACAAAAAAATAAGCTGTAATTCCATTATTTTCCAAAAACAGTAATTTGTGTACTTACATAATTTTTTGTCATATTGAATCATTTTAAATCTACACATCTACTGTAAAGTTAAAGTATCAATTGGGAAAATGTGACTATTGGGGCCTCATAAATCAACCCCAAAATGCACTTCAGAAAAGGCACTGTGTCTTTTATTAAGATTCATATCTATGATGTTTGGTTGATTTCAGAACCAGAAAAAAGGTGAAAGAAAGAGATAAAAAAACAAAAGGTAAAAAGCGTGGTAGGAAAAGTACCAAGACGTCAAAAGCTAAAGGAAAAAGAGAATCAAAGCAAGCTACTCGTACATCTTCTCGTACTTCAACGAGGGTCAGTAGTCGACTTAGGGCTCTTGAGGAGAAAAGTATGGAAGAGGAGGAGGATGAAGAGGAAGAGGAAGAGGAAGAAGAAAGTGAAGAGGAGGAGGAGGTTATGCATAAGGAAGAGGAGAAGGAGGAGGAAGAGGAGAAGATTGAATGTAGTGATGAAAGGAAATGTGAAGAGAAAAATGAAACTAAACAAGGAGAAGAAATAAAAGAAAAAGTTAGTGATGAAATGGACTGTGAAGTTGAAAAGCAAGAAAATGACACTTGTGAACGTAAAACAGAAGAACAGGATCTCAAATCTGAGTCAGAAAGGTAAAAAAAATTGTCATCTACAAATGAAAACGTCTAAATTTACAAAATCATTATTAACAAATTTGTTGATAGAATATTCTTGTTTAACTCTCAGAAACTGTTAATTTAGATATTGCGAAAACAAGGCTTTGGAATTACCTACATTTCATTATATATTAACTGTTGTGCATATATAGGAGATAATTTCTAGCTCATAACTTATCAAATTATCTCCCTTAAACTAATAGTCATCTGTCATGTTAGATGGAGCCAGTGCTGTCTTTGTGGATGGAAAAGACAGTCACTTATTATTAGGGAATGTAACATCCTTTATGTAAATATTTTCTGTTGCAGTTGATCCTGAAATTATCTTATAAAAAGATGCTTGCTCTTCTTCCCCCCCCCCCTTCCTTCTGTTACATTTATTGTAAAAGTTTTTTTGAAATGGCTTTTAAATTAGTTTCCTGTTTTTTTTTATACTCTGTTGCAATAACAGTCAAAACCCTGATGAAATTGTAAAGAAAACAGAGGATGATGAAGTGGATGAGAAGTCAGCAGAAGACAGTGATTTGAAAATGGAGACAAAACAGGAAAGTGAGAAGACTGCCATGGAAACAGAAGATGGTGACAAGAAAGAGGATGGAAATACAAACCAGAACAACAGTAATGTACCTGCTGTGTGTTTGGGGCTGCCACTTCCTGAGGTCAACCCCAAATGGCACCTTATCTGTAGGAGCTATGAGGATTGGGACGCACTAGCTGAGTCGTTCAAGGAAAGCAAGATCAAATGTGAACGTGACCTCTGTAGATGTATTACTCAAGACTTCCTGCCAGCCATACCTGAGATCATGGAAGCAAGGGTAAGTTTACATGTTCGCTTTGTTTGTTGGCGGCCGTTTTTTTTTTTCTTTTTCTTTTTTTGTCCTGTATAACATGAAATATTTGTAGGGGGGATACTTTCTTTAGCTTTTATATCAAGACAATTTTCGTGAGTATAAATATTTGAGAGTCGCCGATAGAACAATGATGCCATATATTCTTGGTTTCTTACAAACCACAAAACCATGGAAATTTCTACACCACAAAAACTGCATGTAATACAGACCAAAAGCATTTATGATTGGTGAATAATTCTTTATTTGTATGCCTCAGTTTTTTTGATATGATAATATAATCCCAACTTTATTGAAGAAGATTTCAATGCTTCAGTTTTAAACTATCACCATTTTATCAATTTATGTGCTTGGAATTGATTTAGAAGAGTTGTGTAAGGATCACTGTTTCATATGTTTAGTCAAATGTTACAAATCTAAAATAATCTACAACTGCTGCCACATTAGACTTGTTAACTGAATTTGCACATTTTTTTTTTTATTTTTTTTTCAAAAGTTAGATCATGGTCACAGTTAAGTCCTATATGCCTCCCTATGTTCATAAAACTGTGAAAATCAAAACAAGAAATAACAAAAGATTGAGTTTTAAAAAATTGATTCAAATTTTTATTGTAACCAGAATAAAACATCAAAATGGGCATTTATCAAAGAATATATTGTTCATATTTGTATCAATCCAACAATTTTGTAACAAAAAAACCCCCAAACTTGTCATGAGTTCTAGATCACTATACATAGTATACTGTATTACTGAAACAATGCTTATTTTAGTGGATATATTTTTTGAGAATTCATACAGCGGAACTTGGTTGATACGAACTCGGACAATTCGACAACCCGGCTTAATACGAATTACTTTCTCCGTCCTAGCCGAATTCTCTCTTTATCTTTGTTTTAAAACCTTGGATAATACGAAGTAAATTTTTGGTCCGAATGACGAAAATCATACATAGAATGTTTGCATAACTCGAAATGAGATTTTGTGGACGACATTGCCGAAAATGCCAATTTCTTTTTCATAAATCTGCCATAGAACGGCATTTCAAAAGCCATTTCCAACTCCAAAAACATGGGGAAAACTCTCTAATGTTTAGCAAGTAATCTATAAGTTCTATTGTATCATCAATCATCAGTTAGAAAGCTGTGGTACTGTGTACATTACTTACATAAACATTATCCTAACTGAAATGGCGAAATGCTATAAAACAGGCGGCCGAGAGCACCTGTACACAGACAAGGTGTGATCACTCGAGTGAAACTAATCTGTAGCTACCTGGCACTGTGTTACAAACGCAATCACAACTTGAAGCCGTACACGATCACTGTTTTTAGACGGATTACAATTATTTAAGTGTGTACAATGTTAGTGTTCTGATTTTTGTACTCAGCAAAATAGACTTTACGCCTTTTCAGTTGACATGCGCAGAATTAATTTCTGTATCACTTTCTGTGAACACATGTGTCTCAGTTACGTTAGTGATGTCTGTTATTTATAATGTTTGTTGTGACTGCAGTTGATGAATCTATTGTTTGATACATTTCGGTTTTGTTGTTAAAATTTTTCAACTACCATCGATGATTATGACATCTTCCTTGCTCACATCGTTTTACGACACAGACCTACATTTGTATATATACCAAGTAAAGAGATCGTTAGTAGACTTGAGAACTCAAAGTTTTTTCTCGGTCCCTTTGAGTTCGTATTAACCGAGTTCTACTATATCTATACATATCTTAAGTATTTGCTGCATTTAACATCTTCAGTTTTAAATTAATAAAATTGCCATTTACATTATCAGTTGTGTGGATATCACAGGAAGAATAAGGCACACTACAACAACAGGGTTACACAGTAATAAACATCCTCCGCTGACACTGTGACTCGACATCCCTTTATCACTGTCAATGTACAATACATGTACCATAACTGGTTTCTGGCCATCTTCTAATAAGGTATCTAAACTACTCGTGTCTGTGGATATGTGTTTATCTACTTTAACTTCGGAATCTTTTTGTCCATTAAGAAACACATTATATTGTATATATGTAACAAGTTGAGCTATTGTTTTACTTGATCCACCAATACGATCAGACTGCACAATTTTATTGCTGAGTTTTTGAAATTCTTCTTTTTTCAACTTTTGAACAATATTTGGAATGTTTTCATGGCTGTTTCTTCTATTGCTGTTTTTTAAACGAGGAAGGTTCTCAGCTGCCTCTTGACTTTTCATGTTATAATATTCTATTTCTGATTGTGTCACAGATTCTGAAACTCTGTTAAAGGGTTGAACTGATGTGATGGATGGTCTCCCTTTATATCTAGAGTTATGCATCTTTATGTCTCTTTCATAATTCCCAGAGTTATGTCCCTTGGATTCACTTGAATGCTTTTTATAGTTACGTTCTTTGGTGTCAGTTGAATTCTTTTTAGAGGAATCGGATTGGATATGACACATGTCATTCACATCAACAACCCAGCGTCTTTTATCCAGTTTATGCTGAACAATCTCAATGTTTTCTCCTGTCTCACAATTTGTTAGCACGAGATGAATGCAGTGTAACATTTTCTTGTATCGTCTGAAAAAAAAAGAAGTAATTTTTGTTGATAATCAACCATATACAAAAAATATACTTAAGTTTTAATGCAAATAGAATTGATACATTTCATGCAAACTTACTTAAAGAGGATCCAGAGTCAACTTTTGAAGAACTATATTCCCCAATTAGAATTGCTTAGAGCCTTATGATATGTATTACGTATGATCTATTTATAGACCATGGCACTTAATCAATGTTTTGTCTGTGTAGCAGTCGTTCTATGTTGCTTACAGAATCTAATTATCATAACATTAATAATAAACCCTTTTCCAGAGGCCTGCTTTTGTTATGTTAATTTTGACGGGCGGCACGTTTATGATTATAAGACTGTGATTGCCCGTGAGTGTAAATAAAACTATGATAGGTTAGACAGGCCAGCAGGAAACCTAGCAGATGGTTTTACATGCCTCATGATCTGTGTTATTGATTTAGTACAGGGGTATTGAATCTATTTCCTCATTTCTAATTATAGACTTCATTAAATATACATCAATTAGCACTTGTGTGGTGTGTAATGTCTATGAGGTGATGTTGCCAGAATAAACTTATTACGATGTTTAATGTTAGCATGCTTCATTTGCTGATGAGTTGATTATTAATGACACCTGATGAAGTAATGGCTAAAAATACCTGTAGCAGGTGTTGGATACTTTCTGTTCAGATTGTGTCACTGTTTTGTCAAATTGTAACAGGTTTGATCAGAGGGGAGGGGTCAATTGATAAATTAAACATGTTCATCAATTTCAGAGATTTTAATTCTTATTATCATTTTAGTTGATGCCCCAAATTTTGTATTTCATTTTTGGCAATTTTTTTTACAATAATCAAATTATTTCGAAAAAGCATATTAACAGATCTTTGAATTGATAACATGTTCATCAATTTCAGAGATTTTAATTCTTATTATCATTTTAGTTGATGCCCCAAATTTTGTATTTCATTTTTGGCAATTTTTTTACAATAATCAAATTATTTCGAAAAAGCATATTAACAGATCTTTAAATTGATAACATGTTCATCAATTTCAAAGATTTTCTTTATCTTCTTATTTCATGTGCCATGTTTTGCATTTTATTTCGTGAGATTTTTTTCCAATAATCAAATTTCTATGAAAAATAAAAAGTATATTGGCAGATCCCTAAGTCTTTAGATATTAGAAAAATAGATAAAATTATTATTTTAATCTGACATGTAAAAACAATTATTGATGTATATATCATTATAATATTTGTACAGGTATTTCTTTTGATATGTTAATAACAGTATTAATTCAACTATGAGCAAAGGACTTTTTTCAGTCCAGTCATAGAAGATACTACAGAAATAGGGCACTGATAATTCACACAAAACTAGCTAGGAAGAAAGTTATAAACTATATGTACAATAGATTTTGTGGATTTTATTATTTTTGATATTTTGTAAATGTTGCAGATAAGACAGATAACGAGAAATAAAAAAAGATATGGGCTTCTTTTGCTAAGCTGAATTATTCAAGTGTAAAAATTATGTATATTTGTGATTTAAAATGCAGAGAAAATAATGCTTGATAAATAAATGGGCCAATTGACTGAATTTACAAGAAAAAATATATCAAGGATATTCTGATGTGGTTTTTTTCACAAAGAGCATTTTGTACACTGTATGCCAAATATGAAAGGAAGACAAACTTCCATATAATATGATAAAAATAATAGAATCATCACTATGTCTCTTACTAACAAAGTGCTTCAAATGATGATATATATCATCTTATAAAACTATTAACAAGATGTAAATGTGGTAAGATACATACCTGCATACATATTTAACAAAGATTTCCCTCACGATAGGGTTCTGAGGATATATACTGGTGTATATATGGGCTTTCTTAGAGAAAGGCTCCAAACACTCATCTAAATGATGGTGAAAACTGTCATCACAACTAGAACCATTCTGTGTAATGTGTTTTGTTCCATGTTTATATGTAGTTTCCTCCCTGGCTCCATGTTTGTGATGAGTTCCTCTAGTCCTTGATAAAACACAATAGCCACAGATTAGGTAGAACACTAGCCTCTGCATTGTACAGCCGCCTCCTACCACTTACACTGACCGACTGATCAGTCTCACTACTGCCAACTGGTATGTATGCTCCATGGGAGGCGCAGGGGAGACCAGCTAGTGTGTAACCAAGTCTATGGTGACTGTGACTGATCAGTCTCACTACCGCCAACTCCTATGTATGCTCCATGGGAGGCGCAGGGGAGACTAGCTAGTGTGTAACCAAGTCTATGGTGACTGTGACTGATCAGTCTCACTACTGCCAACTCCTATGTATGCTCCATGGGAGGCGCAGGGGAGACTAGCTAGTGTGTAACCAAGTCTATGGTGACTGTCCGTGGGGAACAATGTCTTGTTTACTAATTACTACTGTATCTTGTAGTCCTGTGGGGTTGGGTATAATCCCTAGGGGAAGGGCATCACTTGTATGTGTTGGCAGGGATAGTGTTTCGATTGTATCACTTCTACATTTCCCCTGGGGTAAGGTTTCTGTACAATATATCCCCAGTGGTATAGTGTTACTTATACCCTTGGATTATCTGTGATCCTAAATTGATGTGGTAAATCCCAGGTACATGCATATTTTGCCTTTATTATGAGTGTCGTGGGTATTGCTGTTTCACTGTCCCAGCTAAGCATGATCCTGGATAATGATGTAAGATAAATCACAGCTATAATTACCTACAGTGTATCCCCACTGACTGTGTTGTTAATTGATAAGTAGGTATTTTAAATCCCTGTAAGTCAGACAGCATAGAGCTGATACATATATGTTATATATATAGAGAGAGATGTCTCACACTGGTTCTTCTGGTCAGAGGCCTTTCCTAGTGTCCTATTAGCTCTGACTGAGTGACCACTGATCAGAGGACTATCTATATCAGTGGTCATTTCTTTGCTAGTGTTCTATATATATATATATTAGCTCTAACTCGGTGACCACTGATCAGAAGGCTATCTCTATCAGTGGTCAGTAGTCTTTACCAGTGTCCTATGATATAGGTCTTCTTTACTGTGATAATCGGTCAAGTGAAGGGGGGAGGATATTCAATCCATCCAGATTTCATGGTGGCAGGGAAATTTATGTCTAACAGACATCTACTTGATTATCTCAAACAAATATGTCTTGAATTTACCAAGAAAATGGCTTATTGAATTAATGGCAATCTCATTATCAAGATTAAAAAATGATTTAGATACTGTCAGGAATAAAAGTATTGTTGTTTAAATTTGAGGTATTTCTAATAACAACTTACTCAGAAATGATTCAATTTCAGGGTTAAAGGTTTGTAATAGGCATCTTTTACTGATGTATGGTCTATTTCATTTGAAGATTTGTTGAAAGTAATGAATATGAACAAATGAACATGTGCACTTTGCTTATAGCAATATTCATAAACTATTTTGAAATCCAGTCATCAGTAAATAAGTAAAGATGGCCTAAAAGTATATATCTATGCACGTATAGTGCTTCCTTGGTTAAAGGCAACAGTTGACAAAATATATGAGAAATATTTTCTTTGGTGATAAACCGTACAAACACTTTGTTGTAAGTGTTTTGTATCAATATTGAAGTTGTTATTTTTAAGTACTTTGATTCATATTTTCTGGTTCTCTATATCCAGGGTCGAAAATTGCTGCTTTTGTGATCGATGGCTTTCAATGCTTTTCACTTCTAGTGAATGTAGAAATTGAAAATGGTGATTGAGGATTTGTCAGGGGTGGGAGGTATCTGTAATGGCTTCCCCTTAAACCAATTATTGTGGTCAAAATTACGGTGATGAGGAGTTGAAATGGTCAGTAGAGCATTGTCATGGGTCAAGTAAAATTGTCCAGAGGAATGTTCCGTCCCTCTACAGACATTAATTACCATAAGTCTTTGTAGTCCGACCCCATGGGAACTGCTCAAAAAGCATAGCGGAATTCCTCAGGTATGTGACCTATTGTCCCCCAAAATGTGAAGAGTACGGCCGGGATCATCTTTCCTCCATCTGTTATTTTTTAGAGCATTTAACATGGAACAATCACAGTGTTAGTCCTTACAATTTTCTTTTGTGAAAATTGCTGTTAATGATTTTTGCTTTTCTGTACCGTTATTGTACAGGACAGGTCGGCCATATTGGTGATGGGGTGAATGCGTTGGGGTACCTGTTTCTCCACGTTGTAAACGAGCCACCCATTGTGATGCGGTGAAATACATTTCCGACACTTGAATGCAGTGATGATCGGTATAATGGGGTGCTACAGGATGGCTTTGTTACAGAAACACCGTTTAATTCCAATGTGGAAGTGTTTACCCCTGTGATTCACAATGTTTTCATAATAGTTTGGGGTCATCCCCCATCAGCAACGTTAACAGGCAGGTTGTACTGTGATAGAGATTGTTACTCACTTGTAGTCAGAGAGGAAAGATTTTATAATATCAAGTAGAATTCAGCTCATTAATAGTTTAATATTTCTTACAATTATACAAGATACACATTTTCTTTCATACCTACGGGTTTAATACTGGCTGGTCTAGGGCAATACTCTCATGTCACCTGAGGCTGAATTGCATGGCTACCCATGCAATAAAGCCTCGTGACGTCACGGCGTCCAATAAAATTTCTATTTCCTCAGTAAAATTTTAACATTTTTTCACAAACTTGATTGGTTTTACTATAAAAGATGCAAACAACGGAACTGGTTGAAAATATCACGTAATTTTTCATGTATGGAAAATTGATTTTAAGTTATAGTTGTAAATTGCAATAAAACGTCGAGGTATGAAAGAAAAATACTCTTTCATAAGTGGATATTAAGGATAGGTATATTCTACCCTCGGCAAGCCTCGGGTTTCACTACATTTTGTGACCCTTGGGTAGAATATCCCTATCCTTCATATCCACATATGAAACAGTCTTATAGTATATCCCAAACTGTTAAAAGAATAGATTGTTAATTTAAATCTATTAAAAATTGTTTGCGATCTGTAATGATAAGGGGAAAAAGTTGCATTAGGAATTCATTGCAAAAATAACAAGAAATTATGTGTGTTCATGATCAGTACAAGTGATGAGCTGTGTGTAAAGTTACAAATAAAATACTAACATGTACTAGTCAACCAGGACCTCACAACTGTCATTTGTTTGGACCCTAAGAAAGTGGAAAAAATTCTCAGTAGCCTAAATACTTCACCTTCTAATCCTGATAATTAGATAATTGCTTCAGTCAAGAAATGTTTCGGATTCATATTCCAAGATATGGGTTCTATATGTATTAAGGAAGCAGGTTACTAATGATCAGTATGGGATGGACAAACAGTCAATTATTTCCATTACTAGATATCATCAATCTGGTCAGTCAAGCACCTGTCTCGGACAGAGCAATGGTTTAGTATAGGAATGCGATAACGAGGGGAGATTACTCTGTAATGAATGGTTAATGGTGATAGTAGCTGAGTCCAGTCGGTAGATACCTAGTGTATCATTATGGATCACAGTTCACTCAGAGTGTACAGGATAAGATGATGTACACTGCTATTTATGTATTGGAATATTGACCAAATGACCTATTGCCAGATCATGAAACCTATTATTTTGCCAAACTCATTTGCTGATTGTACTTGCTATCATTGGACTTTGTGGCTCATATCATGTATGTTTTTATCTTTATATGAATGTTTTGTGGTTTATATACATGATTATTATCAAAAGAAAAATATGAAGAAATCAAAAAGATTCAAGTTTATTTTGTGAAAAATAACTAGGTAAATGGCATTTGTAAACTTGTGCATCCACTAAGACGTTAGAAGATTTCAACTAAAACTGATTATGAGACGCAAGAGATTTGTTTCAACATACATAACCAAAAAAATATCATGGAAATAAATAGCCCGAGATACCCTAGCCCTGACACTAGACTTAGACATTATGACAGATACATGTCTGGTTTAGGGCAAGAGCGCACTGCTATATTAAAACATGGAATGAGCCTCTAAGTACTTCATACATGGTTATACAAGATACATCAATGAGTTAACCTTGTTGAAACTGTAAGCAGGTTATCTTGACCTACATTTTGACCTTTGATCTATAAAAAAAAAAGCATTATCTTTTGGCTATACATTTCTAACATTGCTTGTGGAGCTTAGTCCATAGTTGCAGAGTAATTCTTATTTACTGAACTTTGTTAAAAAAAGGTTATGATGACATTCATTTTCTCCTTTCACCAACTAAAACCATACATTGGTTTCAAGATCCCAAAACAACATGGGTGAAGTACAATTAATGTCGATTAGTCCCACCTACCAGTGATTTTTACGTCATATTTTGATGTGAATTTTGGGATGTCATAATCACCCGAAGGTGGGACTAATCGGTGGTAAATTGTATTTTACCCACATCGTTTCCGGATCTCAAATATCATACTGTAGGATGCCAATATATAAAAACAACCCAATATCATGTGAAAAATTTATTATTACAAAGCATTCTTCATTCCTTGAGATTTAAATTTGTGTGGGATTAGAGTGAGCAGTAACTATATATATATTTACAGTTTGTGGGTATTGAGCTGATAGCTATTACCCACCCACTGTGTTGGACCATTATTCTATCAATTTCACCAATTTATTGGTCCGTTGCTTCTCCAACAATCTCCATTGTTTCAGACGTTTATTGTTCTCTAGGTTAATGTGTCATGGTAAACAGATCAATATTAAAGTTTGAGGAGTAGATATTTCAGATATTACTGTAAAAAATACTTTTAATATTTGTAGTAAGATATATATGAGTTCTGTGGCATTGCTGATTGTGGAGGCTTAATACTGAAATCTCTAGTATTTAGCTCACCTGGCTCCTGTCATAGAGCTCTACATTGATTGTAACCAAATTTGGTCAGAATCATCCTCTGGGGAAGGGGAGAGAACAGAGTTTGTATAAATTTAGGCTTTGAAGCCCTGCAGGCAGGAAAGGTGTGGCCCTAGGGCATGAGGGATGGGGTCTAATAGGGAAATAGAGGTTTATCCTTTAAAACGCTACTAGTCTTAGAACTCTGCATGGATTGTAACCAAATTTGGCCAGAAATATCTTGGGGGGGGAAGGGGAACAGTGTTTGTAAACATTTTGGCTCTGACCCTTTATTGGAGGCAGAAGAGGCGGTGCCCAATAGGGTAAATAGAGGTAAATCCTTTAAATCGCTACTAGTCATGGATTGCAACCAAATTTGGCAAAAAACATCCTCTGGGGAAAGTAAACAGAATATTTGTATAAATTTTAGCTCTGACCCCTGGGGCAGAATGAGTGGGCCCCATTGGGAAATTAGAGATAAATATTTAAATTCATTCAGAAAAGGAACAATGAACCTGTATTCAGAAATTACTTGGCATTACAAACCAGGTGAGCAATACATGTCCTTTTGGCCTCTTGTTTGACCTTCAGAAAAATAATATCCAGATTCAATTTTTTCAACCTTTGACAAAAAATGAATAAAAATACCTGTATTCAAAACTTTAATGATGAAAATATCTGTTGGCTCTTCAATTGTGATAGAAAATACTTCATGACAGAATATTTTCACTACAGAAAAGCATGAAAGTGAAATCCATGTTAAAGTTCATAAAAAATTATGCCCATAACAATGTCGGTTGTACTGGAATATGCATACACAAAAATGTTTCATTTACATAAACAATTTCAAGCTAATAAGGATTAGTGTCTAGCCTATTGATGAATCAAATGAGGCCATGGCCATTGATTGATTTTCAGAATGCTTTCAGCTAGAAAACCACTGAAAAATAACTTCCATCTAAACCATAGACGTGCAATTGTACAGTAATCAGAATGCACAAAGAACTTACAACAGGCAAATGTATAGATTTCCCAATGTTGTGAATACTAAATTTCAATATTATGGATCGCTTAAACAAAGCCAAGCGACCTCTGGTGTAGAATTTAGTGTGGGAGGATCGTCATTATTGGTTTAATGCGGTGCTCTATTGTGTCTGGCCCTGTTTAGGTTTCAGCTGTAAAAGTGAACAGCAAGCGATAGATTTTACGAAAGTGCTTGATATTGAAGTAATAAAAGTGCTTTGTTTGTATTGATTGAATACGATCAGATTTAGGTATTTGCATACTGACATTATTGTCTATTGTCCATAGTAAGGTCAGGGGCTTGTTCATCCCACACATATATAGGATTACATTGGGATCTCTGTGTGGTGCAACATTGAACGACCCGAGATTACGGTTTTGTATCATGATCATAATTTCCTGTTTAAAGTTATGTAACTCAGCAGAATTTGATATCTATAGAAGTCTAGAAAATTAAGAAAAAAGTTTTCTATTGATCACTGTCACAGGGAAATGTTTTAGGTTGGTCTTCTGCAATACCAAGAACAGAAAAATATTCATCTTGTTAACACCATTTTAAAACAGGAGTTCCCCGTTATCCCAGATTGATCAATCCTTCAAGTTATAATGCTAGTGCTAGTTCTAAGATCCCACTTAGTTCAGTCCTTAAAGTGGTCAATGCAAAAAACATTTTTCATTAGTATAGTAAATTAAACTCAATTTTGATATGACATGTAGAATATTCATTATCCATGAATGAACTAATTTAGAAGATTATCAATAACTTTTTGTTACAGGAGAAAGAGAGGAAGAAGAGGCTGTTAGAGACAGCTCCTAAGAGGACCTCGACACGGATCAGTATCAAACAAAAGGAACTGGCAGAACAGGTCTATTACTAAATAATTTTATCTAGTCTTGTTCAAAATTAATGGTTCTGTTAAAAAATAATCATATTTAGCTAGCCTGGTCTAAAAGGTTAAGTTCTAAAAAAGATTGTCCTGGAAAAATCGTGTTTGGCAATTCTGGTCCATAGGATCATGTCATGGAAAAATTGAGTTTCGCTAACCACGGTCAAAAGCCTAGCCTGGTCATTTTGTTGGATAAAATTCTATAGAGAAAACCTTCATAATAAAGTAGTATCGAGGAGTATTGATGATTGCGCTAAATTTCTCTATATATTTCAGGAAGCTATTTTGGCTGAAGCTGAGGCTGAAGAAGAGAAGCAAAGAAAGATAGAGGAAGAAGAACGTAGAAAGTTACTGGAGATTGAGAGAGAGGAAGAAGAAAAGAGGTTGAGAGAGGAACGACAGAAAAATAGAGAAGGTATATATCTGGATGTATGGAAGGCTTGAAAAATAATGCTTTCAGATGTGTTGTACTATGAAGCTAAGAATCTGTCAAAACAGTAAATAAATACTACATACTATTAGTTATTGCTTCCAATCATTTGCCAATACATTGAAAGAAAGTACCTCTAACTTTCCTTTTGGAAGAAGACCAGAAGCTTTTGGCAGCGTAAACATTACCAAAAAAATGTTTAAAGAGGATTAAATATCATGTGATTGTAATCGATTCCAGAGAGAGCAAGACGACTTGAGCAGAGAGAACAAAGAGCCCAGCTGATTGCGGAGGGGAAGGAGATACCACCCGAGCTTCAGTACACAGCCTCCACCTACAACAGCAAGTACAGGGAGGAAGAGGAAGGGTACGTAACACTTTCTTGTTTTTTGTAAGGGTACATACTCTTGTTTTTAGTAAGGGTACGTAACTCTTGTTTGAGTAAGGATACGTAACTCTCTCGGGTTTTCAGTAAGGGTACATATCTCTTTTGTTAGCTCACCTTGCCTGAAGGGCCGGTGAGCTTATGTCATGGCATGGTGTCCGTCCATCAACATTTCCTTTAAATCGCTACTAGTCATAGAGGACTGCATGGAATGTAACCAAATTTGGCCAGAAACATCCTTAGGGGAATATGTTTTGTATCAATTGTGGCTCTGACCCCCTGGGGGCAGGAGGGGCGGGGCGCAATTTGGGAAATAGAGGTAAATCCTTTTAATCGCTACTAGTCATAGAGTTCTGCATGGATTCTAACCACATTTGGCCACAAACATCCTTGGGGGAAGGGGAACAGAGTTTGAATAAATTTTGGCCTTCAGAAAAGAAACAATGATCCTGTAATCAGAACATTACTTGGCATTACAATAACCAGGTGAGCGGTACAGGCCCTCTGAGCCTCTTGTTTTTACTAAGGGTATGTAACTTTAAAATAAGCAGTATATAAACATTTGTATATAGGATGTCAAGGTGAAGTGGTTGGCGACTGAGATATATTATGATTAGGTTCTACATATTGTAAACCCTATTGTACCACCACGCCTGTTATACTGCCAAAAATCTTCACTGGACAAAATGTGGCAGTATAACGGGAGAACCACTGTACTATGACCATGAGTGATATAATGGTGACCATGCTTCCATGTCTCTGAATTGTGGATATACATAACTTCATGTTAAACCAAACATTTTCATATGTCATTATACGTCTAGTTATTTATTATTCAACTGTATTCTGGATGTGAAATATCTTTCCCTACTTCAATTTTCATCAATCTTCCTGTAGTCTTGGTTGAAATATTGGTCGATTGTAAGTTATTGAAATTATTATTATTTCTAATGTTTTAACATATTATTTCTTATGTCTTAACATCTGCATATTATTTTTTTTAGACAACAACCTGAGTTGGATGATGAAGATATTGAAGAAATGGAGAAAGGTAAGCTGACCAAATCTTTTTGCATGATCCTTGAACAATTCTGTCAGGGTCCTAACAATATAAGGTACAGTGTAGCAGATACAAATATGTTACAAGTGAGTAATATTCAATTTTTACTGTGCTTGAAATAATTTTATTGATGTCCTTTCCATGTGTTTAGATATGATAGCTACTGCATAGGTTGTTTTAGGCACTCTGAATTATTTTCTTTTTTTTATACACTAAAAATGACTAATGAATTATTTCAGTGCTTGAAGCTGTGAAGAGTCACAAAGATGCTTGGCCATTCATGGAACCTGTGGATGAAGAAGTGGCGCCAGGTTACCATGACGTTGTCAAGGTATCATAGCAACTGGTGTTAGGGAAACAAAATATTGAAAGTTTTGATAAGGAGAATTAAAGCCTTTAGATGAGAGTTTCTTGGAAGCAATTTTGTCCCCAACTGGTACCTGTGTATTTGTTATTTTCTATCAACCGTTTTTAATGTCATTTCTATGATTTGTCCTATTTATGTATTGTTTGTTATTGGTTTACATTGAATTTTAGGAGACAAATATTACTCTAGAATATAATGTTAAATTACTTCAGTTTGTTAAAGATGTAATCTTTTTACTTTTTGTAGAATATGTAAAACTTACCAGCTTTTGTATCAATAAGTGTTGTTTTTAGCTCACCATCATCAAATCATATTCAGTCTGTTGTTATTTAAGACTTGGCCCCTCCATCAATCATTCTGCCTATTGTCCATAATAACTCTCGTTATTAGCTATAGTGTATCACTTTCTATTTATTGTTTGTTTTAGAAACCAATGGATTTGTCCCTCATAGAGAAAAAGCTTACAAGCAGAGTCTACAAAACCAAGAAACGATTTATCAGGGATTTTAGTCTCATGTGTGACAACTGTTGTCAGTTCAATGGTGTAGAAAGCGGTATGTATTCTATGTTCATCAAACTGTCAGATGTTTGCCATCACTGTAGGACAAGGAGACATTACTCTGCTTTACAGATGTCACAGTGTTTAATATAGGGTGTAGGACAGGGAGACATTACTCTGCTTTACAGATGTCACAGTGTTTAATATTGGGTGTAGGACAAGGAGACATTACTCTGTTTTACATTTGTCACAGTGTATAATATTTGGTGTAGGACAAGGAGACATAACTCTGCTTTACATTTGTCACAGTGTTTAATATTAGGTGTAGGACAAGGGGACATTACTCTGCTTTACATTTGTCACAGTGTTTAATATTAGGTGTAGGACAGGGAGACATTACTATGTTTTACATTTGTCACAGTGTTTGATATTAGATGTAGGACAAGGAGACATTACTCTGTTTTACATTTGTCACACTGTTTAATATTAGGTGTAGGACAAGGGGACATAACTCTGTTTTACATTTGTCACAGTGTTAGATATTAGGTGTAGGACAAGGAGACATTACTCTGTTTTACATTTGTCACAGTGTTTGATATTAGGTGTAGGACAGGGAGACATTACTCTGCTTTACATTTGTCACAGTGTTTGATATTAGGTGTAGAACAAGGGGACGTTACTCTGTTTAACATTTGTCACAGTGTTTAATATTAGATGTAGGACAAGGAGACATTACTCTGTTTTACATTTGTCACAGTGTTTAATATTGGGTGTAGGACAAGGGGACATAACTCTGTTTTACAGGCATCACAGTGTTTGATATTAGGTGTAGGACAGGGGGACATTACTCTGTTTTACATTTGTCACAGTGTTTAATATTAGATGTAGGACAAGGAGACATTACTCTGTTTTACATTTGTCACAGTGTTTGATATTGGGTGTAGGACAGGGAGACATTACTCTGTTTTACATTTGTCACAGTGTTTAATATTGGGTGTAGAACAAGGGGACGTTACTCTGTTTAACATTTGTCACAGTGTTTGATATTAGGTGTAGGACAAGGAGACATTACTCTGTTTTACATTTGTCACAGTGTTTGATATTGGGTGTAGGACAGAGAGACATCACTCTGTTTTACAGGCATCACAGTGTTTGATATTTGGTGTAGGACAAGGGGACATAACTCTGTTTTACAGGCATCACAGTGTTAATATTAGGTGTAGGACAAGGAGACATTACTCTGCTTTACATTTGTCACAGTGTTTTATATTGGGTGTAGGACAAGGGTACATAACTCTGCTTTACATTTGTCACAGTGTTTAATATTAGGTGTAGGACAAGGGGACATAACTCTGTTTTACAGGCATCACAGTTTTTGATATTGGAGTGTTTGATATTGGGTGTAGGACAAGGGGACATAACTCTGCTTCACAGATGTCACAGTGTTTAATATTAGGTGTAGGACAAGGAGACATTAATCTGCTTTACATTTGTCACAGTGTTTAATATCGGGTGTAGGACAAGGGGACATAACTCTGTTTTACAGGCATCACAGTGTTTGATATTTGGTGTAGGACAAGGGGACATAACTCTGCTTTACAGATGTCAGTGTTTATTATTGGGTGTAGGACAAGGGGACATAACTCTGCTTTACAGATGTCACAGTATTGAATACTGGGTGTAGGACAAGGGGACATAACTCTGCTTTACAGATGTCACAGTGTTTTATATTGGGTGTAGGACAAGGGGACATATAACTCTGTTTTACAGATGTCACAGTGTTTAATATCGAGTTTAGAATAGTGGGACATAACTCTGCTTTACAGATGTCACAATGTTAAATATTGGGTGTAGGACAAGGGGACATTACTCTGCTTTGGTACATTACTCTGCTTTACATATTTCACAGTGTAGGGCAAAGGGACATTGCTCTGCTTTACAGATGTCACAGTTTCTAATATTGGGTATAAGGACAATGGGACATTACTCTGCTTTACAGATGTCACAGTTTTTAATATCGGGTATGAGGACAATGGGACATTACTCTGCTCTACAGATGTCACAGTTTTTAATATCGGGTATGAGGACAATGGGACATTACTCTGCTTTACAGATGTCACGGTTTTTAATATCGGGTATGAGGACAATGGGACATTACTCTGCTTTACAGATGTCACAGTTTTTAATATCGAGTATGAGGACAATGGGACATTACTCTGCTTTACAGATGTCACAGTTTTTAATATCGGGTATGAGGACAATGGGACATTACTCTGCTTTACAGATGTCACAGTTTTTAATATCGGGTATGAGGACAATGGGACATTACTCTGCTTTACAGATGTCACAGTTTTTAATATCGGGTATGAGGACAATGGGACATTACTCTGCTTTACAGATGTCACAGTTTTTAATATCGGGCATGAGGACAATGGGACGTTACTCTGCTTTACAGATGTCACAGTTTCTAATATCGGGTATGAGGACAATGGGACATTACTCTGCTTTACAGATGTCACAGTTTTTAATATCGGGTATGAGGACAATGGGACATTACTCTGCTTTACAGATGTCACAGTGTTAAATATTGGTAGTAGGACAAGTTTTCAATACGCCACTAACCAGTACAGATTCACTGTGTGCAATACCATATTGTACATGTATATTTTACCTTTACTCTTCTAAATGTAAAATCATTATAATTGTAGCTAGATAGGTTTTTATATCGAAAAAAAGGCATTACGCATATAAGACAAGCAATATATTATATGAAATGAAATAAAAATTAATCACCGACAATTTTTTTGACTCTCTTTTTACCTCATTTTATTACAATAAGACAGGTAGTGATTTTCGTAATATTAATCAACCAAACGTTCCAAGATGTTTTACTTGTATCGCACACAGTTATACAGATGATGTCTGCATAATGTGGTTTTTGGTACATTGTGCGATCAAGTAACTGTAGGATGTTGTATTATTTTGTAAATTGATAACACTTTGATATAACTTTCCAGATCTTGGTATGATGGCTCAGAAACTCCAGCGATATGTCAACAAGGCTGTGAGGGTCCACATAGATAAGGTGAAGGACAGCTATCAGGCCGATGATGAATTCCGCATTGCCCAGACATCAGTTAGGGCTGAGAAGAAGTACAGACCCAAAAGGGCTGCCAGCTCAAGGGCCATGGACACCCTGCACCGCGCCATGAACTACAATGATGATTTTGACCAGGTGAATACTGATGTTTATTTTTGGGTGCCCATTAAAGTGCATCATGCTGTTACTTAGTTTAGTGGTGATTTACTTTTGCAATCTCATGTTTAACTACTTTTCACTGCGCTTTTAGAGTCTTGTGGTGCCTTATTTTTTTCATGGCAATTTTTGTGATTTATTAGTGACTGTAAAATATGCAAAATTAAATCATACACGAGTTGGTTTAAAGCATCCAGGTTTGCTCGGGTATATACAAAATACTTTTGTGAATAAGTGTGACTGTTGAAAAACAACGTTACCATACTTTTATTCTGTCTTTGCATTTAATGATATCTAATATTTTAATTTTGCATATTACATATTTACCACCTTCGTAGGTAGGTATTCATTGTGACGTCAATAAATTGTGCATAAAATTCTGAAAAAGTATGACATTACACTTGCAAACACATGACGTCACGATCAGTACTTACCAGCAAAGGTAGATAACTCTGTGATATACAAGTACAGAATACCAATTATGAATCACTTGAAAACAACACAGGCCATTTAGGACTCTTGTTTGTCAGTTAAATATTAGGAGTATAGTGTGAAAACTAACATAATTGCTGATAGCTGCAGGTGAAGTTAACATTGAATTTTCTATTTTTTTTTCTTTAAGTTTGATTCTGACGATGATGATTCTGATAGAAGTCAAAGTCCCAAGCCTTATCGTGACAAGATTCTTCGTCTGGACCCACCAACACCAACAAAACCTTCACGCTTAATTCCAGAACTGTCGGCAAATGCAGATGAGATTGGTTGGAGTGGTGAACAAAGGACAATAAAACAAGTAGACAAAGTTGGAAACCCTGCATGGAATGTCGACGGCAATGTTGTTTCCTTTAACGGCAAGAAATTGTTGTATAATTTCAGCAAACATAACAGACAAACGTCTGCAACGTCCCTTTCTCTGTTAGATGCTAAAAAATATTCTCCATACGTGAACAAAAACGAGACAAAAAGTGAGACATCGTTAACTTCAGGTACAGATAACACAGAAATTAAAGACACCGCCTTTCATCAAGGACACAAATTTGTTTATCAAGTGAAGAAGTCTTCAAAACCAAAACTTCCTGGAAATTCTATTTGGAATGCTAAGTCTTCCTCTCCAAACAAATCTCCTAAGGAAGGCCTCCCAAAAGTTGTGAAGCAGCTAGGGCCGAGCGGAATGGTTCAGTTGAGACAATTGAATGTAGGACCAGGTGGTATGACCAAGACCAGGCCTGCTGGTTCACAGATGGTGGCCAAGCATGGTCAGAGTGGAGGGACAGTCCAGATTGGAAGCCCTTCTACGGGAAGCCCACGACTTTCTGTAGCAGGTGTGTCTCCCACAGGTCAGCGGATTATCAAGATTGTGACAGCTCCAGGCCAACAGCCGCTTCAGCCAGGTCAGGTGATTAACCTAGCGGAGCTGGGCCTTGTGGGAGGACAAAACAAAGCTATAAAACTATCTGGAAGTCTTTTACAGCTAAAAGGACAGAATGCTAGTGTACCAGTGTCAGGTAAAACTCGCATTGTCTACCAGGGCAGTGTCACCAAAACAGTGACCAGCAACACATCAGTATCAGACTCACCCACAACACATTCTGGAAGTGGTGCTACAGGGACAGAAAAACCAGCCATCATCACTCTCGGCCCATCGTCAGGGTTATCTCCCTTATCAGCTAATAAGCAATCGGACAATACCTCTGCTTCTGGGAAAGTCACTTCAGTAGAGACACATGGTTTCACACAAATTGCACAGAGAAGTACTGTAAGCTCGGCTAGTTCATTTGCCCTCTCTTCAGCAGCAAAAAGTGTGACTAGTACATTAGGCCACACTCCAATGGAAACTGGTTTGTCTAAAAAAGAGGAACATGAGAATAAGAGCACATTAGGCCACTCTCCAAATGCAGCAAGTGTGATTCCTAGTGAAGTACAGAACAAAGTTAGCCCCCCTTCTACAGAGTTAAGTGTGGCCCAATCAGAGGAGAACAAAGACATTTTAGGCCACCCGCCGTCACCGACCACAGTGACCAACAGTACGCCTGTGATAACTAAACCTATGGGTGATCAGTCTCCTGACCGATCTAGTGATGATGATATACCTGAACTTTTTCCTATGAATCCACCACAGCAACCACCTAAAAAACGCAAAACTACTGAGGGTTCGCCCTCACCGTCCAAAGTGTTCATTCAAGGAGTCAGCACCAGTCCGACAAAACCTTCAAATCACAGTCCACCAAAATCACCTGTGGCCAGTCATAGCCCTAAATTTTCTATGGGAGGTTCATCAAAAATGAACAGCCCTCCCAAATTATTTCCCCAGTCAATACTTGATCCACCCAAATTAACATGTCCTCCTAGGATTCGTAGTCCTCCTAAAACTTCTGGTCCACCAAAACTGACTCCAGTTCAGCCACTAGATAGTGCAAATGGTCATCATTCAGATTGGAAGCAAAGTGCTAGTAACAAGTTTGCTCCAAATAAAGGACTTCAAAGCAATGGACCAAGTGAGGATAGAAAAAGTGTGTTTGACACATTTGACATTGGGGGATCTAACGCACAGGGTACAACAAGTTCCGAACAAAGTGCTCAGCAAGAACCAAATTCTGAAAATGTGAACAAGCTTATATGTGATTCTGGTGATAAGACAACAGACAGTGTTCCTAAGGCTGATACACAACACGAACGTGAGCAGGAAAAGACTTCTCCCGCATGTGTACATAATAATGTTAGTGCTAATTCTGACAGCGATTCTATTGAGGACCGATTATGCGGGTTGGAGTCAAAGTCTGAAACTAGCAAGAAGTCTCCTGATAAGGGCAATCTCTTTGACAATTTTGCTACATTTCTACAAACTCCCCCTAAACTTGAACTACAACAGACATCAGAGTCTGTTAGTTCTAACTTGTTTAACAGTCAGACAATTTTATCATCTTCTTCATCATCATCAAACTCATCATCTTCTGCGTCATTATCATCATCATCACCATTTTCATCTTCAACATCTTCATCTTCACAATTATCTCATTACTCGGGTAGATCTATATTTGACAGTATGAATGCTGTCCCTACACATGAGAACAATGCTGCGAAACAAAACGAGGTATCTGGAGGATTAACGCAGAACATGATGGCTAAAGTCTCCACTTTCGCTGCTAATCTACATATGGGCTCACTCGCCAGTAAGCTTGGAAGTCTATCCCCCTCCAAGTCATCCACAGCAAACTCACATCACCTGAGGACACAGGTAAGATATGAAATGATAGCCATTTCATTATGATTAAAACTAGAACTGTGAGTGTTATAATCTATAATAAGTCAGTAATTACATATGAATTTTAATAAAAAAAATATGTTAACATAACAATAGCATGTAAAGGGCTGACTATCATATAGGATTGTATATATTTAACCTTGTTCCATGTGTCATGTATAAATAATATGTTTCTATTTTTCATGAAAGTTATCATAATTATGATATTATGATATTAAAAAGTACATTCATATAATAACTGGTCAGTCTAGTGGTTATGTAATTATATAATGTACTAAATAAAAAATAAAGGTGAACTAAATCATATACCACATGATATCTAATGAGGAACTATTGTTTCAATTGGTGATATCCTGTGCTTGTTAGCTCACCTGGTCCAAAGGACCGAGGTGAGCTTATGGGATACCGCAGCGTCCGGCGTCCGGCGTCCGTCAACAATCGACTTCTTCTCCATAACCGCTGGTCGGATTTCCATAAAATTTGACTGGTAGCATCCTTATGGGCTACTAACTGAAAATTGTACAAATGATGGGGCTGACCCTCCAGGGGCCTGAGGGGCGCGGCCAAAAGGGGTCAATTTGGCTATTTCCATATAAACGACTTCTTCTCTGAAACCAAGCATGGGATAGCACCAATAAAGCAATGGTAGCATCCTTACAGGGTGGGGATTCAAAATTGTACAAATGATGGGGCTGACCCCCCAGGGGCCTGAGGGGCGGGGCCAAAAGGGGTCAATTTGGCTATTTCCATATAAACGACTTCTTCTCTGAAACCAAGCATGGGATAGCACCAATAAAGCAATGGTAGCATCCTTACAGGGTGGGGATTCAAAATTGTACAAATGATGGGGCTGACCCCCCGGGGGCCTGAGGGGCGGGGTCAAAAGGGGTCAATTTGGCTATTTCCATATAAACGACTTCTTCTCTGAAACCAAGCATGGGATAGCACCCATAATGCAATGGTAGCATCCTTATAGGGTGGGGATTCAAAATTGTACAAATGATGGGGCTGACCCCCCGGGGGCCTGAGGGGCGGGGTCAAAAGGGGTCAATTTGGCTATTTCCATATAAACGACTTCTTCTCTGAAACTAAGCATGGTATAGCACCCATAATGCAATGGTAGCATCCTTATAGGGTGGGGATTCAAAATTGTGCAAATGATAGGGCTGACCCCCCGGGGGCCTGAGGGGCGGGGTCAAAAGGGGTCAATTTGGCTATTTCCATATAAATGACTTCTTCTCTGCAACTAAGCATGGTATAGCACCCATAATGCAATGGTAGCATCCTTATAGGGTGGGGATTCAAAATTGTGCAAATGATAGGGCTGACCCCCCGGGGGCCTGAGGGGCGGGGTCAAAAGGGGTCAATTTGGCTATTTCCATATAAATGACTTCTTCTCTGCAACTAAGCATGGTATAGCACCCATAATGCAATGGTAGCATCCTTGTAGGCTGGGGATTCCAAATTGAGCAAATGATAGGGCTGACCCCCGGGGGCCTGAGGGGCGGGGTCAAAAATGGTCAATTTCCATATAAATGACTTTTTCTCTGCAACTTAACATGGGATTGCGCTCATAATGCAATGGTTACATCCTTAAAGGGTTTGGATTCAAAATTTTGCAAATGATGGGGCTGACCCCCCCAGGAGCCTGAAGGGTGGGGTCAAAAGGGGTCAATTTAGCTATTTCCATATAAACGACTTCTTCTCTGCAACTAAGAATGGAAGAGCACTTATAATGCAATGGTAGCATCCTTATAGGGTTGGGATTTGAAATTGTACAAATGATAGGGCTGACCCCCGGGGCCTTAAACGGCAATAGATGCGAGGTCAAAAAGGTCAATTAGGCTACTATTTTCATATAAATTACTTTGTCTCTGAACCTATGTATTGGATAGCATATTTGTATGGTATCAATAGCATCATTGTATGGTTGTGATTCAAAATTAAACTTTGGGAGATGTCAGATTCTTGTGATAATTACTAACAAAAAACCAGGTGAGCGATACAGGCCCTCTGGGCCTCTTGTGTTATTTCAGCAGAAAGATCGCAAGCTTTATAGGGTATCACATGGTAAATAAGTTAGGCCCATGATGAAATAAAAGCAAAATTCGAAATCTGTAAGAAAAGTATCATTATTGGCATGCCGACTTTTAGCAAATAGTGTGACTTAAACGTATTAAGTATATATATTAGTGATGTCAAAATGATGTAATTGTTACACTGCTGTATATATATCTGATGATAATAATAAACAATATGCGGTAATGATAAACAATATGCATTAATCATTTTTGTGGAAAAATATTTACAGAGGTTTTCTTCACTGTTGTAGGAATCGGAACAGTCGGGAGAAGAAAATACATGACAAAGCTATCAGTGGCCAATGGGGACTGATCATAATAAACCAACAGCCAATTAGAAATGCTAAGACAGTTAACCAATCAAATGCCTGCTTAGCTGGGGACCAATCAGGCCACAGAAATACATGACAAAAGGATCTGCAGCCAATAAGGATTACTCATCAAATCAGACACTCATTCAGTATACTTAACAATCTGATCAAATGCCCAATTAACTGGTTCTTACTTCACAATTGATAGTGATGCTTTTTAAATGAGAGAGAGTGTGAGATTAGATTTTCAAAACCAAAAAGAGAAGCATTATTACTGAGGCATTGAATTGTTGTGATGAACAAGATTAATCAGATCTGAATTAACTTTTATTGTCATCTACTCATTACTATCTTGCTTGTCTTTCATCAGTGATGAATTTGTGAATCATTGATTATTTTATGTTGACTAAGGTATTTCAATACTCTGTTGTAAACTAGAATTTAAATAATCAGCAAGGTCTGGATCTTTAAAAAAGGCTCCCGGGATAGGAGAAAATAAAATCACATATATCCTCAAAAAGGATTACATTATGAACAATATGTCAAGCTGTTGCTTGTTAAAGCATATGTACTCATAAAATTTTGAAATCGTAAAATTTATAATGTTTTTAGCTGGTTCCCAGGAGGGGCAGGAGGTGGCCATATTTGGGTTCATTTTGACTTGCCATCAAAGATAAAGTGTGTCAGGATTCTTTCGCGGCACTATGACCTGTGGAGGTTTAATTCAGTGAATTATCTTGATGTTACCTAGTCTAGAAACTATATGTATTTACTAAAGGTTGATTTTTAATTTCACCAGTTGAATTTTTTTTGTATATGCTGCAAAACTCTTAAAGGCCCACTACATTTCCGGAGCAAAATTCAAAGGTTTCTTAAAAACATTAATAACAAAAGAAAATATATATCGATGGCTTAAGATGAGGTTACAACACGAAACATATGCAAGATTTCCTGTCTTATGTACGATAACAGTGGAGATTCATTTCGCTGTTTTGCCGTCTGGCGCAGTGATATTCAACTACCGCGCGGCATTTAGGACGACGGCGGGAAACATAAAACGACCCGCGTTATGAAAATTAACATTTCAATTATTTTAATTAAACAGTTCTGAAGGTGATGATAAGTGTGCTAGTAAACGTATAGTTTATAAATCCTCCGACTCTACAAAATTATTGATCTTGTTTTACATTCCTATTTCAAAAATTAAAAGCCGTTTCGGAAAAGTAGTGGCCCTTTAAATTTGTTGCTGATGATTGTAAGTATTCAAAAAAAAAATTCAACATCAATTGAAGTAGCATATAACTGTTCTACTTGTGTCTTGATTATAATTAAAGAGAGTTTGTTTTGAGGAAGAAATATCTGAATGTACATTTAATAAAAGTGATTTTGTAAACAATTTATGGACCTAGATTGTGGAATTTTTGCGTAGGCGTATTTTGATGTCCTAAATACACATATTTTTATTACAGCCGATAGTATGAACTTTTTTTTTGGTCGTTAAAGTTCTGCTTCAACAATTGTTGTGTTCCATTTAACAAATTTTGGACTTTGGCAATTTGTCTAAGGGACATAACTCATTGTATGCACAGATTCTACCATTTGTTAATGTTTGCACATGACCATTATGTGTTTATATATTTTTCCATTAAATGTGCTTTTGAATAAACTGTTTATACATACATGTATAGGTATATATGTGTGTGTGTATATGTGTCAGATTTTTTAATATATTGAATTGGGGTTTTTTTTCCCGTTGGCTTACGTCTATTAAGGACCTGAGATGCTGAGATCAAACAAGGGTTTGAGTATTAGTTTTACATCCGATCAACAGCCAGGGTCATGTAAGGATGTACCAGGTTTGATGGTGGAGGAAACCTTGAGAAAAACTACCGACCAGTGGTTACTACCTAGCAACTGCCCAACATGGGATTCAAACTTGTAACCCAGAGGTGGAGGGCTTTTGGTAATATGTTGGGATATCTTAACCACTCAGCCACCATGGTCCAGGCTGTGACATCTAAAGGGACTGTTCAGTCTAAGAGTACATTAAAAATTGCATATATATCCGAAACAAACCAATGGAAATTTGCTGAGATATGCCAGAAAAGCCCACTGTACTGAAATGTATGTGAAATGTTCAAACTCGCTTGCTGTCTGCCATTACACAAAGTGGTCGGACATCATGTTTGCTGAACCCTTGCCCTTTCCATTGTAGTAAAGAAATTTTTGCCTAGAACTTCTCAAATCGCTCTTACAGTAGTGTGTTTGCGTTATTAGGTGCATGTTTTTGTCTAAATGTAATTTCACCAACTCCTCAGTGGTTATGTATTGCATTTGTTTAATGTATGTGACTTTGGCTTCGATATGGGTACAGCATACATGTTATACCTGCTTAATCATATTGATCAACAATTTGGAATTTCAAAGGTATCAATCAAAATGACTATGGATGTGATATGAGCTCAATATAATCATAAAACCTAAAATTAGACCCTTAAAGGACCACTACCTTTTTGGAGCAAAATTTAAAGGTTTCTAAAAAAGATTGATAGCATAAGAAATATGAATCGATGGCCTAAGATGAGGTTACTACACCATGTGCAAGATTTCCTGCATAATGGTGTATATCATTTCGGTGTTTTGTCTATAAGATACATTCTCATTTTAAAAATTAAAAGCCGTTTCGAAAAAGATAGTGGGCCTTTAAGCGATTTGGAACTACATTTAATCTATTTCAACAAAGAAGTCAGAGATTGGAGAACTTCACTCAGGCAAAACTTCTGTCGTATTGGGCAAGGGTACAGCGGAAGTATTGTGTTAGTTCATATTTGTACCAGAGATGTTATTTATCAAGAAATATCACCACTGACCATAAAATAAGATGTATGAAGATCCTGAAACATTTCAAAGTATACAGGCCAGTAAGTAAAAATTGAGTATTTCACAAACAAACAATATGGATTTTATCAGGCAGATCAATACCCTTACAACTCATGAAGTTTTATAAAAGGATATATGCTTATGACAAATGTGGTGTAATAGATTGTATATACAATACATATGGATTATCAGAAACTGTTCTATAAGGTTCCGAGCAACCGTTTTCTAGTACTATTTCAACCAGCAAATGATAACTTGGGTATCAATTTTCTTGAAAGTAAGACAGCAAATGGTCACAGTAAATGATGGAAAATTTGAGTGGTCAAGCGCAATATCTGGTATTCCACAAGGGTCGGTTCTAGAGCCTTCGTTTTTGTCATATTTGTAAAATTAAAACGATATTGACCCAGATAGTGTTTAGCTCAACAGATACATATACGTTGATAAAAACGTCAAAGAGAAGAACAATCATCAATATCAAATGAGCTAAATGGCTAGGCACTACAACAAACATATCAAAGAGATATAGGAGATTTTGTGGATTCATACTCAGGAATCAAGAAAAGCTTTTAACATGTTATTCATCACCAATTACTTACATTTTAAAAATTACAGTTCTTTCAATGCATTGGTTTTAATTTCACAAATACAATAAGAGCAGAAAATGGTTTTTAGCAGTACTGTCAAAGTCATTATATGTACATCTATGGTAAAGCGAAATGAGTACCTACCGATATACGGCGAAGCCAAATTCTGACCTACAATTTCATTCCACGTTATTTACAGCGCTATTAGTACTAATTGTAAAGTGATTTCTGCAAGAAAGTTTCCATCTAAACATATACAATGTATAAAAACAACAATCTTATAGTACATAATTTCTGTGTTGTAACTAACGTTTATAAGGCATCTGAAGCCATTTGAATGGTTTTCATCAAACCTGATGGTTTTCAATAGATTAATGAAGAAACATTAATATGCCAAAATTTTCGCCTAGTTACGGCACATATAACTAAAATGACCTTAGTCAAAGCTGCTAAAAACTTACCAGTTCCAATTGCATTTTTAAACTCTGCGTAATACCAAGTCCCTAAGAATTAAGAACATCGCACCTTACATGTATATATATGCGTATTAAAGTACAAAAATATTGTGAAAATAAAAAGTAAGTACATGTAAGAGGAAAATTCTGAGAACGATGAAAATGAACATCATATGTCATGAACATATTATATTATAATATCGAAAATTTATCATAAATAAAATCGTTATGCTGTAGATCTATAGGTCGAAATCTTGAATTAATGAAATAACACACACTGTAGTCTTGTGTCTGTTTAAAATGAAGCATCATCGATACTCTATGGGTTAATATTACTGACCCCTAGACTACTAATAGTAAAACTGGTAGTCTTCATCAGAAATCTTTGCAGTATTATTATGAGTCCAGGGGTGGATTTAAGTAAATTTGCTTAGAAAGACAAAGTGTGATAGAAAAGAAAATATACTAGTAACCATTTTTATTGAAGAATTTTCAAGATGACAAAATAAAATGACGTATCTCGGTGAATGTTCATAGCTTACTGAAACCATTTTTATAAGAAATCATCGTTATATACTAGACATAACGGTATCAACACTACACGCAATCTGACTTAGAGAAGGGGAGACAACTCCCTCATTTTTTGTTAAAACATTGTATAAAACTTTTAATTCTAATATCCTCATAAACTATTTGGAACGAAGTATCAGGTAGCTTAAATAGAAATTAAAAAAAAAATCTTAGTGGACAATTAGTGGTTGGCGAACTTCATTTGAAAACTCCGCACTCGCGATATATATAATGGTCTTTGAAAAAGAAAAAAAAAGGGGGGGGGGAGTCCAGAACGTCTACATCCCTTCCCTGTATCTAGTTGCCTATATATATACATTGCTTTTTATTGTAACCAACAGAGTTACTTTCCTCTGTTTCACTTCGCCAGTGTACTAGACAGACTAAAACGAAGGGATGTGGCTCATATAGATCAAATGTCCAGTTAACATCAGTAAAATTTGAAGAAAAAAACCCAACTATTTTAATATTTTATCAAAAAGGTGGTGTAGGCTAAAACTATGCAGATATAAAACTAGAAATAACAGTTTACCTGTAGAATCTAGAATTTATAGAAGCATACCAAGAAATGACGGTACATGTACGTAGTTGTCAAAGTAGTAGTAGACATTTAAGATGACTTTGCTTGACCCGAAGCATTAAATTAGAAAATGCATGTCTCAAAAAGTGATTTCACATTAAACAGTGTTGTCTCAATTAAAAGAAATCACGATGTCTAAAATTTCTATTTTCTCAAAGGATGTTAAAAATCAACAATGAATGTTGCCCGTTAAATGACCAAATATCAAATATGTTACGTGTAGTAAGACAATATCATTTATATACATATAATATCCCATATCTACATAAGGTACTAACAAAGAAGACATATTTTATATCTTATCTACATCGTTAAAACATGTGATATTATCTAGATCTGTACACCATAATGTATCGGTGTTGAGACTGTAGTAATGAATCAGAGATTTAGATAACCAAATTAAATTTTAAATCTTTGGATAAATGTAAATGGTATGATTTCTTACACTCAGAGGTTCATACCGTGGATGATACAGATGTAAAATTGTTTCCTCTTCCCCCTTATAATTTCTTATAAAAGCGTGTGTAGCTTTGTATTTATGCGTGTAATAAAAATCCTTAATATTTGAAAGCTAGCGCTACCGAAAATAAAGACCAATTTCATAAAATTCTCTAGTTTTAGATAACTTACCTTTGCAAAACTAGTCAACAGTGCACTACATTTGTATAGCATGTTCTATACGTTGAATGAAAAAACCTACATTACCAATAATTAGCGTTTATTCAACAATGTACACGGTATAACAATGTTCTACGCGTACATTTTGTATGTTCATTTGCTACATTGTATACAGTACTAGTGTAAATAACTGTTATTCATTAATTTTGGACATAACATTGTTCTGTACAGTTACCAAGATATGGCGGCACCAATTAGTACAGCCAATTATAACAGGTGCTCCGAGAACGCTACATAATGTGTATTGCCGTTAACGCCGTGTATTGGATTTCTGATTAGCGAGTTACTTCCCTTGGATCCCCCGCTGTAACACAACAGATGGCGTTGACAATGCTGGATGCTGAGTGATTCACTCGCCGGTAACGTACAAACAAACTGGAGCTACAGGATTATCGGACGCTTGTGGATTCTACAAAATCGAAGGCCTAATTTTGGAAATTGTTTATACATCCGATCCGGTTTTATCTCCGAAAGATGAAAATGTTTTGAGTATCTACACGAAAGGAACAGAACGCGACCGTCCGCAATATGATGCTACGATATTACTATGGGGGCTGTCTGCATAGCGCTCGTGTAGAGCTAGGCTGTTATCGATTTGTATGTTAATGACGAAAATTCCTTTTGGAAAATTTATGTGTTGTTTTGGGATTGATGTTGGGTTGTGCTAGGAGTGTGTCCCTATAGTCCAGCCCAACCCCCATCAGAATGTCCCGACCCCAGGGCCGTAGCCTGCACGGGTCCCATCACAAGGAGGAACAGTATGTTGGACCTTACAAATTGGAGAAAACCCTTGGCAAAGGACAGACGGGTCAGTGAATTCATTCTTTGTTTTCTTATTCTTTCACTTAACTAATTTGTTAATTAGGAGCTCTTTAATATCTTGTTAATATTTTTGCTTTCATTAACAATCTATGCGTCATCTATAAAGAGAATAATGAGAGAGCTAAGAGCTCTCTTGGTTCTGACTGCCTGCCTGCCATATATAATGCATTATAAACAGGAAGAGCAATTACATTGTACCTTCAAGCATGTTATAAAATATTATTTACACTTGGAATTATTTTTTTACGTTTATCCCCAGCATAGAGAAATATTCTAACCTTATGATAAATATTTTCCACATCAAACGGACGTTGATGTATGTGTACATGTCTAATTGACCAAGTGAATTCTCCCTTTGCAATCAATTATTTATTTTTTCCCTGAAAGATAAACTGAATGGTATTGTATATCCTAACTCAATTATGTCAATATTGTCAGCCATATCTGATAGCAGGCAGTGCTGTATTGTCTGTACAGAGGCTATGAAATATTTAAATATAAGCCAGTGCAAATATAATATCTGTTGCTGATATTGGGATCAACATGTTGATCCGTTGTTGATCCGTTGACTAGCATTAAGTTGGGGTCAAAACCGGTTCATGATATTTGAACTTTTATGATTTTAGGGTATTCATGTTCCATGATTAACCAATTTGGTTTATCCTGTAACTTAAAGGGTCTGTAGGTTTATTACCCCTCTTTTAACCAATAATTATAAGCGTACAGTGCAAGGAACTATAAAATTAAGAAAATGGGGTGTGGATGGCTTTTCAAACTATTTTTACTTTGTAAGACTAATACATGATAATTGTTTTTCACACAAATTGATCACAAACTTCATTTCACTGGTAATTACTGATAAAAAATCAACAAAATGAAATGTGTATCATGATTATGCATGAAATAAAGGAAAAAAAGTTTAATGATAATACATGCATATATTTGGAGTTTTAAATACAGAAGATGAAATTAGAGGGTAGTGGTGTGGTGATGGTGGTGGTGAGGGGGGGAGGGGAGGTCCATAAAGAAACATGAGTGCTCATTGGGTAAAATACGGTAGAACGGTAGACATGGAGTTTAGTTTACTAGATACCTTGACATAAGATGCATTAAGAATAAATTGTAATATTAACTGCACATTTTGAAACTTCTAGATTACGACAATAGGAGAGAGAAAGTATAACTACTACATGTTATATCTGTGTATATTGATCTGCCTTAGTTTAAATATTGATATATCCTTACTTTACACAGGCATACAATCATTTCATCATTAGAAAATCAGTATCTAACTATATATAGCTACTGGATATTCTGACAAAAATATGACAAACCGTATTCTACCCAATAAGCGGCTATTTCCCTATAAGCCCCCCTCCCTTTTTTTGAGGCCTCATCTCAAAGCACGAGGCATAAAATAAAAAATACCAAAACGGTATAGGTTAGGAATAATTTCGTCTTATTTAGCAACTTTAATTTTTTTAAAGGCCCTGGGAGCTTATGGGGTCAAATATGTTATACATAGACCTAAAGATGCCTGTGAAGGCAGAAAGACCTGAGTTTTGTTATTTTTTCATTAGCTCACCTGGCCCGAAGGGCCGGTGAGCTTATGTCATGGCGCGGCGTCCGTCGTCCGTCCGTCCGTCCGTCCGTCCGTCAACATTTCCTTTAAATCGCTACTAGTCATAGAGTTCTGCATGGATTGTAACCAAATTTGGCCACAAACATCCTTGGGGGAGGGGGAACAGAACTTGTATAAATTTTGGCTCTGACCCCCCGGGGGCAGGAGGGGCGGGGCCCAATAGGGGAAATAGAGGTAAATCCTTTAAATCGCTACTAGTCATAGAGTTCTGCATGGATTGTAACCAAATTTGGCCACAAACATCCTTGGGGGAAGGGGAACAGAACTTGTATAAATTTTGGCTCTGACCCCCCGGGGGCAGGAGGGGCGGGGCCCAATAGGGGAAATAGAGGTAAATCCTTTAAATCGCTACTAGTCATAGAGTTCTGCATGGATTGTAACCAAATTTGGCCACAAACATCCTTGGGGGAAGGGGAACAGAACTTGTATAAATTTTGACTCTGGCCCCCCGAGGGCAGGACGGGTGGGGCCCAATAGGGGAAATAGAGGTAAATCCTATAAATCACTTCTTGTCCTAGAGTTTTGCTTGGATTGTGACCAAATTTGGCCATAAACATCCTTGGGGGAAGGGGAACAGAACTTGTATAAATTTTGGCTCTGACCCCCTGGGGGCGGGAGGGGTGGGGCCCAATAGGGGATTTAGAGGTTAATATTAAAATTCCTTCAGAAAAGAAACAACGAACCTGTATTCAGAACATTACTTGGCATTACAAACCAGGTGAGCGATACAGGCCCTCTGGGCCTCTTGTTCAAATTTACCTTCGTATTTTGTTTCTACACCTGTCTTTTATAGACACAGCGGACACTAACTTATTAAGGTTACCTGTCTAAAAAGGACACATCTCTGTAAAATACACTTGTCTTTAAAGGCCACTTCTGTATAAAAGACACTTGTCTAGAAAAGTAGCACAGTTATATGCATTAAAACAGACACCTGTGTATTAAGGACACCTTTAGGAGGCACCTATCTTTAAGGAGACATCTATATAGAGGAACCATGTCTATGATGATACCTCTATAAAAGACACTGCTCTGTAAAGAAACCTCTATATAAAAGACACCTGCCTATAAAGGACACTTTTTCTCTATTCCTTTGGTGTCCATATAACACAGGTTTGCCTGTACAACCTTATTGACTGTGTGTGACTGTAGTCCATACAGTAGAAGAGCGATAATAATTCAGTCGCTATCATGAACCTTCCCTACTACAGTGGTTTTATGCTACGTAGTCAAGTGCGATAATCAATGCATGCAGGTTTACTCTTGTATGTGTGTAATACCTCTTCGCTGACAGCATCAGTAGCTGATAAAAAAGAATGAAAGGAAGAACGGCAGTATGGGATCACGTAGGATATCTAATACAGGAGACATCAACATATTTATTTGTCTAATATGCATACTGTAATTAAAGACATCAAGTCAATACATGAAGTAGACTTAGAAGTGTTTATGATTTTCTACCATGATGATATCACTTTACAATCTCCAGTATTTAATTTCTAGTGGAAAAATGCATGATGCACTAATTACTGGGCATAAAGGTTTGATTATAAGTGTGATTTTATATAATTCAATGAGTGCATTTCAATATTGTTGCATTAATTAGTCAGCTGGTCAATTTTGATACTAAGTTTAACAAGTCTATCCTAATATTGAGGCCGATCACTTGAGGCTCGTAATATTGAGGTCAACAGGTTCATCCTAATATTGAGGTCAACAGGTTCATTCTAATATTGAGGTCAACAGGTTCATCCTAATATTGAGGCCAACAGGTTCATCCTAACATTGAGGTCAACAGGTTCATCCTGATATTGAGATCAACAGGTTCATCCTAACATTGAGGTCAACAGGTTCATCCTAATATTGAGGTCAAAAGGTTCATCCTAATATTGAGGTCAATAGGTTCATCCTATTATTGAGTTCAACAGGTTCATCCTAACATTGAGGTCAACAGGTTCATCCTAACATTGTGGTCAACAGGTTCATCCTAACATTGAGGTCAACAGGTTCATCCTAACATTGTGGTCAACAGATTCATCCTAATATTGAGGTCAACAGGTTCATTCTAACATTGAGGTCAACAGGTTCATCCTAACATTGTGGTCAACAGGTTCATCCTAACATTGTGGCAACAGTTTCATCCTAACATTGTGGTCAACAGGTTCATCCTAATATTGAGATCAACAGGTTCATCCTAATATTAAGGTCAACAGGTTCATCCTAACATTGTTGTCAACAGGTTCATTCTAACATTGAGGTCAACAGGTTCATCCTAACATTGTGGTCAACAGGTTCATCCTAATATTGAGGTCAACAGGTTAATCCTAACATTTAGGTCAACAGGTTCATCCTAATATTGAGGTCAACAGGTTCATCCATATATTGAGGTCAGTATGCATATTAATTTGAATATTTAGGTCAAAATGTTCATCCTTAAGTTGTGGTCAACAGGTTCATCCTAATGTTGAGATCAACAGGTTCATCCTAATATTGAGGTCAACAGGTTCATCCTAACATTGTTGTTAACAGGTTCATCCTAACATTGTGGTCAACAGGTTCATCCTAATATTGAGGTCAACAGATTCATTCTAATATTGAGGTCAACAGGTTCATCCTCATATTGAGGTCAACATATTCATCCTAATATTGAGGTCAACAGGTTCATCCTAATATTGAGGTCAACAGGTTCATTCTAACATTAAAGTCAACAGGTTCATCCTAATATTGAGGTCAGCAGGTTCATCTTAATATTGAGGTCAACAGATTCATCCTAACATTGAGGTCAACAGGTTCATCCATATCTAGAGGTCAACATGCATGTTCATTTGAATATTTATGTCAAAGTGTTCATCCTAAAGTTGTGGTCAACAGGTTCATCCTAATGTGGAGGTCAACAGGTTCATTCTAATATTGTGGTCAACAGGTTCATCCTAATGTTGAGGTCAACAGGTTCATCCTAACATCGTGGTCAACAGGTTCATCCTAATATTGAGATCAACAGGTTCATCCTAATATTAAGGTCAACAGGTTCATCCTAACATTGTGGTCAATAGGTTCATCCTAACATTGTGGTCAACAGGTTCATCCTAATATTGAGGTCAACAGGTTTATCCTAACATTGAGGTCAACAGGTTCATCCTAACATTGAGGTCAACAGGTTTATCCTAACATAGTGGTCAACAGGTTCATTTGAATATTGAGATCAACAGGTTCATCCTAATATTAAGGTCAACAGGTTCATCCTAACATTGTGGTCAACAGGTTCATCCTAATGTTGAGGTCAACAGGTTCATCCTAATGTTGAGGTCAACAGGTTCATCCTAACATCGTGGTCAACAGGTTCATCCTAATATTGAGGTCAACAGGTTTATCCTAACATTGAGGTCAACAGGTTCATCCTAACATTGAGGTCAACAGGTTTATCCTAACATAGTGGTCAACAGGTTCATTTGAATATTGAGGTCAACAGTTTCATCCTAATATTGAGGTCAACAGGTTCATTCTAATGTTAAGGTCAACTGGTTCATCCTGATATTGAGATCAACAGGTTCATTCTAATGTTAAGGTCAACTGGTTCATCCTAATGTTGAGGTCAACAGGCTAGGTTTATTCTAATGTTCATTTCAACAGGTATGATTTTAAATTGAGTTGAACAAATGACAGATAACGTTACATCGTTTATTCAAAAAGCAGGTGTGATATTTGTCAGTAATAATAATAAAAAAATCAATTTCATTCTCTGCTTCATATGCAATTAGATGTCATTAGGAAGCTTTAAATACAAACAATTAAGATGATTAAATAGAAAAGGTCTACCAGTACTTGGTACTTAGACAATTAAATCTTGTTGACAAATGGACATGTACAAACCAAAACACATTAACAAAAGTCATAGATTTTCACGAAGTTCATGAACTGATCAACTTATCATCACGTGAGTAACATGTACATTTCGTATGATCATCTCTCCACTGTATGAAAATCATATTATGATAAGATTTTGGTGGACAACGACAAAGATTAGAATTTGACAAGATTCACACTGGATTTTGTTAACCCCAGTCCTTTGTTCACTGTACTTTGATAATATCCTTATGCTCTTGCACTGTTAGCAGTGTTCACTTTCACTGATGTAGCGATTTTACCTTTAATGGTTTATCTTTTTGGCACCAGGTCAAGAACTGATCCATAAAATATTTTATTTTGAAATGAAAAAATCAATTCTTTTAAAGAATGTTGTGAAATACTGATAAATTTATTAGAAAAAGTGTTTTGTTTACCGCTTGTTGGTGTATGTGTTGAAATGTGTTTTTCTTCGAGACACTAAAGAAGTGCAAGTGCTGAAACCATTATCGTGCTGATAAAAGTGTATAAAAATAGCAAAGAGCACAAAAATGCTGTTTTCTATACCAGCAGGTGAGGTTTTTAAATTCCAATGCTAAAAGTGAAAGGTCATTATGAAGATATTTCAACATCTTTAATAGTTTTAATTGAATGAATGTAGTTTTAAATGATGCAAAATCCCATATTTATCCATTTGATAAACAAACTATGTTCTGTACCTGTAAATTCTGACTGTCGTGGTGATTAAACTGATCTCTATATGTGGGATTTATACATTATACAGGTAACTTTATGATAGGTGTCTATTTATTTTAATCTATTAATGTTCAGTAAAGATGAAAAGTGATGCACAGACTATGGGGTGTAGGAATACTCAGTTCGACTCAACATGTAATATCTTCTGTCGATGTGAATTTTAATCCTGCTGTCGGCTTCATGTACATCTGGCTGATATAGAAAAGATAGAGGTACCGATGAAAATGCAACAGTTGCTGATGCTGCAGCTGAAAAAACCCTTGCTGATTCATATCTGTGAATGGTAGCTATAATCTGCCAAGTCACTTTCGCTGCACCACATGTACTCATCTTCGCTGGATACCAAAGTATGGAGACTATTACACTAATCAAGTACCAGGGAAAAATGGCATCAAACGTTTCAGGAGGATTTACAGAATAAAGCGTAAATTAGGTTAGGGATACTAAATGATCATTTATTATTTCTTGTTTTAGAGCTTATAAGCTGCAAAGTTTCCCCTGAAAATCGTGAGTGTGGTTAATTGGTTTAATATATAGTGTGAGGTAGAATTTCGACATAGTTCTTTTCAACTATTCAATAGGTAACAGCAAAAAATACATAGATGTGTAAATTTCTCTGGGGTTCTGGGACTGTATATGGATTTTTAACACTTTGATGAGGTTGATGCAGGGTTTTATCAACCTTAAAGAACACATATAGTATTGCTGTTCAAATATCCTGAATACAAATGTAGATGTTTAAATAAGGCTGTTGTATATGCCTTTATTTATTAACTGCATGTAAAGAAGAATCAAGTGAAATAATAAAACATATGTAGCATTTTGAATTTGTATGATGCATGTTTTCATAAAAAAAATATCAACCTCTGACTACTTTCTCGGTCAATATTTTTTCTTTGGTAAATAAAAACATGCATTGACCTGATCAAAATGCTCTAAATCTATATGATGATCATTAATGAAGATACAAGGCAATGGATACGGCCACAGCATCAGAACAATAAGCCACACTTTACACTGCTGGTACCTGTACTGTAATTATAACCGGCCGCTGATGTAAACAGCCTCAATGTTAGTGTGTGTTATGTTTTAATCTGCAGGGGGTTGACTTGGAGTTGGTGGTAGATATGGTGATTACGGGGGAGGGGGTATTGGAGGTTGGGGAGATGGAAAATGATGTGCCATGAATAGATGATGAGTGGTTTGGTGAAAGGGGCATGCACAGATAGAGGAAATCTAAAGTTCCAATAGAAAAACCACCAATCTTGGAACTTGCTCACTTCTGATCCAAAGCAGAAAAACCTAGGTACTGGAACCCCTAAGCCTGATGTTAGGGAGAGTAGATCAATATACTGAATGGAATGATTTCCCAGCTGAATGGCACTATTTCTAGGCTTAGGGGGACTAGGGTTATGGTGGTGCAGACAAAGGTGTTGTCAGAGGTATACATGGTGATAGAAAGGATGTTATAATAGTATTTAACGGTGATAGAAGGGATGATATAATAGTATTTAACGGTGATAGAAGGGATGTTATTATAGTATTTAACGGTGATAGAAGGGATGTTATAATAGTATTTATCAAATTTGACTCATTAAAGGGACTATTCACTCAGGCTAATTCTTTTACATAACCAATAAGCAAAATATAACATAAATGTATTGTTCTACATTTCTTATGAAACATGTAGCATAAAATATTGACAAATATCACATCATTGTTTAGTATTTTAATTGATACCGTTGTAATTACAAATCGTTGATCAATACGATTAAGCAGGTACAATATGTACGCTGTACCCATACCTGAGCCAAAGTCACGCACGTTAAACAAATGAACTACATAACCACTGAGGAGGTGATAAAAGGATTTTTTAGGCAAGATAATTCACCTAATAAGGTAAGCACACTACTGTCAGAGCGAATTGAGCGGTTCTAGACAAAAGATGCATTACTCTTCAAGCAAGGGACAGGGTTCGGAATACAGATGTTCGACCACAATGTGTAATGGCGGACAGCGAGCGAGTTTGAACATTTCGCACGCATTTCACCACCATGGGCTTTTCTGGCATATATCACAGTAAAACCGACTGATGTTATATCCATTAGAACTGGGTTTTTCCAATATATGTACAAATTTTAATGTTCTCTTAGACTGAATTGTCCCTTTAAGCGCCCTAAAAAATAGAAAGAAATAAGGGGCACCTACTAGAACCAAATTTTAACTAGCCTTTCATAAAATTATTACACAAGTTAATACATGAATAAAGCAAAAGAAATCACAGAAATATACACAGTTTTCATATTTTCAGTCTGATTTAATTCAAAGTGTATTAAATTGAGACTTCAAAAAGGGGAGGGGCCCATATAGGGATGGGGGCCCTTATTAGGTCAAATACAGTATATACAATATGTTTTGGGGAAATAATATCGGAATGGAGGAATGCATAGTAGGAGAAGGGATATATCTATTTCATATTAAGATTGAAAAGTCACTCTACTGTCAATTCATATGTCTATTCAGTTAAAAAACGTAGCTTGCTCGTGATGCTAGAGGTTTAGGTATTGAACAGTATATGTATTGTATATGATGTTTCCTCTTGTACAATGTTTTATAAATGTTTCTGTAATGTAATATAATGTGTGTGATACACTTATCCAGATCAATAACCTCTACTGTCAGTGCAGATAGGATGCAAGCTTGAGTTAGTTCTGGTATTTACTAACATTACGCCTATAGGTGATCTTCATCTGTTTGGAATATGAGCTGTACTGAGGAGTTCATCTGGTGCTCCTACTGGAGTTATCTTCCCCTGAAATATGAGTGTTTTGGTCAGAGTTATCTCCCATTGAGTTAATTGTTCCCATTTAGGATAACTGTCTCTAGAATATAACACCTCCTCCACTTACCTATCCTTTGATATTATCTCTTCATTTAGAGAACAGGGTCGGCGGTAGCCAAGTGGTAAATATGTCTCAACATGCTACCACAAGCCCTCCACCTCTGTGTCGCGAGTTTGAATCCCATGTGGGGCAATTGCCAGGTACTGACTGCTGGTCGGTGGTTTTTCTCCAGGTACTCAGGCTTTCCTCCACCAACATACCTGGCACATCCTTACATGACCATGTCTGTTAAAAAGATGGATGTTAAACTAATAAAACCCAAACCATTTAGGGAACATATTTTATGAATGTTCATTGTAGTTATCTCCCCTTTGTCTATGGTTATACTTCTTCTATCTCTTGGTTTGCTGGTTAATCCCATGTGGGGCAGTTGCCAAGTACGGACCGCTGGTCGGTGTGTTTTTCTACTGATACTTTGGCTTTCACCACACCATCTAAACCTAGCATATTCATAAATGACCATGGTCGTTGCTAATAGAACATTAAAACTAATCAAATCAAAGACCAAAGTGTATAACCATTCTTTCTGTGAGTTGTCTGCCCTTGGTGCATAAAAGTGCTTTTCTGTGAGCTAACTGCCTATGAGATTTATTTACATCATCCTTTTTATTGGATACTGATGGGATACATTGGAATATTCGTATTTTTCATCGCAATGTAGATTCAGCAGATAATGTCAACTTTGGTTTGATTTTGTTTACATCTTACAAACATGAAGCCATTTAGGAACATTGCTGAGGTTTGTGATGGTGAATAAAAACTGGAATTGATGAAAATAAGCCAAAAGTTGTGAAGTCAATACATTGTGTACCTCATAACTGCCCCACTTGGGACCTCATATGGAACCCCACTTGAGACTCAAAGGTAGAGGGCTATTGGTAAAATATCAGAATCCTAGCTGGTACTTTGCCATCTCAGCTCACCAATGTTCAAATCATAAATGGAAATATCATATATGTATATCACAATCCCAGTCAATTTTTACCTGAAACAAAGCCAAAAGGTCATTTCATGCCAATGCACGTCATGTATTTGGATCTATTAGATGGGAAAAACTTGTAATTCTCCATTCTTTGAACTGTCTTTATTTTTTAATCTTTTATACAGTTGAAATCAAGATTATAGTGTATACCACACCTACCATATACTATAACACTGCTGTGAATCTGACTTCAATTTTTTTTTTACAATAATTTGATTTTCTTACGAAAAACATTACGTTTTATTGGGAGTGCCTGTATGCTCAAAGTCAAATTATTCATGATGAAATTTGAAACTGAAAAACAAATACCAGGAATTTGGAATTGGTTATGACATCATCAGCACCAAGCCATTGGGATTTGGAAACATCAGGGTTTCATTTACCACAGAAACTCTTCAAAATTTTATGTTCTTGTGGCTTTAAATTTGGCTAATACAAGCTAAACTGCACATTACAGAAGAGCATTGCCGAGTGTTTTGACTCATTCACCCCTGAAATTGCAAAAATGAACTGTTCCAAACTAAGAATCAGAAGAGTTCATAAGTGTATTTAGGGGTATCAATGACTACAGGCAACAAGCTATACTGATCGTTATCATATCCGAATCAATATTATTTTATCCAGGGCTAATTTTCTGGTGAAGGATAACGTGGTTTCAGAAAAACAAAAGAACAACGGTGCTATTTCAAACTTTTACTATTGGCTACATACAATGCTTTCATATATTAATGCTTATCAATTTTTTACCGAGTATTTAGTGTCATATTTCTTAATATAATGTATTCATGTGGTTGAATTTGAATTTATCTTCATAATTCAATATTGTTCCTAACAAGTATTTTCATTGGCTTAAAAATTCTCTTTATCAGTTCATAAAGGAAAAAATGAAGTCGCTGTTTGTGACGTCGCTTCTGATTGGGTGATATAACGGTGATAAATTACTATGTTTGTGTAAACGAGAACATTACAAAGAATTTTCATGCACCTCAATATGATTGTAAACGGTAAAAATGTCAAGATTGTTGATTTTATTCAATTTGAACAGTAGATTAACTTGTTTGAGGAAACATTCACATTAACAATGATATTGATAAGTAATAACGAACACTAATTAGCACATATACATGTGATGTAATGTTATGTTAAAGGTAAGTTTCATAGTCAAACTATATTGGGATGGTAATGGTAAATTGGGTTCATTTCTTGAAACCGAACCCTCTTTAAACCAGCCAAAATTAAAAATTCTATGCACCAACCATGAAAGGTTAAGAGAAGTTCCACTGTATATAAAATACGCATGTGTTTTCAATTGTAACATCATATTTTTCCGAGAAATTTGCTAAAAAAAAATGACATCACAAGCTTAATCGATACCTTAACTCTGTACAATGAAAAGATGGAATATAATAGACAAGGGAATTAAACTTGACAGTTCCTGGCTCTGACCATAGTTATTGCAAGTCTATGATATATCCATCATAATAGATTGGATATAAATAAAAACATGGTTTTATATGACACATGTAATTTGTAATGAGATAATGCTAACTTGAGGTAGTAGAGATATTGAGATAATGCTAAGTTGAGCTGGTATAGATATTGAGATAATGCTAAGTTGAGCTGGTATAGATATTGAGATAATGCTAACTTGAGCTGGTATAGATATCGAGATAATTCTAACTTAAGCTGGTATAGATATTGAGATAATGCTAACTTGACCTGGTATAGATATTGAGATAATGCTAACTTAAGCTGGTATAAATATTGAGATAATGTTAACTTGATCTGGTATAGATATTGAGATAATGCTAACTTGAGCTGGTATAGATATCGATATAATGCCAACTTGAGCTGGTATAAATATCGAGATAGTGCTAACTTGATCTGGTATAGATATTGAGATAATGCTCACTTGAGCTGGTATAGATATTGGGATAATGCTAACTTGAGCTGGTATAGATATTGAGATAATGCTAACTTGACCTGGTATAGATATTGAGATAATGCTAACTTGAGCTGGTATAGATATTGAGATAATGTTAACTTGAGCTGGTATAGATATTGAGATAATGCTAACTTGAGCTGGTAAAAATTGAGTTAATGCTAAATTGAGCTGGTATAGATATTGAGATAATGCTAACTTGACATGGTATAAATATTGAGATAATGCTAACTTGAGCTAGCTTGTAAAGATATTGAGATAATGCTAACTTGAGCTGGTATAAATTGAGTTAATGCTAAATTGAGCTGGTATAGATATTGAGATAACGCTAACTTGAGCTAGTATAAATTGAGTTAATGATAAATTGAGCTGGTATAGATATTGAGTTAATGCTAAATTGAGCTGGTATAGATATTGAGATAATGCTAACTTGAGCTGCTATAGATATTGAGATAATGCTAACTTGAGCTGGTATAGATATTGAGATAATGCTTACATGACCTGGTATAAATATTGAGATAATGCTAAATTGAGGTGGTATAGATATTGAGATAATGCTAAATTGAGGTAGTATATATCGAGATAATGCTAAAATGAGCTGGTATAGATATTGAGATAATGCTAACTTGAACTGGTATAAATATTGAGATAATGTTAACTTGACCTGGTATAAATATTGAGATAATGCTAACTTGAACTGGTAAAGATATTGAGATAATGCTTACATGACCTGGTATAAATATTGAGATAATGTTAACTTGACCTGGTATAAATATTGAGATAATGCTAACTTGAGCTAGTATAGATATTGAGATAATGCTAGCTTGAGCTGGTATAGATATCGAGATAATGCTAACTTGAGCTGTTATAGATATTGAGATAATGCTAACTTGAGCTGGTATAAATATTGAGATAATGCTAACTTGAGCTGGTATAGATATTGAGATAATGCTAACTTGAGCTGGTATAGATATTGAGATAATGCTAACTTGAGCTGGTATAGATATTGAGATAATGCTAACTTGAGCTGGTATAGATATTGAGATAATGCTAACTTGAGCTGGTATAGATATTGAGATAATGCTAACTTGAGCTGGTATAGATATTGAGATAATGCTAACTTGAGCTGGTATAGATATTGAGATAATGCTAACTTGAGCTGGTATAGATATTGAGATAATGCTAACTTGAGCTGGTATAGATATTGAGATAATGCTAACTTGAGCTGGTATAGATATTGAGATAATGCTAACTTGAGCTGGTATAGATATTGAGATAATGCTAACTTGAGCTGGTATAGATATTGAGATAATGCTAACTTGAGCTGGTATAGATATTGAGATAATGCTAACTTGAGCTGGTATAGATATTGAGATAATGCTAACTTGAGCTGGTATAGATATTGAGATAATGCTAACTTGAGCTGGTATAGATATTGAGATAATGCTAACTTGAGCTGGTATAGATATTGAGATAATGCTAACTTGAGCTGGTATAGATATTGAGATAATGCTAACTTGAGCTGGTATAGATATTGAGATAATGCTAACTTGAGCTGGTATAGATATTGAGATAATGCTAACTTGAGCTGGTATAGATATTGAGATAATGCTAACTTGAGCTGGTATAGATATTGAGATAATGCTAACTTGAGCTGGTATAGATATTGAGATAATGCTAACTTGAGCTGGTATAGATATTGAGATAATGCTAACTTGAGCTGGTATAGATATTGAGATAATGCTAACTTGACCTGGTATAAATATTGAGATAATGCTAACTTGAGCTGGTATAGATATCAAGATAATGCTAACTTGAGCTGGTATAAATATTGAGATAATGCTAACTTGAGCTGGTATAGATATTGAGATAATGCTAACTTAAGCTGGTATAAATATTGAGATAATGTTAACTTGAGCTGGTATAGATATTGAGATAATGCTAACTTGATCTGGTATAAATTGAGTTAATGATAAATTGAGCTCGTATAGATATTGAGATAATGCTAACTTGACATGGTATAAATATTGAGATAATGCTAACTTGAGCTGGTATAGATATTGAGATAATGCTAACTTAAGCTGGTATAAATATTGAGATAATGTTAACTTGAGCTGGTATAGATATTGAGATAATGCTAACTTGAGCTGGTATAAATTGAGTTAATGCTAAATTGAGATGGTATAGATATTGAGATAATGCTAACTTGACCTGGTATAGATATTGAGATAATGCTAACTTGAGCTGGTATAGATATTGAGATAATGTTAACTTGAGCTGGTATAGATATTGAGATAATTCTAACTTGATCTGGTATAAATTGAGTTAATGATAAATTGAGCTGGTATAGATATTGAGATAATGCTAACTTGACATGGTATAAATATTGAGATAATGCTAACTTGAGCTGGTATAGATATTGAGATAATGCTAACTTAAGAGTGCTGGTATAAATATTGAGATGTAATGTCTTATTATGAGCTGGTATATAATATTTGAGATATGGCTAACACTATGTAAGCTTGGTTATAAATTATATTTGAGTATATTGATCTGGGTTTAACGTTGAGCCTGGTATAGATTATTGAGCATATCTGAACCTTAAGCTGGTATAATGTAGTTAATTGCACGTTGAGTCTAGTAAGTATGATTATTAGGTGTGTCACATAGATAAAATTTATCTTTTGTAATATCGAAAGAATTGTTTTTTTCGAATATGTTTTTATTTGCTGAGACTTGAGGGCTGTATAAAAGATATTGAGAATAATGCTAACTTGACCTGTATATAATTATTGAGATAATGCTAACTTGAGTAGAGTAGTAGATAATATTCGAGAATGGTCTAACTGAGCTGGTAATATTATCAGATTAGATGCTAATCTGAGCTGGTATAAATTTTGAGATAGTTATAACTGGAGCTGGTATAGAAATCTGAGATATCAATTGAGCATAAATTGAGCTAGCTAGAGTGTAGATATTGAGTAATGTTAACTTGAGCTTGGTAATATAGAATTGGAGATATTAACTGATACTGGGGTATACAATTGAGTATAAATTGACCTTAATCTGTATAGATGCTACTTGAGCTGGTTATAGATATTGAAATAAGTATTGACCTGGTATAGATATTGAGGATAATGTTCCTACTAGAGCTGGTTATAGGATATTTGAGATATATGCTAACTTTGAGTCTGGTATAGATTGAGTTAATGCTAAATTGAGTCTGGTATAATATATTGAGCATAATGCTGAACTTGAGCTGGTATTTAGAATATTGAGAATTAAATGCTATATTGACCTGTGGTATAGACTATATGGAGTAATGCTAATTTGAGCTGGTATAAGATATTGAGATAATGCTTAATTGAACTGTAATATGCATAGTTGAGATAGTCATGCTTTACAATGACCTGGTCATAAATAATTTGAGGGATAATGCTCATATTGAGCGGTATAAGGATATTTTAGATAATGCTATAATTGAGGGTGAGTATAATATCGAGATAAATGCTAAACACTGAGCTGGTATATCGATATTGAGATATGTAAAATCGAGCTGGTATTAGATATTTGAGTTAAGTGCTAGATAATGAGCTGGTTATAGATATTGGTTAATGCTAAAATGAGCTGGTATGATATTTGCGTTAATGCTAAATATTGTGCTGGTATAAGGATACGTCGGAGATATTATGCTAACTTGAGCTGGTATAAATATTGAGATAATTGTTTACTTTACCTGGTATACGATGATTTGAGATAGATGCTAACTTGAACTGGTTAAAGATTTGAGATAATGCTAGCTTGAGGCTGGTTTACTAGATATTGAGATAAAGTGTAGTACTTTAGCTGGTATAAGATATTGAGATAAATGCTAGCTTGAGCTGGTATAGAATTCGATATAAATGCGTAATTGAACTGCCTTAATATGAGAATAATGTTACTTTGACCTGAGCTTGGATAAATATTGAGATAATGCTAACTTGAGTCTGGTAAGATATGAGATATAATCTAACATAAGCTGGTTAAATATTGAGATATATGCTTACATTGACCTGGTATAAATATTTGGAGATAATTGCCTAACTTGAGCTAGATTAGTTATTGAGATAATGCTAGCTTGAGTCTGGTAAATAGATATTCGAGATAGATGCTTATACTTGAGCTGTTATAGGATATTTGAGATAATGCTAACTTGATCCTGGTATAAATATTGAAGTGAATGCTAACTGTGAGCTGTATAGGATATTCGAGAAATAATTGCTTAACTTGAGCTGGATAATTTATTGAGATATATCTTAACTTGAGCTGGTATAAATATTGAATAATGCTAACGTTGAGCTGGTATAAATATTTGAGATAAATGTTAACTTTAAGCTGGTATAAATATTGTAGATAATGCAATTGACCTGATATAGATATGAGAAATGCTTAACTTGAGCTGGTATATCATTGAGTTAATGCTATACTTAGCTGGTATATGAATTGAGATATATGCCTAACTTGAGCTTGGTTTAAATATTGAAGATAATGCTAACTTGAAGCTGGTATAATATGAGTATAATGCTGACTTAAGCTGGTATAAACATTGAGATAGATGTAACTTGAGCTGGTATAATAGTCGAGATATGCTAACTTGTAGCTGGTATATGTCTATAGTTTGAGTTAAAGCTAATTCTTGAAGTGGTATATGAATTTGAGTTTATGTATAAATTGAGCTGGTATATGATATTGAGATAGAATGTTATACGTTGAGCTGGTATGATTGGGAGTTAAGCTAATTGAGCTGGATAGATATTGAGATTAATTGCTTGAACTTGAGCTGGTTATATTGATATTGAGATAATGCTGAACTTGACCTGGTATAGATTATTGAGATTAATGCTTTGAGGCTGTGTATAAATTGAGTAAGTGCTAAATTGAGCTGGTATACGGTATTTGGAGTATATGCTAACTTGAGGCCTTGGTTTAGTACTTGAGATTTAATGCTAACTTGGACTTGGGTATATTTGGATGATTGAGGATAGATGTCTGTAACTTGAGTGCTGGTATAGGAATAATGGGGAATAATTGCTTTAATTGGAGGCTGTTATATGATAGTTGGAGATTAATGCTTACATGACCTGTATAGAATATTGGATATGCTTAAATTTGAGCTGGTATAGATATGGGAGATTTGCTAAATTGAGGTAGTATAGTTATTCGAGATATTATGCCTAAATCATGAGCTGGTGATATGATATTGAGATAATGCTTAAAATGAGCTGGTAATAGATATTGAGTTAATGCTTAAATGAGCTGGGTTATAGATATTGGAGTTAATGGCTAAATGAATGCTGGGTATACGGTTTTGAGTTTATGGCTAAAATGAGCTGGTATAGATATCGAGATAATGCCTAAACTTGAGCTGGTATAAATATTGAGATAATGTGAACTTGACCTGGTATTAGATATTTGAGATAATGCTAACTTGAACTGGTAAAGATATTGGATTAATGCTATGCTTGAAGCTGGTATAAGATATTGAGATAATGCTAACTTTTAAGCGGTATAGATATTGAGATAATGGCAGCTTGAGCTGGATACTGATATCGAGATAAGTGCTAATTGGAGCTGTTTATAGATTAATTGAGAATATTGCTATAACGTTGAATTGTAATAGATATCGAGATATGATGCTTAACGTTGGGCTGGTATTAGATATCGTATTATATTATTGCTAACTTTGAGCTGGTATAATATCGAGATAATGCTAACCTGGTGGTATAGAATATTGGAGATAATGCTACTTGAGCTGGTATAGATATCGGATATAAATGCTAAACTTGGAGCTGGTCGGATAATATGAGATATATGGCTAACTTGAGCTGGGTATAGATAATTTGGATTTCCCTGTAAGTTTGTACTTTGGTGTGGTTTAATTATTATTGTAGGTGGGTATCAATAGATATGTCACTGGGTAGATCAGTAAAACCAGATAGTATATTAACATAGCAGCATCAAATGTGTAGCTTATTGGTTCATATGGATGGGTAATTCACTCAGATGGCCACAATATCAAAAATGTGCAGAAAGGCCTGGAATAAAGATGAAGTTGATAACGAGATGAAAGGTTTAAACCGATGGGGTAGAGTGGGGGAGGGGTTTATGAAGAAAGGTAATAGGTTGGGCGGGGTGGTGGAGGGGGTGATAGAAGGGCAACGCAATGGGGCAGGGAGGACGGATGAGGGGGAGGGGGTGATGGGAAGGGTAACCAATGGGGTGGTGGGTGGGGAGGGGTATCCAATGGGATGGGAAGGAGGGGGTGATGGGAAGGCGTTAACCAATGGGGTGAGGGTGGGGAAGGGGCC
>SAYR01057976.1:480064-503297 GCA_004382745.1 Argopecten irradians irradians | reverse complement strand
TAACCTATTTGTAGTGAGTGGCCTCAGGCTCTGGTAACCTATTTGTAGTGAGTGGCCTCAGCCTCAGATAACCTATTTGTAGTGAGTGGCCTCAGGCTCTGGTAACCTATTTGTAGTGAGTGGCCTCAGCCTCAGATAACCTATTTGTAGTGAGTGGCCTCAGCCTCTGGTAACCTATTTGTAGTGAGTGGTCTCAGCCTCTGGTAACCTATTTGTTGTGAGTGGCCTCAGCCTCTGATAACCTATTTGTAGTGAGTGGCCTCAGGCTCTGGTAACCTATTTATAGTGAGTGGTCTCAGGCTCTGGTAACCTATTTATAGTGAGTGGCCTCAGGCTCTGGTAACCTATTTGTATGGAATGGCCTCAGCCTCTGGTAACCTATTTGTAATGAGTGGCCTCAGCCTTTGGTAACCTATTTGTAGTGAGTGACCTCAGGCTCTGGTAACCTATTTGTATGAAGTGGTCTTATGTTGTGGCCTTTCTGTATAAACTACCAGGTAATGACATCCTATCTGTAGGATATTTATTGATGTTGTAGAGAAAGCCCCATGATATTACTGCTTCAATTCATCTTCTGTTGACTTGATTGCTTTTCCAAACTTCCAGGTAGCCTTGACAGTAAGGCACCATTAGTAAGTCAGGAAAACATGTTATTTCTCCAATCTGTACCCCTTTCATCTGGGTATATACAAGATTTAACTTCCTCTTCCCATTGTCATATGAGTGTTTCATTTCTAGATACCCAGGATTTTAGATACTGTAAATGGACTTATTTAGGTGTAGTCAATTTTAAGTGCAAATGCAAAAAAAAACACCACTGTAAATTGTGATTAATATAAGCGCAGAATGAAAAATTGGGCAATTTCTTGGTTCCATACGGAAAATAAAGAAATACCCATTTACAAAATTTAGTGCTGGACATGAATTAGTGCTTTAAAGACCGTGAGAAAAATTATCTTAAATCACCATATAGTTGCTCAAACAGGAGTAATTTCCAACATGACTCAGTAATGATGTTTTAAAAGAGGTAGAAAAATGCACAGGTAGATGGAGTTCGAACCCAAGAACTCAGTGGAATCTCTGTCGATTAAGTTACCCGTCATGTACCGGTTACCGTTACCAGTGATCAACCTAATCAAGAACTGTGACCATTGAGGAAAGTTGACTATAGGGGCTAGATGGTGTTGTAATATGCATATTGCTTACTTATGACAGCAGAACTTTGTCCTATTACATGTATTGGTAATGAGGCTTGAAATGTTGTGATATATTTTTTTATCTCCCTCATGATGGCTAAAAGGAGGTGATGTCATTGAAGACCTACAGTGGTATATGTAGAAGTATACATTAGAAGGTTGTATCATAACCTGCCTCTAGCTAACTGGCTGGGGACTGAAAGTTTCTACCAGAGTTTGTGCACTAGAGTTTATTTAGCACCTTTATCTCACGATCAGTAAAAACAAGACAAGGGAGGAAGAACATCGGAGATTGCCATCTTCGTTTGGAAGGAAATCAAACATCACGGTGTTATGTTGATGATACAGACATAGCTATCATGAAAGAGAATGTTATCTTCTTGTTCGTTTGTTTTTTTTGTAGAGGTCAATAGACGTGAATGGGCTACAATTTCACCAGTATCAAAAGAATCACTGCTCAAAGCAAATGTGTTCAGTTTTGCGATATGAAAATTTTGATTGTAAGAGACACCTGTTTCAGAAAACCCTTTCGTAACCAGCTTGAAAGAGGTTTATTTTAAGTTACCTTGGCAACACTACACAGCAAAACTGTTTTGAAATAAATAAATTATTGAAACTTTACCCATTTCTGATCAGCTGACATAGATAGCCGGCTTTTTTTTTGTATATTTCAATACTAATCCAGAATTTGATCCCATCTACAGAAGATATAGACAGTTACCACTACAGCTTAAATATTATTGACTTCGATTAAACATTCCCTCCTCAAGCATAGTAGGCCCCATGGGCCTCTTGTTGATGTAATGTGAAATATAAGCCTCCATTTTACTACTTCTCTCAATACTGTTTTGATTAGTGGTAAAAAAAATGAATTGCAGGTGTAATAGAAAAAGTGATAGTGGATGAGTAATGGTTCGTCTAGACTGTTGTGTGGGGAGGAGAGAAAGTTGGGGAGCTCCTAGTATCTGGGGATTCCGGGTGTAAGATAAGGATATATCAGTTCCAGTACAAGATTAGTAAAGCTGCACCACTGAACTCATTGATGGAAACCCAGCACTCTCTCTCCATGGGAGGTAACTTAATCACCCCTGCAGACACATTTGAACTCTTCCAGTTTGAGAGCAGGAGCAGTTCATTGCATAATTAGAGGGATTGATGAGTTGATATCATAGTTCCTGGTTCAGTACAGCTTTTATGTTAAGTGTCTATCTTTGAGATATCACCTTTGCTTCCCTGTAGTGTAGTTTAATAGGAAAGCGAGCTGCAGGCATGTTATAGGGTAACAATACTTTGATGGCAGATGCATTATATTAAAAATTTTTATCTATAACATTTGTAGCGGAGATACATTGATGGTGCGAACAGGTCTATTTATAGATACATCTGTTTAATGATACATGCCTATAGGCCAGGTGAGAAGATACATTTTTGTGGACGGTGATAATGATTATTATGATTGTGGAGGATCAGGAAAGGGCAACACGACTATACCCACCCAATGTTTAAAGGGCCGTTACCTTTCTGAAAAAAAAATTCTTCAAAACTATACTAACATTAGGAAATTTATGTTGGTGGCCTAAGATGAGGTTATAACAACACCACAAAAATACAAATATTCCTCTGTAATCTATGTTAACTTTGACGATTCATTTACCATCTGACGCAGTGGTAGTCAACTAATACATGCTATAAATTAGGATTACGGTGGCAAATATAATATGACATGTGTTATGAAAATTAACATTTAATTTATTTTAATTGAATTGTTCAAAAGGTGAGGATAAATGTAGTTTTACCGTGAAACTAATAACAACTTAACAAAATTATCAATCTCATTTTACATTACCATTTTAAAAATCAAAAGTGATTCGGAAAGGTTGTGGCCTTTAATTATATAGCGTGCCTGATATACTATACATATTAATACATTTATACAGTATCCCTATATGGTACAATGCAGTGTGATAATCAATACCATTAATTGTAAATTTTGGGCACCGTGGCATTCATTCAGTGTCAGTGGATTCTGATAATGATATTGTCAGCAGGAGAGACAGTTGAATAGGAGGACATACGATTTTCTGGTCGACTCATTTTAAAAGGATCACTTATGACTATTGTCAAGTTCATGTAGACTGACAAATCAATATTTCGCAGGTAATAAAACCGCTATGAATATGAAATTTTTCAGATTGACTGGTGACTGTTAATGATAGAGCCTCTATCAAGCGTTTCTGGTAGTGCATGTTTTTTAGTGTCAGGAATTTATACCTTTGGCAGCTATTTTAATATTTTTGTAAGGTAGTTAGTACTACAATCACCATGCAGTTCCATGCTATGTCAAGTGTGGCAGCAGTGTCTTAACGTTAAATTCTTTTGGCCATTATACTTTCACTATTGTATTGAAGGATCTAAGGCTGTCAATCAACTGTCTAGGTACTGCATATTCATGGGACTTTACATTTTGTTTTGTATATGCTACTACATTTGTTTTGAAAATGAATAGGTACATGTGTGTTCGAGCACAAAGCGTGGCAACATAATGCCTGGCGATCAGTCAATTTCAAAGCTGAGAGTTTTTGTCGCAGTAAAATGCCAGTTACCAGCTATGTGGGTTGTATACTTTTCTCCAGGAACTCCAGTTTCCTTTGCCAGCAAAAATATAAAATGTGCTTATATTGGAACAAATGCTTATTTTTGCAATGCTGTATTACATTGGTACTCCAATAAGATCCATTGTTATTTCGCTTATTAGTGTCATATTTTGGAGTACTGCAGTATCTTGGATATAATTATTGCGATAAGATTCAATGTCATTTTGTTTATTTAAGTGTCATATTTTGGAGTACTGCAGTATTCTATAGTTATTGCGGTAAGATCCAATGTTATTTCGTTATAGTGTCATATTTTGGAGTACTGCAGTATTTCATAGTAAATGCTATAAGATCCATTGTTATTTCATCATAGTGTCATATTTTGGAGTACTGCAGTATTTCATAGTTATTGTGTTTTAAGATCCAATATTACTTCATTATTAGTGTCATATTTTGGTAAGCCTAGGTACCAGCTCAATCATGATATTAGGCTAAAGTTACATTCATACCATAGCTGTTGGGCAGTATAGTACTGAATCAATTATCATTGATAAGCTACTTTATTGAATTACAACAGAACGTCTGGGCCTGTTCCTTGCCAATATCTCCAGGAGACTTAATACACATGCAGGCACGTTCTTCTGTTACAGATCACCATTTCTCTATTAATTGAAATCTCTGGTCTTGCTCAATCAGCAGCACAGTTTGGATTTATGTTATTTTGTGTCTTATTAATAGCCAAGGTCATTAAAGGACATTGCGAAATGAGGAGGCAGAGGAAAGCCTTAAGAGTACATTAAGAAAACCCATTGACTTATTGTCAATACCTATTTGTCCCTGCAATGAAATGGGAGGTGAGGAGTAGTGGTGAATGTGAGGGAATAGTGTTAGCCATGTCTATTCTGACAGGGTAGGTTGTGACCTCTTACATTCAGTATTGATATAAGGGTAAGGAAGCATTATGTCTTACCAATATCTCTATTACATTATATCTGTATTATTATACCCCCCACACTAAAGTCGAGGAGGTTAAAGAGGGGGGTATACTGGAATCGGGTCGTCCATCTATCTGTCTGTAGGCACAACTTTGTCCATCCAACTCCTCCTAAACTACAGATTTTTATAAAATTTTGTACACAGAACCCTGACATAAAGAGGAGTTGAGTAAACTATATAGGGGTCTGCAATGGTGTTATTACTAAATTTGTCGAGTTGTGACTTGACAGTCAAATATATACATACCAGATAGCTCAATCTGTATCTCTCGAGAACATCCAGCTAGTGTTCTGAGGTCCGGGTTGGACACCTTTTTGGTTTTGCCTTTTAGCTTCAGGTCAGGATGACCTACTGTCATCATTCACCATCTGTCGTCAGGCGCAATGCGCCGGTTGCCATGCGCCGTGCGCTTTGAGTAAACTTTTCATTTAAACAACTTCTCCTCAATAATCGAAAGGCCAAGGATACTCAAATTAGGCCTGCAGCATGCTGGGATGAAGGGCTACCAAGTTTGTACAAATGAATGACCTTGACCTTCATTCAAGGTCACAGGGGTAAAATTGGCTAAAATTCTTTAAACAATTTTTTGTGAATAACTAACAGGCCTAGAGACTTGATATTGGGCTTGTGACATGATGGAATGAATGGCTACCAAGTTTCTTAAAATTAATGACCTTGACCTTCATTCAAGGTCACAGGGGTCAAATAGGCTTCTTATTAATAACTAAGAGGTCTAGAGGCTTCTTATTACTAACTAAGAGGCCTAGAGACCTGATATTGAGCCTATGGTAGCTTGGAAGAATGGCTACCAAGTTTGTTCAAGTGAATGACCTTGACCTTCATTCAAGGTCACAGGGGTCAAAAAGGCTAAAATCTTTAAATGACCTCTTGTAAATAACTAAGAGGCCTAGAGACTGGATATTGGATTTGTAGCATGGTGGGGATCAAGGGACCTTCATTCATGGTCTAATACATTAAATATATAGGAACCTGAACTTCTTATAAAAGAGATGACGGTTAAGGCCCATGGGCCTCTTGTTTTCTCTCCTACTCCATACATAATACATATAATAGTACATACCACAAAATATGGAGGACATATGTATAGTGATAATTTTAGTACAGGGGATGAAAACGTTCATGTACATAACGAAGTGAAGAAAATGTTCATTTTCATTTCAGTAATACGTTACCATAACTTTAGTATGCAAATACGAACCTACACCCATCTTTGTAGCCCCAACAAACATAAGATCTGAGAATCCGGTCTCCCTACCGTACCTCATCTCGTTCTCGACGAGAGTAACATAGAGTGGTCTCCCTTCCTCTTTCCTTTATGGCGCTACACAGCTCGGACGGCTATTGAATTGTGTCAATTTTCTTTCGCTGTTTAGGTCCATTTAATTGACGTTTTTAGTCAATGTTCATGTTCTTTATGAAGTGATGAAAACATTCATTTATGAAAATGTTCATGTACATAATAGATAGGTGTTGGGACACACACCACAATGAAAGATGGATTTATTTATTTGAACACTCGACTGTCAAGTTTTTACAGAAAGGGCAGCTGAAAGGTTAAAGTGAAAAAAATATAGTAAAGTTTAAAATTTAGATTTGGATTGATGTTCAGTTTGACTGTTGTCGAAGGCCATTTTATATGATGAATATTTTATGATCTGATGACTGAAGTGAATTAGCTCCATACATGTATTAATTATTGTGACTGCTTCACCAATTGACGATCGCCAGCTAGAGCTGTAACGAGTATCCGAGTACTCGAGTATTCACGAATTATTGAGAAAGATCGGATACGAATATTCGTTACTCCTGATATTTGTGGATCGCGATCTTTCAAAAGCAAAAAATAATACCTTCTTTAATGCTGTCATAGCTCAAAAATGTAAAGGAATGTACACTGATGTCTGAATTTCATCGATATTTTCACTTTGAAGTAGACCGGAAGTACACAAGAGCTGCGTGAAGTAAAGCTAGCAACATGTTATTTTCGTATCGACGCTTCGATGCAATGTTGTGAATTCTTCATAAAATAATAATGATAAAACATAATTTTTGAATTTTAGAGATGTAAAAGATTATTATCAATTTCGTTTTCATTACGGGTCGGAAATATGTAAAAATACGAATATATTATATGAGGCTACTGCACGAGTACAGTAGATGTGAACCCCATTAAAAACGAAAGGTAGGCTAATTATGAGTCAAAATCATAAATCACCCGATTAAAAATAAAACCGTTTTACTGTATTTGACCAAAATAAAAGTAACAATAACATTGATATGGTGATTTATGCCTTAACATGATAATTTATATACAGTGTACCATTCCACAGATGGTTTGATTTTGATTCATGCCGTAATTGATGTGCAGTAGTATTTTTGAGATGACTTCATTTCAAAATTCAAATGATTTAATTTTTTTTACAGTTACATTGACTGAATCCTGCTGTACTTCACCTGTAACTCTATTGCTTAATGATAAGGAATGTAAAATTGCTAAAAATGTTTTTATTATCAATCAAACATTTATCAATATATAAGACCATTATTGATTTATAAAATCAACAAAAACAGTTTTACTTTATTTGAATCTTTTTCTTGTATCTCACTGGTGATTTGTGGTCCGATCTGTGAATCAGCCCTATTAAAAAAGTGGTGTTTTTTATGTTGTTGAAAAAAAATCTTTTAAATGCAAATAAATTGAAGAAAAGATACAATTAGGATCGTCCAATAGTCATGAAATGTCGTTATTATTACCGCATTACCTGTTCTGACACACCATGTACTTGTCTAATCTAATTCCTATGTATCTGCACAGCAATTCAGAAACGCATTAGTTGTACAGTTACATTACAATGTGGAAACCCTCCTGTATAATGAAAATTGATAGAAATCAGAAAAGATGATTTAATACCAAAAAGCTTTTGTTGATGTTTTCAGACGTTGTACTGTTGATCCACTGCATGCTTTTGATAGCGGTTGCTATGGATACATAATTTTATCATTTGTTGTCTGTCGGTGAAATCTTCACACTAGTTACATGGTTATCTAGGCTTTCTAAATATCACATGATTTTATTTATGTGCTTTTACTTTTGGTTTTATAAGTCTAACATCCTATTAACATGGTCATTAAAGGATAGATATGCTGGGTTTTGAAAAGGTGGTGAAAAGTTTGACTATATACCCAGCATTGGAGAAAAATCACTGGCCAGTGGTCAGTACCTGGCAACTGCCCACGTGGGATATCAAGCCTGTGACCCAGAGGTAACTGGAATGTTGAACATATTCTGTCTTTTTTATATGTATAGAGTTATCAACCATAATTATTGGGTATTGTTTTTCGCTTATTTCTGTGAGATTGTTTAATTGTTTTATCACGAGATTCTACTTATAAGTTATCTAAATAAGATTTTCTTAATGTTGTATGGTCTAAGACTTTTTGTCATAGAAGAAACATGAAAAGTGTTCTTCATATTTTTCTCTGCCTCTTGAAATTTTTAACTTTTCATATTAACCAACTTTTGTAAAGATTGTATCGCTAAAGTTATCTAATAATTCAGTATATGTATTGGTTTTTTTCTTCTCATGTACATATGGAAACTAGCTTTGATGGCTCTGAGTCATAGATTCTATATGTAACCATGGTCAATATGAGATACATAGGACCAGTAATCCAGAAGTCCCGAGTTTGATCCCTGATGGAGGCAGTTTATATTAAAATCCTGAACCTTTCTCAATTTTCTCTCTTTTACTTCTAGAACATAACTTCCGGTAACTTGATTTACAGTTCTTCTGCTTCTGGAAGCTCTAGATCTTCCATCTATGAGATGGAAGATCACCTGAGAAGTTTTTGTCTACTAAGAAAGCGCAAATCGAGCTGGACTCAGCATTCTGTTATATCTATGTAAAGGCCCGGTCCCACTAAAGAGCGGATTAATTACGGATGAATTTAGTTTATAAATTTTGGCCGTTCATTGTCATCCGCAACAAAATTGGCTTAAAATAACAAATTTTCAAGTATAAATTATGGATATGTTTATAACATTCTGCGAATTTATTACGAACAAATGCGGATATTTCACGAATAAAAATGAATACAATAACGGATGCTCTCCCGTGTGGGGTACAATTGGTATAATTATCCAACAATGCGGATACGTAACAAATAGTTACGAATATATAACACATAAATTGAGGAAACAGATCGGAAGTATTGCGATTGTTACAGAAATATTATGAATCTATTGATAATGCATTGCGTAGATGTAGCGGAAAGAACGGTTGTATTGCGCATGTTGGGCATCTGAATTACGGTAGGAAAAGAAGCGCACTCGGGCCTTTGGATATCGATTTTCACAACAACACGACTGCTACAAAGATAAGCAAGCTGCAACTTTCATCCTACATCCTCCAGATACAAAGAAGGTCCAGTCTGCTTCAAATTCAAATCAAAGCAAAACACTTTTTCTTTTATGTCTTTGAATTAATTTCATGACTTGAACAATTTGATTGATATGTTGTTGATACCATTGTTATGCTGCATTGGTATTATTGCCGAGGACCCATTATTACACTTGTACTTCTCGACGGACTGGAAATGATAGATAAATATGTCGATTTTTGCCATATTTATACAGTAGTTTTGGTTTACGCAACACGTTTGTTATACATTCGCAAATTATTCTCAAATCAAATGCAAAACAGACGCAATACAAACGCTGAACTCAATATACATTCGCTACAAATTATTTTGATTCGTGATGTCAACGTGATAGGTACGCTATATATTTGTTTTACACACTGTCCCAGTTCGCTATGAAGCCGCAAAACCCCGTCAGTTGCGGATATCAACATATAACAGCGGATATACAGCGCATATAATAAGCATGTATTGAGTATATATTACGAGCGAATAGCGTATCTAATGCGAATGATTTCCGCAATCAAAATTTTGTGCAGTTCAAAAATCCTGGGAACGGAAAAACACGCGCCTTTGCGTATAATTACGGACGTGTGCGGATGTTGGACGACAGATACAAGTAGGTTTTACGAATATTGCGTATGCTCAGCGAATATCAGCAAATTTTGTGCGCAATGCATTCGCAAATCTTCCTAAACGCCAGTGGGACCGGGCCTTAACAGAGTAACTGCCTCTAGATAAGCTGATATTAAGTGATATGGAGACATGTGAAAGTCCTCCTAAGACATAAGATGTAGTTATTTAGTTACATTTTTTGTGTTTAATCTTTGTGTAAACCAGATGATTATGGAAGTCATTTAAGTCAGAATATATTGTTTAGTTTCATACAATCTTGAATAATTTACTCTTGTCTCAAGATTTTATATTGTTGAATGTCAAAATTTTAAAGACTTATATGAACAGGGAAAAAAAAGGAAAAATATTAGAAGTAGCAGGAAATCTTTAAGCTTTCATATACATGATGATATTATGCAACTTGCACAATTTTTAAAATGACTTGAATAAACATATTCGCTTAAAAATTTCAAGTTTTAGATACTATATGTGGATTTACATTGGTTTTGTTGCCATCATGTGAAACAGATTTGAACAAAAATACAGTGGTTAAGTTGGTATTTGGGGAGGGGGGTTAAGTTGGTATGGGGAGGAGGTTAAGTTGGTATGGGGGAGAGGGTAAAGTTGGTATGGGGGAGGGGGTTAAGTTTATATGGGGTTAGGATTGGAGAATGATTGATCGGTGAGAGGGTTAACATGAATAAACACTGTATACAGTGTTAGAGAAAAGACCTTGACTGCACAACTTATGTTTTTCAAAGCATATTATACCAATGAAGATTAAAAAGGACCATCCCCCGCATCTGGTATGGGAATTCACAAGAGAAAACTTTTTAACTAGCTCCACCTGGTGTCTGTCACAAGAGAAAGCAGAAACCTAGCAAGTTTTACGGCTTGTTTAGTAGTAATGAGCCCACAGGTTATTTCACTAATTACCTACGGCAGCTTCATGAGCTAAGCAATGGAAATTATTATCTTGAATTATATCCTTTGCCAACATTACTTAACCTCTAGTCCTTTATGTGTCATAGATATATACAGGTGTTGGCACATTGTACACCTCACATCTGGGGTGTATCTGCTTTAACATTCATCAACACCTCCCAACTCTTCTTTCTCATCGTTTAAATCACTTTAACAAAGTGCTTCCTAAAGAGTCTGTTATTGTTTTCACTCCATTAAACCAGTGTATCGGCATGTTTTACTTTTCAAGTATGTAATTGAGGCTTTTGTCATTTGAGAGTTATCTTCTCTTTGCTGTAGGTGATTAATGATACTGTCTGTAGTTTGTGTCAAAATCATTACATTAGGATACAATTTTTTTGTGCTACTTTTGTATGCAAATCAGAAACACACAGTTTGTAACAGGTGACAAGAACTGATAACAGAATCACAGCTGATTTATGTCATTTCTGCTGGGTATCTGTATGTCAGATGTAGGTGCAATTTAGCAATCATTTTAAAATGACCAAAAATTAGAAAATCACATCATTACACCTGTATTGTTTCTTATTTATAGTATACCTTTACTAATTCCTTAAATGCAGCTTCGGTTAATCAGACCTCAATGCAAACAATCGGTGTTGCTCAGGTAAGGCCGGATTTCAGAAATGTATTTTAGTTACATTTGACTAATCCGATTTCAAAATCAGTCCGGTATTCGGAATTGGGAGGGAGCGGTTTTGGGAAGTTTTATTTACTATTAATAAAGAGGAATTTATTCCGTACATGACATCCGTGTTCGGTTTCTAGAGGTGATCGGTTTTGAGAAGGTTGGGTTTCGGGAAGTTACACTGTAATAGAGTCGTAATTGATACTTTTCTGCAAGGGAGGTAACTTAGTAATATGCAGAGACAGAATAGGAAAAATGAAACTGGTGGAACAAAACTGTGTATGGACATTCATATACATAAAAAGTGCTATGTCATATAGGCTTGCTGCTTTTATAAGATACTGACGATGTATTCTAGGAGATGAGATGTCAACTTGAATTAGCTTTTATCATTGTCTTTTGCATATTGTTCCTGAAATCTGTAGGCCTACCCAAGGCCTAGTACTCCTATGGAAGTGGCTGGCAAGTCTGATGTAAATGTTTTACATTCAGTCAAACATAAACTGAAGGCTTTTAGGATGGCCTGTGCCGATTGCCTATGTTTCTATAAATAGGTCCTAATGGTAAGCCTGCCTCTCTGACAAATGGTCTTTCTGTGAATGGAAGCTCACCCTTAGACAAGGAAATCAATAATACTAACTCGTTTACCCCTGGAATTTCATAATAAACTATTCCATTCTCAGGAATAGAAGAGTTCATATATGTCTCCAGGGGTGATAATGTGATGATATTTCAGAGAAATGTCAAATCTATACTATATAATATAGAGGACATATAATGATAGAACAAGGCCATTAATGATTTAGTTCTGCTCATTGACAAGATTTAACCATAAAACACAGATATCAGTCGAGTTAGGGGTTAAATCATGAAATGCATGAGCAGGATAAATTTTGGGCTTGAAAATTATTTATTTATTTTTTATTAGGATTTTTGGCACAAGATGAGCCAGTACGTCTAATACTATGCATTTGTTTTGATATATGGGAGAACCGTGCTCCATGAACCCAGATTTATTGCGCTCTTACTTAAAGTGCCAGATTTTTTTCATGAATTAGAAGAATTATGAAAAAAATCTTAATTTAAACCATACAGAAAAAAAACTAAAAAGAATTCAAGATCAGGATGTTATCGATTTGAAAAACTTTTGATAAAAATTAAAATTACTTGAAGCTTATGCGAGTCCCACTTTCTAAATGAACCGAAATTAGGTGACATCCTAATGTCATTACCGAGCACATTATGTGACTTATGGTGACCTCTCACAAGAGCGTGTCATGAACTTTCCAACTTTTGTTTGATGGCATTATGATCGTAACTTCTATGGTGACCAGTTAAAAAGGCATATATTCATATGTGTCAAGTTTAAACAACTGTGGTAACAAAGTTACTAAGAAATTTTAATAAATATTCTTGATATAGATTAATTTTAGCAACATCTACAAATAGTAACAATATCAGGATCAAATTTAACTGAAACGTATTGTAGCTATAGCTTCATTATACCTGTATTGGGACAATAAGAGACCTCTCATGAGAGAGCACAAGATTACATTGTTGCAGCCATGCAGTATTATTTAGACAGATGCAGTCATTTTATTAGACCTAGCTGTAGTATTTGCATTTGAAAACATTCCATTCCAACAAAATGCTGGCCTTAAATTGTCACATATGTAAATGTATACTAAAATATTGTATAAAGGTGCCAAAACAGCATATTTCAAAATAAACAAAGAAAAATACAATGAATATGGAGATGATTGTTATTTTCAAATGAAATCAGTATTTGAATAAACATCTGTTTTTGTATCAAGTGGATTTTACTGTAGTTTGATTGATACAAAAACTAAAGAAAAAAGGAGAAAAAATATGCTTATATATATATATATACATATATATACCATTTAAAGGGACAATTCAGTGAGGCTAGTTCGGTTACATAAAAACAAAGCAAAATATGACATAACAGTATTGTTCTACAATCCTTATGAAATATATAACAAGAAATATTGACAAATTTTTGGACATAGTTAAGTATTTTGATTGATACTGTTATAATTCCAAATCATTGATCAATACTAAAGCAGGTACAACATGTACGCAGCAGTGTACCCATACCTGAGCCAAAGTTTCGCACGTTAAACAAATGCAATACATAACCACTGAGGAGTTGATGAAATAATTTTTAGACAAGAACATGCATCTAATAAGGTAAACACACTACTGTAAGAGCGATTTGAGTAGTTCTAGACAAAACTTTCTTTACTACACTGGCAGGGACCAGGGTTCGGCATACAGGACACCCGACCACTATGTGTAATGGCGGACAGTAATCGAGTTTGAACATTTCACATACATTTCACTACATTGGGCTTTTCTGGCATATTACAGTAAAACCAACTAAACTAATATCTAATAAAACTGGTTTGTTTCCGAAATATGTGCAAATTTTAATGTACTCTTAGACTGAATTGTCCCTTTAAAGTAAAAACCTTGCTCATGTAACATTGTCTCATTTGTGTGTAGTTGCATGTGTGAACCAATGTATATTCTAGTGAGACCTTCGATCTGTTCCAGCCGAATTATTCATGAGGATGTCCAGAGAGTGTCTATAATGCACATATGGTATGGATGTTAGTTATTAAAACTGACACCAAGTGGACTGTCCTTGACAGCTTGGTTTAGTCCCCATCTGATACAGGCAACAGGTCAACGTCAGCTTTGATTTAGTACACTGTGTCCATGGTTATTGTTTTTTAAATTGGAAAAAAACCATCAATGGTAAAGTGTCTGTCTATATTGTCAATTTAACCACAAAGTAAGGAAGAGGCGATTGAAACGTTATGTCTTTGTAGGCATGTTGCAATTTTCATGCCAACAAAATGCCTATGCATGGGAAAAAATATTTGCTATTGTTAAAAGATCAGTTTGGTGTGGCTTGTAGATAGTGTTAAGTGTGATCTCTCTGCTTTATTGGTTCAGTCAGTAGAGGTGCGAAAGTCGAACGTGAATGTCGGAGACCCAGATTTGGTTCCTGCTCGGGGCTGTATATTAAAATTAACAGTATTGTGTGTTTCCCTGTTCTTTAATGCATATAACGGATCTTATAGTGTTCATTTTGTACAGGTTTTTACAAACTGGATCTTAGAAATTATAATTTTTACAAACAATTGCAATGGCAGAGAAATTTCAACCTAAAATTTAGGGAAAAGATATAATGTCAAAACAAGCTATGACAAATTTGTTGGGGCTAGTTTATCATGTTAAGGGCTCGACTCCTGATATAATGTCAGCACAATACCAAGTGTTTATAAGTTACAGTTATAACAAGACATGATATCACTGACAGTTGTGAAATGTTAATTCATTACTGCCTATGACAACCAATGTTGCTGTCTTCTACTGCAAAATTTGTATGAAGTTAGTTGAAATCAATGAGCAACTAACTTTGGTGTGTCCTTATCAGAGGAGGCGCTCTTATAATGGAAATACGGTAATTACCCCAGTGAGGAAAAAAAGGTATAGGTATCTGTCTATAACTACAAAGTTTTAGGTCATCTCTTGTTGAATTAAGGAGATATTTAAAGGGACAATTCAGTATAAAAAACATTAAAATTTGTACATATTTCGGAGAAAAACAGTTCTAATGGAAATTAGATCAGTCGGTTTTACTGTGATATGTCTGAAAAGCCCATGGTTGTGACATGTGTGTAGATGTTCAAACTCGCTTGCTGTCCGCCATTACACATTGTGGTCGAACTTCTTGTATGTCGAACCCTGTCCCTTGCTCGTAGAGTAATGCAACTTTTGTCTAGAACTGCTCAAATCGCTCTGACAGTAGTGTGTTTACCTTATTAGGCGAATTGTCTTGCCTAAAAATCATTTGATCACCTTCTCAGTGGTTATGTAGTTTATTTGTTTAACGTGCGTGACTTTGGGTCAGGTATGGGTACAGCGTCCATATTGTACCTGCTTAATCGTATTGATAAACGATTTGATATTTCAACGATATTAATTAAAATACTTAACAATGATGTGGAATTTGTCAATATTTTATGTTATGTGTTTCATGAGAAATGTAGAACAATACATTTATGCCATATTTTGCTTCTTGGTTATGTAAAAGAATTAGCCTGAGTGAATTGTCCCTTTAAAATAGTAGCTGCATTAGTAGTATATGTAAGAATAAAATACAGGCCCATGGTACCTTTTGTACTCTAGCTAATTGGCCTAGAGAATTGGCTGGATTATTGAACCTTATCATTTATTTATACAGCTGGTTGATTGGTGTATTACAGTAACGAGGTTTTATTACGCGGGCTAATTAATCTGATTACTGTTATGTAATTATTGTAACTGTATATACTGTGGTCATCAGTTAGCTGGCATATTACTTTGTGGTGCCTGAATGTCATAGCTCCATATAAGTAAGTTGTATTGATCATCAAATACAGGATTAGCACCATATTTAACCTGATGAGTGCATGGACATAAAATATAGGATTAATACCGTATTTAACCTGACGAGTACCGTATTGATCATCAGATAGAGGGTTAGTACTGTATTTAACCTGACGAGTACGGTATTGATTATCAGTTAGAGGGTTAGTATAATACCATATTTAACTTTAACCTTGACCTTTTGGTTCCACCTGAGTACATGGAGGACCTCTTGAGGACCTCTTGGTTCTACCTGAGTTCATTGAGGACCTCTTGGTTCCACCTGAGTACATTGAGGACCTCTTGGTTCTACCTGAATACATTGAGGACCTCCTGGTTCTACCTGAGTACATTGAGGACCTCTTGGTTCTACCTGAGTACATTGAGGACCTCTTGGTTCTACCTGAGTACATTGAGGACCTCTTGGATCTATCTGAGTACATTGAGGACCTCTTTGTGTCACCTGAATACATTGAGGACCTCTTGGTTCTACCTGAGTACATTGAGGACCTCTTGGTGCCACCAAAATACATGTAGGACCTCTTAATTTGTTCCAACTGAGTACATTTAGTACCTTTTTGTGCCTCCTGATTGACTTTAGGACCTCTTTGAGTCATTTGAGTACATTAAAGGCCTCTTGGTGCCAGCTGAGTACATTGAGGACGTCTTGGTACTACCTGAGTACATGTAGGACCTTTAGGTGTCACCTGAATACATTTAGTACCTCTTGGTGCCTCCCTCTTACATTTAGGACCTCTTGGTGTCATATGAGTACATTAAGGACATCTTGGTGTCACCTGAGTACATGGAGGACCTCTTGGTGTCACCTGAGTTATTCCGTATTTGCATATTACACAGTTACCTGCCCTTGGGGGTAGGTATTGATTGTGACGTCATATGTTTGCGAGCGTAACATCATACGTTTCGGAGAAAACAACGTGAATTGTGCTCACAAAATAATGACGTAACAATCAATACCTACCTGCAAGGGAGCTAACTCTGTAATATGCAAAGACGGAATAGGACCTCTTGGTGGCAACCGAGTATATTTAGGATATTTTGGTGTCACCTGAGTACATTAAGGACCTAGTACCAACTAAATACATGAAGAACTTCTGGTACTCAACGTATATATGTCACTGACTAAGAATTAATATCAAACAAATTCAGGACAAGGGATTCATGGTGATTAAGTTAGGAAGTTCCATGTTTAACATTAATCATGACAGTGCAATTTAGTTAATGTCACGCAATCCTTTGATGATATGCTGCATATCAAATCTGATTGACCCGTTGGGAAGTCCATATTGGCCTACACTGACTGGAATTAAGTCTGCTGGGTGCATGTAAAGCCCCATGGGCCTCTTGTGTAATTATTTAGGGAATGTGCTGAATATTGAAGTGAACTCTCTATTGTGAGAAGTTCAAATGTCAGGACTAATTCCTATAATATATTGATTACACATTTAGAAAAGTTCTATTTATATAGATCAGGTGTCAGAGCATATGGTGTTGGAGTACTTGTTCAAGGCTGAATTGTTTCCCTCATCTAAATTAGAATTATATATGTAACAGGGTGCAGGGTTTACAATAAATTTAATACCTGCCTCTGCCAGGGATCGAACTCGGGACCTCTGGATTACTAGTCTGACGCTCAACCGATCGAGCTAAAGAGAAGTTCTCTGTAGCCGAGCGATATATTGCGGCTAGTATTGACCAGGGTTACATACTCCCCCTCCAGGAATCAACTAGTCCTCGAGTTTCCAGGGGTCACAACGATTCCTTCGCAGGTATCGTGAAGTATCATTCCCGAGTCCCTACATGGGCGCCAATGTAACAGGGTGCAGGGTTTACAATAAATTTAATACCTGCCTCTGCCAGGGATCGAACTCGGGACCTCTGGATTACTAGTCTGACGCTCAACCGTTACCGATCAAGCTAAGGAGAAGTTCTCTCTAGCCGAGCGATATATTGCGGCTAGTATTGACCAGGGTTACATATTCAAGGATAGCCATGCATATCAAAATCTACCCAAAATTTTCCTTTTGTTCAGACATGTGTAAAAAAGAACAACAACCACGATTTAACACATTTAATCTGTTTACAGAATTTGCTTGATAAAACACAATATTAATGCTGTATTGTTAGTAAGACCAAATGTACTGTTGTGTTTTTGTGGGTTCTATATCTCATAATCAAAAGAAACACATCACTGCAAGTCACAACAACAACTAGTTACACATGCACAGTAGAACAATAGAAACCAAACGGTTACAATAATGTACAAACTTCACCAACCCGCACATTTTACAATTGTACTGAATCATTGTGGATGATATCAATTATTTCATAGATGCTCCATTGAAGTCATTAGTAGTTATTTGTATTTTGTTGGCTTTTGAAAGTGGCAACCATTTTGTATCATGCAATTATTTTCATTGCAGGTCTGGTAAAGCTCGGAGTTCACTGTATTTCTGGGAAACGAGTGGCTATCAAAATAGTCAACCGGGAGAAGTTAAGTGAATCAGTACTTATGAAAGTAAGTATTTAGATTTATTAAGATCTTAAATCAGAGGTTATCTAATTAAGTGTAAGTGACTGGATTGGATCAAATATTAGTGACCATTACCTCTATCTGTAGAGTATATCCGGCTAGTGTTTAGAGGTCACAGGTTCAAACTCCAGTTTGAATTAGTCGCTATACATTTTCTCCTCTCTTGTAACAAACTTTGTGCCACCAAAGTATTAGTCTTTGAGAGTTTAGACTTTCCCAGGGAGTGTATATGTAGCAGGACTGGACTGGGTTGGACATCAACAACCAGTAAGCTAAATCAATAAAGTACCCAGATAGTGTTTGGAGGTCCTGGGTTCAAGCCCCATTCTGGCGGCTATATTTTTTCATTTTCTGTTACACAACAAATTAAATATAAGGGATCAATAATATACAAAGGTAACCTTGCCTTATCAGTCAAACAGAAGAGACACTTTTTCAGAGATGTATGCAGAAACCAAACTGTGGATCTGTAACACCTCCAGTTTTGGCTCAATATGATTATTTGGGAATCCTGTGACACATATTGCTATCCATTGCTATCATTGATATTGTTCTAAGATCCCAAACTCAAATTGGGCCATACATAATTCTGTTCCTTTTGCATTTGGTGTGTATGACAAAACCTTGCTTCAAGTGTGGTGAATGCTAGACAAGGAGATACCCAAACCTGAGTTATAGTAACTTATACATCTCCAGTAGGCAAAGACTGAACGATGACAGGAATGAATGTAAAGCTTCTGGACTACATCAGAGGTGACCAGGCTCCAAGATCATGAAGCAGTCTTAAGTTTAGATTATATTTTATAGCCAATCGCAAATGACTTTACAAAAAGTTATGTCATCTTTGATTGGCGGAGTAAAAGCTTAAGAGTGTATCATGATCCTGAGACCTTGTAGCTCAGTAGAGCTGTGATGACTAAATGGAAGAGATGGAACCCTGGTATATAGTAAAGCTGGTTTTTACTCTTTATACAGAAATATTATGTGTGACACTTGTTGTATACTATAATTAGTATTAACTACCAGATTACTGTAAATGAATGATTGAATTGTAAAATGCTTATGTCTTTTCAGGTAGAAAGAGAAATTGCAATAATGAAGCTTATTGAACACCCCCATGTATTGGGACTGTATAATGTATATGAAAACAAGAAATATTTGTAAGTATATAATATATAATATGGTGATTTTGGTATCTGCTACCAAGTATTTAGCTAACAAATCTATAATTTTAATTGCCTTCAAAAATTGAAATGGAAAATTTATATTGATAATAGCCTTAGACATTTCAGACTGTAGGTTTGCAAGGTTTGGAGATAAGAAAATGACATGGATGAAGTATGATTTACCTTCGATTATCACACTTTTCGATGATTGCGATGTCACAAAAACCATGTCAAAATATGATGTCACAATCACCAGAATGTGGGACTAATCAACTGTTAATTATACTTCATGTGGTGTTTTGGTTTTGTGCAACAGGAAAATTGATTGATTTCATTATTTAGCCAAACCCCTGTGGGACATGTACACTTTCAATAGTTCAGAATAAACAGTTGTGATCCATTAGCCATGTACTATATATGTGGTTTAATTTACATCTAAAGAGAGCATAATAGTGTGTTACAAAACAATGTAATTATAGTAATCATGGTCTGGCATATAGCTTAAATAAAGTCATCACTTAGAAATGCATACTTAAATTACTTCAGCAACACTAAAATCTTCATTGCTCATAATTGAAGTATTTCGGTATCTTTTACTTTCATTTTGCAGATATTTAATATTAGAGCATGTATCTGGTGGAGAACTGTTTGACTACCTCGTGAAGAAGGGCCGACTCACACCCAAAGAGGCTCGGCGATTCTTCAGACAAATTATATCAGCCCTAGACTTCTGCCATAGTCATAATATTTGGTAATCATGATTACGTAGATTTTCTTGATTTGTTGAATAAATTGTGAAAATTAAGTTGAACATTTCTCAATGGATATTTCCTGCTGGTATCTGTTACATTATATTGGATTTTTACACAATTTAGCCTTTGTTTATAAATTGGAAGTTGGCAACTGTCTATGAAACCGCACATGACTTTGTATTTTGTATTGTGTTTGCTCTGACATTGAATAGAAACATGTGCGTTTGTGAACACGAGGCGTGGCTATATTACAACTGGCCATCAGTCAATTATACTGGATGTTAAGTGTATACAAATCTCATACCTACCAAACCAAGAGGATATTTTGTCTATGAAATGAAATTAAGCTTAAAATGATATCATTTTGTGGACACAGATATGATACCTCTGTATGTTGTACTTCATTAAAACAATAAAGATAAGAGTAATTTTCCTTTTTTTTGAGAAATGATGTTACAAATGATTTTTTTCTTCTATGCAGTCACAGAGACCTAAAACCAGAAAATCTGCTGCTAGACGATAAAAACAATATACGGGTAGCAGACTTTGGTATGGCCTCACTTCAGGTGGAAGGATCCATGCTGGAAACTAGCTGTGGGTAGGTATTATAGGTCAAGGTCAAACCATGGTGAAGGTCAAAACACTGTCAAGGTCAAAATAGTATCAGGATTGAATTTAAACACTGTTAAGGTCAAAGCACTTTCAAGGTAAAAAATGTAGTGTCAAAGTTAAGATAGTTGCAATGTTCAAACACTATCAATGTCAAAATACTGTCAAGGTCAAAAAAGTTTTTAATGTAACCAATGCGAAGGTCAGAATGGTATGAAAGGAAGGTCAAAATACTTTCAAGGGTTCAAAACAAATTCAAGGTCAAAACCTTGTCATAGTAAAGATAGTTGTAATGCTGAAATACTGTCAAGGTCAAAACACTGTCAAATGAAAATAGAGTTAAGTTTCACAAAAATGTTTTAAGGGTTTATATATATATATATATAACTGGGCCAATGTCCAAACAGATGTAAGGTGTAAAACTATGTCAAGGTCTCGTCAGAATTATAGCATTGCTAACAAGGTTATGTTAATATCAGAATGATTCCTTTCATGATGAATATGGACAGATACAGACGTGTCATTTTGGTTAGTTGGTTAGTGTAATAGACAAATACCAGATGTCCTCATTTAAGTTAGAGCTAAGGTGGTCCAGATGAGGACTTCCCTGTGAAGTACACCCCTTCACTTTGTGTAAGAGAGTTGTCTTTTCTTTAGCAAACACAGAATTTCCCTTAGAATAAACCCTTTGTGTAAAAGAGTTGTCTTTTCTTTAGCAAGCGCAGAATTTCCCTGTGAAGTACACCAGTGTGTAAGAGAGTTGCCTTTTTTTTAGAAAATGCAAAATTTCCCTGTGAAGTACACCTCTTGTGTAAGAGAGTTGTCTTTTCTTTAGAAAACGCAGAATTTCCCTGTGAAGTACACCCCTTGTGTAAGAGAGTTGTCTTTTCTTTAGCAAACACAGAATTTCCCTGTGAAGTACACCTCTTGTGTAAGAGAGTTTCTTTTCTTTAGCAAACACAGAATTTCCCTGTGAAGTACACCTCTTGTGTAAGAGAGTTGTCTTTTCTTTAGCAAACACAGAATTTCCCTGTGAAGTACACCATTGTGTAAGAGAGTTGTCTTTTCTTTAGCAAACACAGAATTTCCCTGTGAAGTACATCTCTTGTGTAAGAGAGTTGTCTTTTCTTTAGCAAAAACAGAATTTCCCTGTGAAGTACACCTCTTGTGTAAGAGAATTTCTTTTCTTTAGCAAACACAGAATTTCCCTGTGAAGTACACTATTGTGTAAGAGAGTTGTCTTTTATTTAGCAAACACAGAATTTCCCTGTGAAGTACACCCCTTGTGTAAGAAAGTTGTCTTTTCTTAAGCAAACACAAAATTTCCCTGTGAAGTACACCATTGTGTAAGAGAGTTGTCTTTTTTTAGCAAACACAGAATTTCCCTGTGAAGTACACCATTGTGTAAGAGAGTTGTCTTTTCTTTAGCAAACACAGAGTTTCCCTGTGAAGTACACTATTGTGTAAGAGAGTTGTCTTTTATTTAGCAAACACAGAATTTCCCTCTGAAGTACACCCCTTGTGTAAGAAAGTTGTCTTTTCTTAAGCAAACACAAAATTTCCCTGTCAAGTACACCATTGTGTAAGAGAGTTGTCTTTTTTTTAGCAAACACAGAATTTCCCTGTGAAGTACACCATTGTGTAAGTGAGTTGTCTTTTCTTTAGCAAATTCATAATTTCCCTGTGAAGTATATCCTTGTGTAAGAGAGTTGTCTTTTCTTTAGCAAATGCAGAATTTCCCTGTTAAGTACACCATTGTGTAAGGGAGTTGTCTTTTCTTTAAAAAACGCAGAATTTCCCTGTGAAGTATATCCTTGTGTAAGAGAGTTGTCTTTTCTTTAGAAAAGGCAGAATTCCCCTGTTAAGTACACCATTGTGTAAGTGAGTTGTCTTTTCTTTAGCAAATGCAGAATTTCCTTGTGAAGTATACCCCTTGTGTAAGAGAGTTGTCTTTCCTGTAGTAGCAAAATGATCAGCAATTTCCTTGTAAAAAGTGCACCCCTTGTGTAAACGAGAGTTATGTCTTTTCTTTAGCAAAACTAATGCATTTTTCAATATCTTTTGATTATCTATATTTGACAGAGAATCGTGACAAGAAATTGTCCGCCTCGATGTGAAAGTTATACATACGATGGATGTGATCACATCGTGGTGTAAAGATGGTATGGCTTTGTCTTTTCTTCTTGGACAAATGTGGAGCGGAGGAATGTTGTCCGCCAGGCTGTGAAGATGGAGTAGAGCATCCCTTGGTGAAATAGA
>SAYR01057976.1:459791-480039 GCA_004382745.1 Argopecten irradians irradians | reverse complement strand
CCATTAGTACAATGTAAAAACCGCATACCATTAGTACAATGTTTATTACAGGATACCATTAGTACAATGTTATTAACAGATACCATTAGTACAATGTTATTAACAGATACCATTAGTACAATGTTATTAACAGATACTATTAGTACAATGTTAAAACAGATACCATTAGTACAATGTTATTAACAGATACCATTAGTACAATGTATTAACAATACCCATTAGTACAATGTTAATTAACAAGATACCATTAGTACAATGTTAAAAACAGATACCATTAGTACAATGTTTAAAACAGATACCATTAGTACAATGTTAAAACAGATCCATTAAGTACAATGTTTAAAACCGATACCATTAGTACAATGTTAAAAAACAGATACCATTAGTACAATGTTAAAACAGATACCATTAGTACAATGTTATTAACAGATACCATTAGTACAATGTTATCAACAGATACCATTAGTACAATGTTTATTAACAGATACCATAGTACAATGTTGATTAACAGATTCCATTAGTACAATGTTATAACAGATACCATTAGTACAATGTTATTAACAAATACCATTAGTACAATGTTATTAAACAGATAACCATTAGTACAATGTTATTAACAGATACCATTAGTACAATGTTATTAACAGATACCATTAGTACAATGTTAATAACAGATACCATTAGTACAATGTTATTAACAGATACCATTAGTACAATGTTATTAACAGATACCATTAGTACAATGTATACATACAATAGTATAATGTTTAAACAGATACCATTAGTACAATGTTATTAACAGATACCATTAGTACAATGTTATTAAACAGATACCATTAGTACAATGTTAATAACAGATACCATTAGTACAATGTTATTAAACAGATACCATTAGTACAATGTTATTAACAGATACCATTAGTACAATGTTAAAACAGATACCATTAGTACAATGTTAAAACAGATACCATTAGTACAATGTTAAATAACAGATACCATTAGTACAATGTTATTAACAGATACCATTAGTACAATGTTATTAACAAGATACCATTAGTACAATGTTATTAACAGATACCATTAGTACAATGTTAATAAACAGATACACATTAGTACAATGTTATTAACAGATACCATTAGTACAATGTATATTAACAGATACCATTAGTACAATGTTATTAACAGATACCATTAGTACAATGTTATAACAGATACCATTAGTACAAGCTTTACATGTTATTTAACAGATACATTAGTACAATGTTATAACAGATTACCATTAGTACAATGTTAAAACAGATACTATTAGTACATGTTATAACAGACATTAGACAATGTTATAATAGATTACCATTAGTACAATGTTTAAAACAGATACCATTAGTACAATGTTATATAAACTCAGATACCATTAGTACAATGTTATTAACAGATACCATTAGTACAATTGTTATTTAACAGATACCATTAGTACACAATACCAAAAAAAAAACAAACCTAAAAACCAAAGTAAATGTTATTAACAGATACCATTAGTACAATGTTTATTAACCAGATACCATTAGTAACAATGTTAATAACAGATACCAATTAGTACAATGTATTAACAGATACCATTTAGTACAATGTTATTAACAAGATACGCATTTAGTACAATGTTATTAACAGATACCATTAGTACAATGTTATTAACAGATTACCATTAGTACAATGTTATTAACAGATACATTAGTACCAATGTTTATTATAACAGATACCATTAGTACAATGTTATTAACAGATACCATTAGTACAATGTTATTGACAGATACCAATAGTACAATGTTATTAACAGATACCATTAGTACAATGTTATTGACAGATACCATTAGTACAATGTTAAAACAGATACTATTAGTACAATGTTATTAACATATACCATTAGTACAATGTTATTAACAGATACCATTAGTACAATAACAGATACCATTAGTACAATGTTATTAACAGATACCATTAGTACAATGTTATTAACAGATACCATTAGTACAATGTTATTAACAGATACCATTAGTACAATGTTATCAACATATACCATTAGTACAATGTAATTAACAGATACCATTAGTACAATGTAATTAACAGATACCATTAGTACAATGTTATTAACAGATACCATTAGTACAATGTTACATGTATTAACAGATACCATTAGTACAATGTTATTAACAGATACCATAAGTACAATGTTATTAACAGATACCATTAGTACAATGTTATTAACAGATACCATTAGTACAATGTTATTAACAGATACCATTAGTACAATGTTATTAACAGATACCATTAGTACAATGTTATTAACAGATACCATTAGTACAATGTTATTAACAGATACCATTAGTACAATGTTACATGTATTAACAGATACCAATAGTACAATGTAATTAACAGATACCATTAGTACAATGTTATTAACAGATACCATTAGTACAATGTTATTAACAGATACCATTAGTACAATGTTATCAACATATACCATTAGTACAATGTTATTAACAGATACCATTAGTACAATGTTATTAACATATATACCATTAGTACAAATTTTATTAAGTCTGATGTTGATTCCTGATGGTATCTAGTCTGTCCCAGCATGTGGTACTCCTAAAGTTTAGCATGAGAAACCTATACATTATAACACAGTGCTTTCCCTGATACATTTATGCAAACCTACTATTTTTATACATGTAGTGTTTTCAGTCTAAGTTAGACAATCATGTGCCGTATCAATGCTCAAGACTACTTTTTTTGTTAGATGTTGTGACACTGGGCAGAAAGGCTGTTTATTGTAAATTAGAGCTAGTTATTTTTCCCCACGCCTCAAAGTTAGGTCCGCCTGTAGACACAACCATTGACCAACTCCGCCTGTAGACACAACCATTGACCAACTCCGCCTGTAGACACAACCATCGACCAACTCCGCCTGTGGACACAACCATCAACCAACTACTCCTCCTCAACTATTCGAGTGATTTCAACAAAACTTGCTGACAACAATTCTTAAACAGTGTAGACGTATGTTATAGATACCGAAACAAGACACCTCCACATTTTTTAGAGTTATACCTCTTTATTTCAAAACGATTGGCCAACTACTCCCAAACTACTGGACAGATTTCAATGAAACTTGGTGGCAATAATCCTTGTACAGTGTAGAAATCCTTATCAGAACAAGATAGATCCTCCTTTGTTTTACACATGTAAGTAACTGGTTATACATTAACTAAAACAGAACTTGTCAAGCATTATTTACATATTTACTTTGATAATTCAATTTTTGTAATAAGATTATTATGTCACCATACAAATGATTGATTACAGCTTGTATTATCAGTTATCATGTAATCTATTCCATGTGACATTTTACACTCCCATAGACATGGTTGACAGTTAGATATTTTGTAAGTGAATTAATTATTGATATCATGGAACATGATTTCAGAAATTTTGCTGAATATTTTAATTAAAGGTAATAGGCATTATAAAATAATGTATTTTTAAACTTTCCAATTTGTAATCATATTTTCAAAATATGCAATTGGAAATAAATTAACTGTTGATGTGCAATCTCTAGTTACATGGTGAAAAATATGACAAAGTTATTGGGCATCAAACACAAAGACAATTATTTAACTCCATACACATTATTATTGATATAAAAGTATTTGGTTGAGCAGGTGAATGGAATTAGTAAGGATATTTCAGGACCTGCAGTTCTTACACTCAGAAATAAGAACTAATTCTGAGGATGATAAAAGTCAGAGTCAGAATCATGAAGAGTGCTGTTAACATATATAAATAATTAAAAGGTTATTACATGGTATGAACAATGGAATGACGCCCGGTTAGAATCAATAAAATCAGGTATAATGTGTGTAATGTACCTAAAGATTGAAATTTAGTGTATACAGTTCCCGCTATGTTAGTAAATTCATATCAAGGCAAGCTGCACTGTATGAATTACAAGAATATAAGATTAGGTATGGTTGTAGCCTGTAGCGAAGCTGTGTAGTGAGAGTTGTGTGTATATATAATGTGTGTATAGCTGTTAAGTTTGTATACTGTTATGGAATCTCTGTACATAGGATGTGAAAATTGAAGGAAAATCCTTCAAATAATAAAGTAATTATTATAATAATAATTATCCACAAGTGACATGGTGTGTTTGTTATTTCTGTATGTGGTGTCATCTGTGTATCTAGTTCCCATCATGTTTGAAAACACACCTGTCTGAATACTGATTGATCTGATATGGTAGTGCTTCTAGCATAAACTCTTCTCTGATGACAGACACCTTGTACCTGGTTTGTATCATACTGGCCAAAAAGGTTTCCAAGTTTCTTTATTGGATGACATTGACATTCTTTCAAGGTAATAGGTGTCAAATAGCTTGAAATTGTTAAATTACTTCCTTTCAAACTCCTATACCATAAGGCCTTGAGGCCTGATGTCTTATAGTGAGCTTAGGTGAAGGAATACCCTGTTTGTTTACATTAATAACCTTGACTTTTACACCAAGACATGATACACTTACGTAAACACTGGGTATCAAATACTTTCAGTTTAGCTACAAAGGGATTTTTGTGCACCTGTGAGGTATATGCTAAGCAGCAAGCTTAAGCGTAATAACAGAGTTGAATAAACAGTCCCGACATTCTACGGTAGAAGGTTCTTATATCAAAAAGAACAAGATGAGGAAATATCCTACAAATTCACTCCAAAGTCCACATACAAGTTAATTCAAACTCCAGACTCAAAGAATTCATGAAAGTGTACGGGGTCAAAAAGTTGAGACGCTGTTAAGTCCCAGTAACTAATTAATGCTAAAGACTGAAATTTAAAACTTTCTAATTTTTCACTTTCATTGATTCTAAATCTACTATCGCTATATATATATCATTAGCATTTATTTCAAAATAACAAATACATAAAAAGTATTCAGCATCTTATACATTCAAGGAGAACATAAAAACAGATTGAATTACAACAAACTTTATTGATCATAAAGAATGTTTGATATGTAAAAAGTATACAGCATGATTCTATCATGTAATGTATAAAAACAACGGCAAGATTCACCAATGAAACATACACATTTAGTTAGTACATTAATTATCATCTTCAACATTGACTTATACAGACACAAAAAACATCAAATTATCATCCATTTAGGAACTTATATTTTCCCAATGATTGTTGTTATAAAACAAAATCGAATCATTTTACTAGAATATTTCTTATACATAAAATCTTGAATCATTTAGGTTATAATACTGTAGAGGTATAGTTTCTAAAATAGATACAACTTTGATATGTTGTCTCCTTGGATGAGAAAGGTCTGCATGGAGTTTATACATGTATTGTCTACTGTTACCAGGCCACCAAAAATAGAGAAAAATAGGAGGGTGATCAAATTTTGTGCCAAATCTAATAATAAATGGACACGCTTGAGTAGTTTCCTTGTAAAAAAGCATGCTATATACATATTGATACCTTCGCAGGATGGCCACAACAATTACAATACAATATTTCTGATATGTTCGTAGTAAAGGCAATAAAACATATTCAAATAAAATAAAAGAGTTATTTCTGAAATAAGGCACATTGTTTAACATTCACATATCTCGCCAACACCATAATATGTAACTTCTGCTTATTCATGCTGCCAAAGTGGGCAGAGACAATTTTCATGCCATTTTGTATTTTAAATTTGTTCATTTTGGCAATACATATTGTATCATAAAACAACAGAATACCCGGTACTGTAACCAAATTATTTTTGTGTGCAATTAAATTCCACATATTATTGCAGATGGTGAGAAATAAAGAAACTTATTTGTCATGAAAAAGTTACTAATACATCTATATATATACACCTATATATACATATACCTATATATACAGTATAACAGTACAAGTCAAAATCTTGAAAATAAACCGCCATAGAGAAATAATTGAACATGAAAACATAAAAATTAAGTCACCACAAAAATAACGTAGTAGGCCTGAATCAACAACACCGACACTACTGGTGATACCGCCCGCCTGTAGAATCTATGGCGAGTGACATAGAAGATCTAATTTTAATTAGATTGCGAAACCACCATTACCATACTTATTAACGACTCTATAACAGCCTCTGAACAACATTCCTCAGCTTATAGCACTGTTATTTATTGTAAAAGCACCATGCACAGAACAAATAAAACTTAATTGAAAAAAAAATACTTCAAAGTGAGGGACTATTGACACAAAATTGAAATATTTATCAATGGAATTTGTGTCAATTAATAACCATCTTTTGTCTGAAGTGGTTCAAAAGTTCTTATTCCATCATATTACATAGTTACCTCCCTTGCAGGTACATTGTGTCATCATTATTTTGTGAGTGAAACTCACATGGTTTTCTCTGAAAAGTGTGATGTCATGCTCACAAACATGATGTCACAATCAGTATCTACCCTACCCACAAGGGCAGATAACTCTGTAATAGGAAAATACGAAAGAGTACATCGAGTACACACTGGTGGACTCTATCCATATAAAGATCGAGGGGAAAATGTAGAATTCTCATAATCTATCAACAACATGGAGTTGAATCATTGTTACTGTGTTTAAAAAAATCACAATTCAATATTAATACATGTACATGTGTCACATGGTTATGATTTATCTCCCCTCAGTCACTCCGGTTGGTACATGTGGCAGTTAAGATATGCATTTGTGTACACTGTGTACACGTGTACTTTAGGGAAACAAATAATTTATAAGGCATTTTATGTACAAAATATTTTAAATGACATTTCAGTATATGAACATATTACAATTTACAGAAACAATATAATTCACAACCATAACAGGACGCTAGGAGACCAAGTATTCCCCTAATCTTGGACAATGAGGGACTTTGTTTCCAAATTTAAGTTATAGATGAGATTTTATTTTACCAATTAATGCTAAAAATTTTGTCAGAATGCTAAGAATTTCGGAAAAACCATGTTACAGAGTTCATAAGTAGTTTATGCTGTCATAATTAACTACCACATTCTACTATTTCTGCATGGAAACATTTATGATTAAAATGTCAATTTTTCACGATATAGATATCATGTTACAGAAAAAATTTAATATATTCATTTTGATTTAAATAATTACAGATTTTCCTTGATTTCTTCCCTCCATTTTCCCATATAAAACACTGTATATTGTCCATTGTAGTGTAAAAATGCCCTGAGTATTTAGCCACTCTGAATGAAGGCAAATTAAGTATTTAGCCACTCTGAATGAAGGCAAATTAACTATCAAAACTACATATGTTATTAGAAAAAAAATATCAGATGAAAATAAAACAATTTCATTAAAATCAAGACAGGTGTTACCGGTACATGATGAGAAACCACATCAAGCCATGCCAGGTGTATTTATTTTATTTTCATTCATTAATTTTTTTTAATTTTTTTTTTTTGCATTATGTATGACACCAGTTTATAAGATAGTCCTTATAATTTATGGTCTATAATTGTTGACAATAAATTATAAAGACTATCTTATAAGGGGAGACAACTACACATAACCAAGTTGATTGAATATTTTAGCTGAATTTTTGTGAACTTTTTCCAATGGAAACCTTTGCTAAGTAATGAAATGCTATTGACATAGAAAAATGTGCAAACATTTCAAAGCATCTATCATCACTCAACATAAAGTTTAAAGAAGGTTCTAATTAATGATATACCGGTACTACACATTTTACTGAGTTTAACATTTTTCTTTCTTTCAAATTTTCCATGAATGACTGCTGTTCAATATCTAAACCAAATGAATAGTTATATTTTTATTCTTTTCTTAATTTTTAAGTGTACAAGAAACATTCACTAGTAGAAATGGTCAAATCTTGACTGTCTACAGATTCTACAGTTTTACTTGTATAGTTATATAATTACAGCATTATCACAATAAGTTGTATAAAACTGTGACAAAGGCTATCACTAAACTTCCAACAGACATTTTCACCTGGTTACTATGGTTACAGTATTCTTCGTTACAGAAACATTCCGTAACCGACATCCCGACATATGACGCTGCTTGACAGGTTGTTTCAGTCTGTGTGTGGCAACCTCGGTAAACTTCAATAGCACCTAAAATTGAAAAAAAACATCTATATTAACATGAGGCATAATGAACATGAATGTGTTATAAACTAATGCTTTAGTCAATGTTGTCATTAAGTTTGAGTCAAGACTTTTCCAAACTTCGCTAGCCAAAGGTATTCAGTCCCATACTCTACTTGCAACCCTTGGCGGATGTCGTGTCAATATTGAAGTTCTCGCATTCAAATTCTGATTGGAAGTGGCTAGGTTCAGACGACCAATGAAAACGCAGTTTTTATATGTCAACAAAACTAAACCGAAGTGATAGTAGTGACCTACATTTGTAAATTGAAGCGTACCATGACTGTCAACAACAGCTTCTAGGGGAGTCATATTTACTATTTAGTCAATTATTAAATGTTTTATACTAGCTAAATTAAGTACATGTATACATTGCTCTTCAAACAGATTGGGAAAGATGAGCAGGGCTTGTGGTCGGCCACCACGACCCCTTTATCAAGGCAAATGATTTAGCAATGTTTTAATCAGCTTAAATACTGTTGTGTAGCATTAATAGCCATGACTTAAAAGAGAAGCAGTACACTTTGAATTTGTAATTATGTTATATTCACCTTGAGTTCGTTTCCCTCTCCGTTTTACACAACTACCGTAACATTCATTAGCTTCAGGTTGGGTGTAGGCAAATCTGTCTCCACATTTCTCATCAGGGAAATTACAGCTGTAGCATTTAATTGCTTCACCTGTAAAAACATAATTTATAACCACTGATAAAATACCTGTTTAAGAACATATAAATAGTTGTAGTTAATAACTGTAAATAAAGCACAAAAGATTACTCAAACAATGTTAAAGATAGGTCTACAGCATAACTCAATTTTGAGACCTGCTTGAAAGATTACCTTGTTTCTAACGTTTGAATCTTTACGTTGTGTCCACAGTCTTCAAAGTCTGTTAAGAGTCATGTTATGGGAGTACATGTACAGATTTGATTTTCATCCAATTAGGCAATATCAAGTGGGTTTTTATATTTGCCAGTACTCCAACAATGTTAGAGGTATAGCACGAGGAGACACTTTGGTCATTACGTCGTGTCTAATGATGTCGATATTTCCTGTCAGAGTTTCTGACGTCTAATAATATTGGATTATATTTGCCAGCAGCTAATATTTTGTACCACATGACAAATTGGCACTTTCTCTTACATTTTAGTACTCAACAGGGGGTTATCTTAATGATTGTGAAATGTTCTTGGTGTACAATTTGTCAAATGGGATTGAACAGAGAACCTGTGAGATTGAACAGCGAAACAATATTATTATTTAATATCTGATAATAAAAGAAATATGAGAGAGAAAAAAAATTATCTAAACATTATTAGAGGTTTAAACATCAGATTACCTATGTCGGGTACCTTATCGTTGGTCATCAGGAAAAAATAGTCACCAACGAGTCACCTAGTAGGCCTTTTCATAACCTGATAATGTTAGACCCGGTCATCGATTACTCATCATTAACTCCACAATACATTGGGCCGTTTTCGGTTGTACGGTTTGAATGATTGGGCAAAGTTGTTCTTTATAAATTACAGACGGAATTGGTGATTTCATATTGTTTTCAGACGAGCCTTGACAAAGCCATCACGGGCCCGTATCAAAAACTGCCGGTCCGTGAGGATTTATACAAGGTAAGATGATCTAACGTTACATGAAATAATGACTTTAACAAACGGTCGAACAGCTAAGTCTTAACTACGTAAAATGTGAACAATAAAGATTTCTACACTATGTATGTCTATATATGTAAACGATTCCTTTCAGTTGATACTTACCTGTAACGAATAATAAACACAGCACCAGGAGACCTAGGCCACACCTCCCAATCCTCATAGTGCCTTCTCGTTTGATTTTCAACCCGGAAATTAACCGGAAGTAAACAACAACACTAGAGTTATCTCTCTTAGAAAAGAGGTCTAACTGTCCTGTTAGTGACGGATGATACCGGGGCCGTTTTTCGATTATGCGGTTTGACTGGTTGGACCTAGTTGTTCGTTTATGAATTAAAGACGGACCTGGTCATTTATATTGTTTTCAGACGAGCCTTGAAAACGCCCTCACAGGCCTGTAGCAAAAACTGCAGGTCCGTCAGGATAAAGTTGGACAGTTATTCGTTTAACGAATAACTGTCTAACTTTACTTCTGGCCGGGTAAAGTAAAGTTAGACAGTTATTCGTTATTCAAGTGTCACCTGTTTTGACGGATGCAGCGAAATTATATATAGTCATTTTTTGGTTTAATTCTTTGGAATAACTGTAATCTTTCGGAGTTTTCACGTAAATATCTCGAGTACACATCTTTATAAGCCATCTGAGAGCTTTACTGTCGGTTATAATTTATTTCACTGATACCATATCTTCAGTTGCGCTCATATTTATTTACCTTTTATCTGCGATGCATCGGAAGTGAAAAATTAAGAATTTAACATTTATATAATTCATTTGAAGCATAATACTAACTCGCGGAACGAGCCCTGAGCTTCAGCTCGGAAACCGGATCTTCGGGTCAAATAACACATATTACATACATTATCAGCCGTATACAGTCCCAGGCAGTGGGAAGAAATGCTCGTTCACGACTTTTGAAGGTGGCTGCCATCTCAGTGGTTCCCATGAAACATTCCATGCACTCTAATTAGGATTGAAAGATGATTGAACCTTCAGCACTGGGTGGGAGAGTGGATCCCCCAACCCAAAACACCATCTTATATACATTATCAGCCGTATACGGTCCCAGGCAGTGGGAAGACGTTCTCGTGCACGACTTTTGAAGGTGGCTGCCATCTCAGTGGTTCCCATTAAACATTCCATAGCAATCAAATTAGGATTGAAAGAGGATTGAACCTTCAGCTCTGGGTGGGAGAGTGGATCCCCCAACCCAAAACCCCATCTTATATATATTATCAGCCGTATACGGTCCCAGGCAGTGGGAAGACGTGCTCGTGCACGACTTTTGAAGGTGGCTGCCATCTCAGTGGTTCCCATGGAACATTCCATAGCAATCTAATTAGGATTGAAAGAGGAACGAACCTTCAGCACTGCGTGGGAGAGTGGATCCCTTACCAAAAACCCCATCTTATATACATTATCAGCCTAATACGGTCCCAGGCAGTGGGAGGACGTGCTCGTGCACGACTTTTGAAGGTGGCTGCCATCTCAGTGGTTCCCATGAAACATTCCATAGTAATCTAATTAGGATTGAAAGAGGAACGAACCTTCAGCACTCTGGGGGAAAGTGTACGTATACGGCTGATAATATATAAAAGATGGGGTTTGTGTTGGGGGATCCACTATCCCACCCAGTGCTGAAGGTTCGTTCCTCTTTCAATCCTAATTAGATTGCTAGGGAATGTTCCATGGGAATCACTGAGACGGCAGCCACCTTCAAAAATTGTGCACAAGTACGTCTTTCCACTGCCTGGGACCGTATATGGCTGATAATGTATATAAGATGGGTGTTTTTGTTAAGGGATCCACTCTCCCCCAGAGTGCTGAAGGTTCGTTCCTCTATCAATCCTAATTAGATTTCTATGGAATGTTTCCTGGGAACAACTGGGGTGGCCGCCACCTTCAAATGTCGTTCACGAGCACGTCTTCCCACTGCCTTGGACCGTATACGGCTGATAATGTATATAAGATGGGGTTTTTGTTAAGGGATCCACTCTCCCCCAGAGTGCTGAAGGTTCGTTCCTCTTTCAATCCTAATTAAATTGCTATGGAATGTTCCATGGGAACCATTGAGATGGCAGCCACCTTCAAAAACGTGCACGAGCATTTCTTCCCACTTCCTGGGACCGTATACGGCTGATAATGTATATAAGATGGGGTTTTTGTTAAGGGATCCACTCTCCCCCAGAGTGCTGAAGGTTCATTTCTCTTTCAATCCTAATTAGATTGCTATGGAATGTTCCCTGGGAACAACTGGGATGGCAGCCACCTTCAAAAGTCGTGCACGAGCACGTCTTCCCACTGCCTTGGACCGTATACGGCTGATAATGTATATAAGATGGGGTTTTGGGTTAGGGGATCCACTCTCCCATCCAGTGCTGAAGGTTCGTTCCTCTTTCAATCTTAATTAGATTGCTATGGATTGTTCCATGGGAACCACTGAGATGGCAGCCACCTTCAAAAGTCGTGCACGAGCACGTCTTCACACTGTCTTGGACCGTATACGGCTGAAAATGCATATAAGATGGATTTTTTGGTAAGGGATCCACTCTCCCCCAGAGTGCTGAAGGTTCATTCCTCTTTCAATCCTAATTAGATTGCTATTTAATGTTCCATGGGAACCACTGAGATGGCAGCGACCTTCAAAAGTCGTGCACGAGCACGTCTTCCCACTGCCTGGGACCGTATACGGCTGATAATGTATATAAGATGGTGTTTTGGGTTGGGGGATCCACTCTCCCACCCAGTGCTGAAGGTTCAATCCTCTTTCAATCCTAATTAGAGTGCTATGGAATGTTTCATGGGAACCACTGAGATGGCAGTCACCTTCAAAAGCTGTGCACGAGCACGTCTTCCCACTGCCTGGGACTGTATACGGCTGATAATATATGTAATATGGGGTTTTTGGTAAGGGATCCACTCTCCCCCAGAGTGCTGAAGGTTCGTTCCTCTTTCAATCCTAATTAGATTGCTATGGAATGATTCATGGGAACCACTGAGATGGCAGCGGCCTTCAAAAGTCGTGCATGAGCACGTCTTCTCACTGCCTGGGATCGTATTAGGCTGATAATGTATATAAAATGGGGTTTTTGGTAAGGGATCCACTCTCCCACGCAGTGCTGAAGGTTCGTTCCTCTTTCAATCCTAATTAGATTGCTATTTAATGTTCCATGGGAACCACTGAGATGGCAGCGACCTTCAAAAGTCGTGCACGAGCACGTCTTCCCACTGCCTGGAGTCGTATACGGCTGATAATGTATATAAGATGGGTTTTTTGGTAAGGGATCCACTCTCCCACGCAGTGCTGAAGGTTCGTTCCTCTTTCAATCCTAATTAGATTGCTATGGAATGTTCCATGGGAACCACTGAGATGGCAGCCACCTTCAAAAGTCGTGCACGAGCACGTCTTCCCACTGCCTGGGACCGTATACGGCTGATAATGTATATAAGATGTGGTTTTTGGTAAACGATCCACTCTCCCCCAGAGTGCTGAAGGTTCGTTCCTCTTTCAATCCTAATTAGATTGCTATGGAATGTTCCGTCGTAACCACTGAGATGGCAGCCACCTTCAAACGTCGTGCACGAGCACGTCTTCCCACTGCCTGGGACCGTATACGGCTGATAATGTATATAAGATGGTGTTTTGGGTTGGGGGATCCACTCTCCCACCCAGTGCTGAAGGTTCAATCCTCTTTCAATCCTAATTAGAGTGCTATGGAATGTTTCATGGGAACCACTGAGATGGCAGTCACCTTCAAAAGCTGTGCACGAGCACGTCTTCCCACTGCCTGGGACTGTATACGGCTGATAATATATGTAATATGTGTTATTTGACCCGAAGATCCGGTTTCCGAGCTGAAGCTCAGGGCTCGTTCCGCGAGTTAGTATTATGCTTCAAATGAGTTATATAAGTGTTAAATTCTTGATTTTTCACTTCCGATGCATCGCAGATAAAAGGTAAATAAATATGAGCGCAACTGAAGATATGGTATCAGTGAAATAAATTATAACCGACAGTACAGCTCTCAGATGGCTTGTAAAGATGTGTACTTGAGATATTTACGTGAAAACTCTGAAAGATTACAGTTATTCCAAAGAATTGAACCAAAAAATGACTATATATAATTTGGCTGCATCCGTCAAAACAGGTGACACTTGAATAACGAATAACTGTCTAACTTTACTTTACCCGGCCAGAAGTAAAGTTAGACAGTTATTCGTTATTCGAATAACGAATAACGAATAACTGTCCAACTTTATCTTGCTGATGGATTAACGGTCAAATCGGTTGTTCTGAATAAACGAAAACGACCCAGACCTTCTTAAATAAAGAAGATTACCTGGAGTATTTATTAGAAAGGTATTTCTAAAAAAAAAAGTGAAAAGTCGATATCTATTTATTATCATACATGTATTCATTTATGGATAATAGTTACATCATCATGATATTTTTCACTTGATCAGTTTTTATTTCAGCAAAGTTGGTATTAATTCCAAGCGCTGAAGGATTAATGAATTGAAGTTTTATAAGATTTTTTTGGCGAAAAAATGCTATAATGCTAAACTAGGTCAACTGTGACCTTTTTAAATGCATAATTATTTTTGACAATTTTTTAAATTAAACATCTCAAACTCCTTCATCAAAAGTAGAAACTGCCAAAAAAAATAGTTTGTGGCAACTTGAAGAACAGAAATGCCATTTTGCACCCTTTGACCTTTGAAATTACCATGAGCGCAGAAAAAAATGGATGTTTTGAATAGCACATAATAAGCAACCGATCCTAAGGCATCTTCATGCAAAATGTTAAAATGCTTATCATTGAGTCGCCGTAAAACGGCTCAAGGTGATATTTGAGCAGGAGCACTATGATGAATCAAAGAACAACTATTCAGAAAGAAAGTGTTTTTCCCCTCAGATGCTTAGATAAAAGATTCTAGTTTATCAGTATTTTTCTATATGTAGAAAATGTAAAAAATGGTTAAATGACATCAAGAAACTTAAGAAAACCAAGATGTGTCCATACTTGTGGAAAGGAATGAAAATAAGGGTTAGGATACGGTTTACCAATTGTGATATTTGCGAAATAAAATCAGTCCACCAAAAAGATACTTAGTCTAATTTAATTTGCTGATGTTTCCAGAGTTTAAAAGGATATAACCGGACTATTTCTTTCTATGAAGAAGATATGTGCTAGTCATCGGAACCCAATTTTCCGAAAATAACTCTCAAGTACTGCCGTATATATGTGTGAACACTCTCGAGTATTTTTTGTGTCGAGATTGCATAAAGAGTTATGGTTGTTCTTTGCGAGATTTATTTACACCAGGCGCGTCAATATGAAAGTATGGTGTCCAAGTGTACGATATTAATCAGAATGTGATAGACATACTTTCGTGTACATCAAAACACATTAAGACTGGGACATGATCATTGTGACTCTAGATGATGACGTATGATAACACAATCCATGAGAGTTCCTGTATTTCCCTCATCGGACGTTACATGAAGACAGAAATGATTACATAAACCTGTAACAAGTACAGTGCATCGTTTACAGAAACCCGCATTGAGACAAACACATCATTATGAAGTTAGAGTCGAGCTTAAGTGATAAATAAGATTCGATGACGGGAACATTTTACGGTATCATAAAGCTGTACACTAAAATGCTTTCCCTCCAGCGCACATAAAAGACTGTCAGCGCCATCTACTTTGAAAAAAAAAACTTGTCCAGAGAAGGGAGATTCACGTAAATTTCAGGTGAAATTCAGGGTAGTTTTTTTAAATTGACTTTTCTGCTCCTTTCAAATCAGATTTTTAACCAGAAATTCTAGCCAATTTCTGGTGAATTTCAGGTTAGGAAATTTTGCCTCTGTACGCAGAACATTATAACAAGTGAGATAATGGCGTAATAGTATTATGTATATTTTTTATAGCTTGTTTGTTTGTTTGATTAATTAACGTCCTATTAACAGTCAGGGTCATGTAAGGACGCCCTCCCATGTATGTAGGTGTGTAGCGTGTGTGTAGTGCGAGGTGCGTGTTTTGGGAGACTGCGGTATGTTCGTGTTGTGTCTTCTTGTATAATGGAACTCTTGCCCTTTTTATAGTGCTATATCACTGAAGCATGCTGCCGAAGACACCAAGCAACACACCCCACCCTGTCACATTATACTGACAACGAGCATACCAGTCGTCCCACTCCCCGTATGCTGACTGCTCAGCAGGAGCAGAGACTACCACTTTTATAGACTTTGGTGTGTCTCGGCCAGGGGACAAAACCCAAAACCTACCTCACAGGAGCGAGCAGGTAGGGCGTTAGAATTGTACCTGGTGCCACTATTGCATGATCGTAAAAGGCGACTAAATTTTGGATTTTATTTTCTCTCTTCTTCCCAACTGACTTTATTCTTCCTAACGTCTTCCTTGACACCGACTCACCTTTGGCCTTCTGTTGAGAGTTTGATGATTTACATTTACCTGCTTCTTCCTCTAGAAGTTCAATGATCTATGTTTCTGTGCTGATGATCGACTACAAACACTGTTTTGTATTGTCCTCCTAGTCTAGATTCATTTGTACGGTAACGATACCCCTCACTTTATCTATTTAACCTGCATGGCTGGTGCTCTCAATGCAACACTTAAAACCTATAACGTCTCATCATTTTCGTCAATGAATATCACCTGAGTTGCCTATCTTGTTTGCCTTGTTGAATCATTGCAGCAACAATCTTTTGGCGTTGGAGAGACCTTAATGTCCAGATTTTCGAAGGAAGTGTGTTTTGCAATTTTGGTCCTTTTTTGTGTCATCGTGTCACGTTAAGATAATAATTAAATCCTCGATTACTTGCATCCCCACCATATCTGTCTTTGTATGACTCTAGCTACTCATCCTGCCTTTGTAGCTGTATCTATACAGAGCGTGTTCTATTATACCATCGTCATGGTGTCATCATTTTTATCTGTTCATTGATATCCTGTAACCGTAAATTCGGGTATTTTGGATGTGGCCATATTTTGGCTTATTTGACGTTTGGTACGAAATCGCCGAAATGTATCACATCAGAATTCGACTGCATAAGTATCAATAACCAATCAGCGAGGCTCATTACTAATATGAGCATGTACGCCAGATTTAGGTATCCAACCGCGTTACGTAAACATACAGAAGACAATATTCAAAAACGTTGTGTTAGTTTCACAAGGAAAAAGTGCTTATTAAACATTTTGTGGATTCGATCTATTACATCATTCGAGACTTTTGAATTACAAACCCTCGCCAAATCATTTTAATATTGTGTAATAATATTGTACTGAAATACTATAATCAATTCATTTTACTTTTAATATTGTTACTCGTAATGCTTTGATTTATCGTGTCGGCCTAACTCTGTAGTAATTATATCTTTTTACCGTATAGTGTCAATTGAGTAGTATTAAGGAGACAGGTCCGACCAGGTATGACACGTATCCCCTAGGACATTGGACAATTAATTCACCCCTGACACTTGAATTCTAAATGCCATCTGTTTATCTTCCGTGTTTTTGTTATTGTTATATAATCCTATGTGTTATGCTTTGTGATGAGTGAGTTAGGGTCTAGAGCTCGGACGACACGGGTCGATTTTCGGATACTCCGGGAATCGCCTACCGACTTCTAGGAAGTTATATTTAATAAATTCATATTTGGAAAATTATTCTGCATCTTTGGAGTTCGTCCTTTTAATCGAAATATATCACAACGACGTCATCTCCGTTGTGAAAGATTGGTGGAGAATCCGGGTAGTACCCACATTTTAGCTGGGTAAGCTTTCCAAGTACATGAAGATCCAAGCGAGAGATTCCCAAGATGACGACATTTTATCAAAGATACACTCCTCAGCAATTCTGGAATCCTACCGGAACTGGACGAAGCAGCTTGACCTTACCGAGTAACAGAAATTGTACCCGTTGTGGCCTCATCTTTAGCTACATGTATGGTCATCTTAGTGTATGTCCTGCTTTATTATCCCAGTGCTTCAAGTGTGGAAAAATTGGACACTTCTCTAGGAACTGTTTCTCATGTGAGTTTCGTTTCAAAACGAGTAGGCGTCATAATGGTCTAAGGACAATCGATTCGAGGAATCAAACGGGAATTCAGAACGGCAGGGACGCAGGAATTCAAAATAACAGAGACGCTTCGTATCCGCAATTGTCTGGGATGTTGCATCGACACGAGAAACAGAGAAGGAACAAGTGTAAATCCCGCGCCAAAAAGAGGAAAGACAAGGAAAGAATATCAGCTTTCAAAGAGAGGAAAAGTCTTCAAGGTTTGCTACCATTTTCAACTATTTCGGACAATGAAATATCTAACATATGTAACTGGAATGGAATAGCAACTTCGGCAGCAAGTTTCTAAACTATCAGAAGAGTGCCAAAAACTTTCTAAGGATGGATTACAGCAGAAATGTTCTTAACAGTGTGAGTGCATCACATTTAGTGAAGAACTCGCCATATTACGAATGGACAATTCGAGACTACGGGAAGAAATATCCGAGTCAAACAAACAGCTGGACTCAGCGCTGGACATCGTTCGAAACAGTGAGGAAGATAAGAATTTTCGGACCTAATTCAAAAACAAAAGTATGGAATTATGGATTTAAAGCATAAAACACACCAACTGGACGATTTCTCCCTTCAAAACAAAATTTATATAGCATCAAATAGTACGTTAATAACGCAAATATATGATCTATAGAGACAACTGGAAACACTACAATCGTTGTAATAATTGGAATTCCAGCCGAGCAAGATGGCACCATAGAAATAACCGACCTGGTAGATATAATCGTAAATAGAGTCGCGGGACGCGACATTTTCAAAGCCGGAGGGAAATTTCACAAGGAAAAAGTGCTTATTAAACATTTTATGTGGATTCGATCTATTACATCATTCGAGACTTTTGAATTACAAACCCTCGCCAAATCATTTTAATATTGTGTAATAATATTGTACTGAAATACTATGATCAATTCATTTTACTTTTAATATTGTTATTCGTAATTCTTTGATTTATCGTGTCGGCCTAACTCTGTAGTAATTGTATCTTTTTACCGTATAGTGTCAATTGAGTAGTATTAAGGAGACCGGTCCGACCAGGTATGACACGTATCCCCTAGGACATTGGACAATTAATTCACCCCTGACACTTGAATTCTAAATGCCATCGGTTTATCTTCCGTGTTTTTGTTATTGTTACATAATCCTATGTGTTATGCTTTGTGATGAGTGAGTTAGGGTCTAGAGCTCGGACGACACGGGTCGATTTTCGGATACTCCGGGAATCGCCTACCGACTTCTAGGAAGTTATATTTAATAAATTCATATTTGGAAAATTATTCTGCATCTTTGGAGTTCGTCCTTTTAATCGAAATATATCACAACGACGTCATCTCCGTTGTGAAATTAGTATCGATATGACTTCAAACTCAATCACGTCAGTAGATCTATAAATATATACAAAGAAAATATATATATGTTTCTGGCGTTATGAAATACGAATACATCTTCAGAATTTTTTTTCTTTTGTTCAGATCTGTTAAAGTTATGCGTCAAAAGTTTAAAGAACACATGGAAAAGCCAAATAAAAGCACACCAAAATTTATTAACCATCCTCTTTTGATACAAAAGCGCCAAAATTTTCCGACTCCAAAATATTCCTATTTACGGTATTCAGTTACTGATATATATGGAGTATCTATTTAGATTTTATTTTGGTGTTTTTAGACAAATAATACGATTGCGCCAATTTATCACCACATTAACTCGTGACTTTGTCACTAATTAGTCCCGTCCAAAATTGTAGAATAGATACTGTAAACATGCATATTTTAGCGGTTTTCTAATTTTAGTACGTATTTTAGCGATTTTCTAATTTTAGTACGTATTTTAGCGGTTGTCTAATTTTAGTACGTATTTTAGTGGTTGTCTAATTTTAGTACGTATTTTAGCGGTTGTCTAATTTTGGTACGTATTTTAGCGGTTGTCTAATTTTAGTACGTATTTTAGCGGTTGTCTAATTTTAGTGCTGTTCGTGACACACGCACTCCGTTAAATGGTAATTGCGCTGGTTGCATTTTCTGTATATTACACAAGATGAGATTCGCACTAAAATTTGATTGTGATAAAATAATTGCGTTTACATTAAACCGAATTTACCATTAATTATACCGGCATTTAATATGCTACGTTATTCCTTATTTAATTGAATATTTCTCATGAACCTCAACACACAATTGTTCTGTCGGTTACATTAAAGATATAGTCACATAACGAGGATAAACAAAACACGGGAAGGTGCCAATGTGATTTAATGATTAATTCGATTTTATCGTG
>SAYR01057976.1:414298-457384 GCA_004382745.1 Argopecten irradians irradians | reverse complement strand
CTACCCAGAGATCCCCTGACCAGTATTGGGTAGAGTCTGTATCTACTATTTAGAGAGCCCCTGACCAGTACAAGGTAGAGTCTGTATCTACTATTTAGAGAGCCCCTGACTAGTGTTGGGTAGTCGTTATCTACTACCTAGAGTTCCCCTGACCAGTATTGGGTATAGTCTCTATCTACTGCCTAGAGATCCCCTGACCAGTATTGGGTAGTCTGTATCTACTACCTAGAGATCCCCTGACCAGTGTTTGGTTAGAGTCTGTATCTACTACCTAGAGATCCCCTGCCAGTATAAGGTAGTCTGTATCTACTATTAGAGAGCCCCTGACTAGTTTGGTATAGTCTCTATCTACTACCTAGAGATCCCCTGACCAGTATTGGGTATAGTTTCTATCTACTACCTAGAGAGCCCCTGACCAGTGTTGGGTATAGTCTGTATCTACTACCTAGAGACCCCTGACCAGTGTTGGGTAGTCTGTATACTCTACCTAGAGAGCCCCTGACCAGTGTTGTGGTAGTCTGTATCTACTACCTAGAGACCCCTGACCAGTATTGGTATAGTCTCTATCTACTACCTAGAGATCCCCTGACCAGTAGTTGGGTAAGTCTGTATCTACTACCTAGAGATCTCCTGACCAGTGTTGGGTATAGTCTGTATCTACTATCTAGAGATCCCCTGACCAGTGTTGGGTAGAGTCTGTATCTACTACCTAGAGAGCCCCTGACCAGTGTTGGGTATAGTCTGTATCTACTACCTAGAGATCTCCTGACCAGTGTTGGGTATAGTCTGTATCTGCTACCTAGAGAGCCCCTGACCAGTGTTGGGTAGTCTCTATCTACTATCTAGAGAGCCCCTGACCAGTTATTGGGTAGTCTGTATCTACTACCTAGAGAGTCCCTTACCAGTATTGGTGTAGTCTCGTATCTTCTACCAGAGATCCCCTGACCAGTATTGGGTAGAGTCTGTATCTACTATTTAGAGAGCCCCTGACCAGTACAAGGTAGAGTCTGTATCTACTATTTAGAGAGCCCCTGACTAGTGTTGGGTAGTCGTTATCTACTACCTAGAGTTCCCCTGACCAGTATTGGGTATAGTCTCTATCTACTGCCTAGAGATCCCCTGACCAGTATTGGGTAGTCTGTATCTACTACCTAGAGAGTCCCTTACCAGTATTGGGTAGTCTGTATCTACTAACCCAGAGATCCCCTGACCAGTATTGGGTAATCTGTATCTACTACCTAGAGAACCCCTGACCAGTATTGGGTATAGTCTCTATCTACTATCTAGAGAGCCCCTGACCAGTGTTGGGCATAGTCTCTATCTACTACCTAGAGATCGCCTCAGACTAGTATTGGGTAGAGTCTGTATCTACTACCTAGAGAGCTCCTGACCAGTATTGGGTAGTCTCTATCTACTACCTAGTGAGCCCCTGACCAGTATTGGGTATAGTCTGTATCTACTACATAGAGATCCCCTGATCAGTTTTAGGTAGTCTGTATCTACTACCTAGAGAGCCCCTGACCAGTATTGGGTAGTCTGTATCTGCTACCTAAGGAGCCCCTGACCAGTGTTGGGTAGTCTGTATCTTCTACCTAGAGAGCCCCTGACCAGTATTGGGTATAGTCTCTATCTACTACCTAGAGATCCCCTGACCAGTATTGGGTATAGTCTCTATCTACTACCTAGAGAGCCCCTGACCAGTGTTGGGTATAGTCTGTATCTACTACCTAGAGATCCCCCTGACCAGTGTTGGGTATAGTCTGTACTACTACTACCTAGAGAGCCCCTGACCAGTATGGGTATAGTCTGCTATCTACTACCTAGAGATCCCCTGACCAGTATTGGGTAGTCTGTATCTACTACCTAGAGATCCCCTGACCAGTGTTGGGTAGAGTCTGTATCTACTATTTAGAGAGCCCCTGACCAGTATAAGGTAGAGTCTGTATCTACTATTTAGAGATCCCCTGACCAGTGTTGGGTATAGTCTCTATCTACTACCTAGAGAGCCCCTGACCAGTATTGGGTATAGTCTGTATCTACTACCTAGAGAGCCCCTGACCAGTATTGGGTTTAGTCTCTATCTACTAACTAGAGAGCCCCTGACCAGTATTGGGTAGTCGTATCTGGCTACCTTAAGGAGCCCCTCACCAGTGTTGGGTAGTCTGTATCTTCTACCTAGAGAGCCCTGACCAGTATGGGTATAGTTTCTATCTACTACCTTAGAGATCCCTGACCAGTATTGGGTATTGTCTCTATCTACTACTAGAGAGCCCCTGACCAGTGTTGGGTATAGTCTGTATCTACTACCTAGAGATCCCCTGACAAGTGTGGGTATAGTCTGTATCTACTACCTAGAGAGCCCCTGACCAGTATTGGGTATAGTCTGTATCTACTACCTAGAGATCCCCTGACCAGTATTGGGTAGTCTGTATCTACTACCTAGAGATCCCCTGACCAGTGTTGGGTAGAGTCTGTATCTACTATTTAGAGAGCCCCTGACCAGTATAAGGTAGAGTCTGTATCTACTATTTAGAGATCCCCTGACCAGTGTTGGGTATAGTCTCTATCTACTACCTAGAGAGCCCCTGACCAGTATTGGGTATAGTCTCTATCTACTACCTAGAGAGCCCCTGACCAGTATTGGGTATAGTCTCTATCTACTACCTAGAGAGCCCCTGACCAGTATTGGGTATAGTCTCTATCTACTACCTAGAGAGCCTCTGACCAGTGTTGGGTATAGTCTCTATCTACTACCTAGAGATCTCCTGACCAGTGTTGGGTAGTCTGTATCTACTACCTAGAGAGCCCCTGACCAGTGTTGGGTAGTCTGTATCTACTATCTAGAGTGCCCCTGACCAGTATTTGGTAGTCTCTATCTACTACCTAGAGAGCCCCTGACCAGTATTGGGGTAGTCGTATCTGCTATCTATAGAGCCCCTGACCAGTATTGGGTAGTCTGTATCTTTTACCTAGAGATCCCCTGACCAGTATTGGGTATAGTCTGTATCTACTATTTAGAGAGCCCCTGACCAGTATAAGGTAGAGTCTGTATCTACTACCTAGAGAGCCCCTGACCAGTATTGGGTATAGTCTGTATCTACTACCTAGAGAACCCCTGACCAGTATTGGGTATAGTCTCTATCTACTACCTAGAGAACCCCTGACCAGTATTGGGTATAGTCTGTATCTACTACCTAGAGAGCCCCTGACCAGTATTTGGAATAGTCTCTATCTACTACCTAGAGAGCCCCTGACCAGTATTGGGTATAGTCTGTATCTACTACCTAGAGAACCCCTGACCAGTATTGGGTATAGTCTGTATCTACTACCTAGAGATCCCCTGACCAGTATTGGGTAGTCTGTATCTACTACCTAGAGATCCCCTGACCAGTGTTGGGTAGAGTCTGTATCTACTACCTAGAGATCCCCTGACCAGTGTTGGTTAGAGTCTGTATCTACTATTTAGAGAGCCCCTGACCAGTGTTTGGTAGTCTGTATCTACTACCTAGAGATCCCCTGGCCAGTATTGGGTATAGTCTCTATCTACTACCTAGAGAGCCCCTGACCAGTGTTGGGTATAGTCTCTATCTACTACCTAGAGATCCCCTGACCAGTGTTGGGTAGTCTGTATCTACTACCTAGAAAGCCCCTGACCAATGTTGGGTAGTCTGTATCTATTACCTAGAGAGCCCCCGACTAGTATTGGGTAGTCTGTATCTACTACCTAGAGAGCCCCTGACCAGTATTGGGTATAGTCTCTATCTACTATCTAGAGAGCCCCTGACCAGTATTGGGTATAGTCTCTATCTACTACCTAGAGATCCCCTGACCAGTATTGGGTAGTCTGTATCTACTACATAGAGAGCCCCTGACCAGTATTGGGTATAGTCTCTATCTACTACCTAGAGAGCCCCTGACCAGTATCGGGTATAGTCTCTATCTACTACCTAGAGATCCCCTGACCAGTGTTGGGTATAGTCTGTATCTACTACCTAGAGATCCCCTGACCAGTATCGGGTATAGTCTCTATCTACTACCTTGAGATCCCCTGACCAGTATTGGGTATAGTCTGTATCTACTACCTAGAGATCCCCTGACCAGTATTGGGTATAGTCTCTATCTAGTATCTAGAGATCCCCTGACCAGTATTGGGTATAGTCTGTATCTACTACCTAGAGATCCCCTGACCAGTGTTGGGTATAGTCTGTATCTACTATCTAGAGAGCCCCTGACCAGTGTTGGGTATAGTCTCTATCTACTACCTATAGATCCCCTGACCAGTATTGGGTATAGTCTCTATCTACTATCTAGAGATCCCCTGACCAGTATTGGGTAGAGTCTGTATCTACTGCCTAGAGAGCCCCTGACCAGTGTTGGGTAGTCTCTATCTACTATCTAGAGTGTCCCTGACCAGTATTGGGTAGTCTGTATCTACTACCTAGAGTGTCCCTGACCAGTGTTGGGTAGTCTCTATCTACTACAAATGTATCTAGAGATCCCCTGACCAGTGTTGGGTAGTCTGTATCTACAACCTAGAGAGCTCCGACCAGTATTGGGTATAGTCTCTATCTACTACCTAAAGATCCCCTGACCAGTATTGGGAAGAGTCTGTATCTACTACCTAGAGAGCCCCTGACCAGTATTGGGTAGTCTCTATCTACTACTTAGAGAGCCCCTGACCAGTATTGGGTAGTCTCTATCTACTACCTAGAGATCCCCTGACCAGTATTGGGTAGTCTCTATCTACTACCTGGAGAGCCCCTGACCAGTATTGGGTATAGTCTCTATCTACTATCTAGAGAGCCCCTGACCAGTATTGGGTATAGTCTCTATCTACTACCTTGAGAGCCCCTGACCAGTTTTGGGTATAGTCTCTATCTACTACCTAGAGAGCCCCTGACCAGTATCGGGTAGTTTTTATCTTCTACCTAGAGAGCCCCAGATTTAAATAACTGGTTTTAGATGTATATGTATGTTTTAAGGGCCAGATCTTGCAAATATTAATGTCTGTGTTAAGTGTTTGAACATTGAGCCGATGACAATTCATATTTTAGAGTCAAAAAGTAAGTAGAAAAGTCAGCCGTCCCTTGCAGCTGATCTTGAGTGTGGTAATCGGTGATATAGAATTGCCAATATGCTTTATTTACTTTTTGAGATATGGACAAATATTCACTAGACAAGAGCCCTTGAAATCTCAAACTGAATGTTCAATAGGGTGTATGTACGAGAGAATTTCCAGATACTCTTACATAAGTGCATTTTGATGTGGCAACGATTCCGTGTAAACCCTTGCATGGGCTGAATCACTTGATTAGTATTCAACATGTCAAGATTGAAACTGTTTAGCTGGGGTGGTGATATTATAGGAAATGTATCGTTAGCTTGATTAATTCTGTATTACCTACGTATGTAATGTATTTGTTAGTGTAGCAGGTTTTAATTTTACATAGTGATACGGTCTCCTTCTTGCTTTACGCTATGCGGAATATCCTTTAAGCTCAGTTTGTAGAGTGGCGGACTAGTAAGTCCAGGGTCGCGGATTCGAGAATTTCTGGCGGCACACTACTCTTACTCTGTTACATTAGCTTGATTATACTGCATTAGGTTATAGTCCTTACTTTGTTAATGTTATGTAGCATTATGTGTATTGAATTAACTTGATTCTAAGTCTAGGTGGAGGAAATCCTGGCTGGAATCCCATCAGTGTTATACATGTTTAATGCAACAGTATTTCAACTTAACTTAATCTCCAGTAGCTTTCTAGATCAAGCTTAACAATGGCTGACTACTTCATCCTAACAATGAATTTATGTAAATTCATGATTTAATATATATTCCTTCTGAGTACTAGACCAACTGAATTCAACTCTTTTTAATACAGAAAAATCAATAGTTGATTAGGGTTTGTCTCCATTAGTTGATTTCATCGTTGGCTTTGAGTTGTGTTCCAAAGTTCTAAAGGAATTCCAGACAGTTAATGTGAATTTTTAATTAGGACGAGAATCAACCACGTCTGTGCTGTTGTTAATGCTTCCAATAACTCTTCATGAAAAACAAACCGATTAAATGACTATTTCTTCTGTTTTTATACACCTCCCAGGTTTTGGTATACAATAATAGATCAGAAAGGTGACTACCATAGTTATAGGCCCCCTCATCTCTATGTTCAATTGTGGTTAGTTTTTATATGCCCCCTCATCTCTATGTTCAATTGTGGTTAGTTTTTATAGGCCCCCTCATCTCTATGTTCAATTGTGGTTAGTTTTTATAGGCCCCCTCATCTCTATGTTCAATTGTGGTTAGTTTTTATAGGCCCCCTCATCTCTATGTTCAATTGTGGTTAGTTTTTATAGGCCCCCTCATCTCTATGTTCAATTGTGGTTAGTTTTTATAGGCCCCCTCATCTCTATGTTCAATTATGGTTAGTTTTTATAGGCCCCCTCATCTCTATGTTCAATTGTGGTTAGTTTTTATAGGCCCCCTCATCTCTATGTTCAATTGTGGTTAGTTTTCATTTGTTATCTGTTTTTGACCTTTATTTTGATGGATTTTTTTTCAATCAATGAATTAATTTAGGGTTATAATCAACAAGTTCTGTAAGTAGATGAAAATTATTTGAATAAACGTTATGAAATCGTTTCAGAGTTGTCAGTTGATTTATAAATGTGGTGTAACCGTTTCAGAGATGTCAGTTGATGGAGAACCTTTTGAGGCGGAGTGGACACAACCAGTTCCAGTTCCTTTACACTGTCATGCAGCCCAATGTCCACCGTGATTTTATCTATAACGCCAAAAGTCACTTTCCTGGAATGGACTTTAAGTCTGTCAGTACACCAGCAATGAGGGAGGCACAGGTAGGTCTTAATTGTCACTTTTGTTGGAGTTCATTTATACAGCACAGTTGACCTGGTGAGAGCTGTAGAGCACATTATTATTTAACTGTAAACCAATCTTCTTTCACATTAGATGTACTTATGTAAATCTTGTGAATATTGTGAATCTTGTTTATTCACGAAAGTCTCTGTAAATTAAATTCTACATAATTTATATTGATATGAAGTTTTATTCACTTTTTAAATCCACGAAATTTGGTCCTCATGAACCTAATTTTAAATTGAAATTGCATCATTTAGTAGTCGCAAAACAAATTTGGTTTACAGAACCGAAATATTGATCAATATGAATACAAAGTTTCTCATGCAGTTCTATCAAATTTTATTTGGATGAGGGATTATAGTCTAATGTAAAATGTCAGTGGTACATTTATATAATGATTGCCTTCTTAATTCTTTTACGAGGAAATTCTAATAATTATGAACTCTGGTGATTTTGTGGTTTGTATCATCTGTACACATGTGTGACAATGGTCTTTATAAGAACAAAACTACAATTTTAATGACAGAATTTACTATTATCATTATATAGTAATATTGGAGTGCTCCTATTGGTTATAACGTCTGGTCTGAAAAGTAGGGTCACATTACATGTATAAAGTATTCAACATTTGTATAAAACTTTTTTATTATGTAACAGCGAAGGGACCGAGAGAAACAAAATGAAAAGCGGGTACAGTATGATAGAGTTATCAAGTTTGTGTGGTAATCAAGATTGATTACATAGAGACTAAGACTTAAAAATCACAACAGCTTGGGGATAGTGGCTGCAAAAATCACTAATCTACAGAATGGCGACACACAATTATAGCTTATGTATACAAGTGTTCATAGAGTGTAGATTTCTGTGTAGTTTCTTTTTCTATCTCGATGTACATGTATTACCTAATTCAATGAAATATTGCAAAAATAGAATTTTAGGTCAATTAAAAATTTCATCAAAATATTTATTTATTTTAAGGATGATTATTAACACCAAAGATTAATTGCTATGTCAATTAAAGTCTGATATCCCTACTGTTAGAATGTGCTTTAATTAGTATTGTTATCTTTAATGATTTTCCGATGGTTATAAACTCACATATTGGAGGGAACAAACCATATCAATGTTGGGTGACTTTGGTGGAGGTATTTATTTTTATAATGTACTGTCTCCTGTATTTTGGACATTAATATGTTGGTTTTGAGATACCAAAATGATGTGTGTCAAGTACAATTTACTGTCGATTAATCTCACCTTCTGATGATTGTGATGTCATCTTTCGACATGATCTTTCTTTCGTCACAATCATCGGAAGGTGGGATTAATCCAACGTAAATTATACTTTATCCATGTTTTGATATCTTGAAACTGACGTATTGGATTTTCCTGCAGCTTTACATGTATAATCCCTAATGCTTTGCTTTGTGCGTAATTTTGACTTATTATAGTTGATAAGGTTAGATATTTTACTTACATCTTTATTCCTTATCAGTAGGCTTGTTACATCATATCATTGACCAAATGAAATTAATTAATAATATATGAATAATGTCATCTTACATACCATAGATCTACCAGGCTTGTGTTCATACATCCTCAGCCTGCCCTTATACATCTATTAGTAGCCTCTAGTAGAGAAATCAAATTTGTTTAAATTCTCTTTATTTTCATTGGGGAAGAAAATTTAATATATTTATATGTTTAAGCCATAGAAATAAAAAATACATTATCAATTGAAATTGTCTCTTAAATTTTAATATTATCTATATCTATGATACAAACAGTACTTGAAATTAAGTATTTGATTAAAATTGGAATAAGACGCCATGAATTCTGGTGGCTTACAACCACTGGTATTTCAAGTAGGAATCACAGGACTCCCTGTTGTGTAATATTGTGTTCTCCTATCTGTGTCACTATATGTTACCGTGGTGATGTGTTATGTTATCATGGTGATTTGTGGTGTTACCATGGTGATGTTTGATGTTAACATGGTGATGTAATATGTTACCATGGTAATGTGTTAAGTATCCATGGTGATGTGTTATGTTACCATGGTGATGTGTTATGTAACCATAGAGATGGATGATGTTACCATGGTGATGTATGATGTTACCATGGTGTTTTGTAATGTTACCATGGTGATGTGTTATGTTACCATGGTGATGTGTTATGTAACCATAGAGATGGGTGATGTTATCATAGTAATGTATGATGTACATGTTACCATGGTATTGTGTGATGTTACCATAAAGTTGTGTGATGTTACCATGGTGTTAAATAATGTAACCATGGTGATGTGTGTTGTAACCACAGTCATGTTTGTTACCATGGTGATGTTTGTTACCATGGTGATGTGTTATGTAACCATAGAGATGTATGATGTTACCATGGTGTTGTGTGATGTAACCATAAAGATGTGTGATGTTACCATGGTGATGTATGATGCTACCATGGTGTTAAATAATGTAACCATGGTGATGTGTGTTGTAACAACAGTCATGTTTGTTACCATGGTGATGTTTGTTACCATGGTGATGTGTTATGTTACCATGGTGATGTGTTATGTAACCATAGAGATGGGTGATGTTATCATGGTAATGTATGATGTTACCATGGTGTTGGGTGATGTAACCATAAAGATGTGTGATGTTACCATGGTGATGTATGATGCTACCATGGTGTTAAATAATGTAACCATGGTGATGTGTGTTGTAACCACAGTCATGTTTGTTACCATGGTGATGTGTGTTACCATGATGATGTTTGTTACCATGGTGATGTTACCATGGTGATGATATGTGGTGTTACTATGGTGATGTGTGATGTAACCATGGTGTTGTGTGATGTTACCATAGTGATGTGTGATGTTACCACTGTGATGTGTGATGTTACCATGGTGATGTATGATGTTACCATGGTGATGTGTGATGTAACCACTGTGATGTGCGATGTTACCACAGTGATGTGCCATGTAACCTGGTGATGTGTGTTGTTACCATGCATTGATGTTACCATGGTGATGTGTGATGTAACCATGGTGTTGTGATGTTACCATAGTGATGTGTAATATTACCACTGTGATTAGTGATGTTACCATGGTGATGTATGATGTTACCATGGTAATGTGTGATGTTACCACTGTGATGTGCGATGTTACCATGGTGATGTGTAATGTTACCATGGTGATGTGTTATGTTACCATGGTGATGTGTTATGTAACCATAGAGATGGGTGATGTTATCATAGTAATGTATGATGTACATGTTACCATGGTGTTGTGTGATGTTACCATAAAGTTGTGTGATGTTAACATGGTGTTAAATAATGTAACCATGGTGATGTGTGTTGTAACCACAGTCATGTTTGTTACCATGGTGATGTTTGTTACCATGGTGATGTGTTATGTAACCATAGAGATGTATGATGTTACCATGGTGTTGTGTGATGTAACCATAAAGATGTGATGTTACCATGGTGATGTATGATGCTACAATGGTGTTAAATATTGTAACCATGGTGATGTGTGTTGTAACCACAGTCATGTTTGTTACCATGGTGATGTTTGTTACCATGGTGATGTGTTATATTACCATGGTGATGTGTTATGTAACCATAGAGATGGGTGATATTATCATGGTAATGTATGATGTTACCATGGTGTTGTGTGATGTAACCATAAAGATGTGTGATGTTACCATGGTGATGTATGATGTTACCATGGTAATGTGTGATGTTACCACTGTGATGTGCGATCTTACCACTATGATGTGCGATATTACCATGGTGACGTGTGTTGTTACCATTGATGTTACCATGGTGATGTGTGATGTTACCATGGTGATATGTGATGTTACCATGGTGATGTGTGATGTTACCATGGTGATGTGTGTTGTTATCATGATGATGTGTGATGTTACCATTGTGATGTGTGCTGTTACCATGGTGATGTGTGTTGTAGCACGGTGATGTGTGTTACCATGGTGATGTTTGTTACCATGGTAATGTTTGTACCATGGTGATGTTACCAAGATGATGTGTGGTGTTACCAAGGTGATGTTACCAAGGTGATGTGTGGTGTCACCAAGGTGATTTTACCAAGTTGATGTTTAGTGCTACCATGGTGATGTTACCAAGGTGATGTGTGGTGTTACCATGGTGATGTTACCAAGGTGATGTGTGGTGTTACCATGGTGATGTTACCAAGATGATGTGTGGTGTAACAATGGTGAAGTTACCAAGGTGATGTGTGGTGTTACCATGGTGACTTTACCAAGATGATGTGTTGTGTAACAATGGTGAAGTTACCAAGGTGATGTGTGGTGTTACCATGATGATGTATGATGTTACCACTGTGATGTGCGATGTTACCATGGTGATGTGTGATGTTACCAAGGTGATGTGTGATGCTACCATGGTGTTGTGTGATGTTACCATAATGATGTGTGATGTTACCACTGTGATGTTTGATGTTACCATGGTGATGTGTGATGTTACCATGGTGTTGTGTGATGTTACCATGGCAATGTGTGATGTTACCCATGTGATGTGCGATGTTTCCACTGTGATGTGCGATGTTACCATGGTGATGTGTGATGTTACCATGGTGATGTGTGATGGTACCATGGTGATGTGTAATATTACCATGGCGATGTCTGTTGTTACCAAGGTGATGTGTTATGTTACCACAGTGATATGTGATGTTACCAAGGTGAAGTGTAATGTTACCATGGTGACGTGTGATGTTACCACTGTGATGTGTGATGTTACCATGGTGATGTGTGATGTTACCATGGCAATGTGTGGTGTTACTGTGGTGATGTTTGTTACCATGGTGATGTTACCATGATGGTTTGTAATGTTTCAGAGGAAGCTGAAGCTTTATCGACAGGATAACTACTTTAGGGAGAAAAGTGCTCACCTGAAGGATGATTCCCAGGTGACTCACCTGGCTGAGGAACAGAATGAGATGGGGCTGAGGCTACCCCAGATCCCTAGTGGGGCCAAAATCAACTCTGATAAAGGAACAGATCTCAGGTACGACCTTTAACAGGTTGGGCACAACCCTTCATATGGCTAACAGTTACCCATTTGAGTAACACCTGTTTGTAGTAATCAATAAGTTACCCAAATGAGAAATTCTGTGAAAAGAAAACAAATAATGTTGTTTTAAAAATTATTATCAAAAAGGGCGTCATAATTTTTAGAAGGCCTTGCAACTGATTCAAGACTCTATGTATCTGTGGGTGAAATATCAAATTCTGTTGTCTAACTTTGTTGTAAAATGACAATTTAGGTGCTCTCCATTGACTACAATGTCAAGCCATCAGGGAAATTCAGTGCAAATGTCATAGTTGAATGAAATTTACCTATGTTCTCTTTTTTGCACCATAGTAAGCAATGGAGGTGATTTAGTTTGTGACTTATACCGAAATTGAGACAAGGAAGTCTGTCCCATTTTGATTAGTAATGTACTAAGTTATGTTAGTAATGGTGCCATGTCAAAATTATTACGCCCTTTTTTGATAAAAAAGTTTAAAACAACTTCATATATTTTTTCTTACACAGAATTCCTCATTAGGGTAACTTATTGATTACTCAAACAGGTAACTGTTACTCAAATGGGTAACTGTTACCCATATGTAGGGTTGTGCCCAACCTGTTTAAACTAAGTTAGAAAAATAGAACCATGCAAGCATCTTTTCCTAATCTGAAATAAATTCATATGTCTACAAGAGCTTCTGGTCATCCTCATTGACAAAATCAATCTTGTATATAATGATCAATTTATGTTTGGTGACTAGCCATGACAACAGAGCCTCTATATAACCCTAACTCAGCAAGAAATGGAGGCACGCGAGAACAGACTACTAGACCTTGTTCCTGTGTAACTATAAGAGATCACAGAACAGACTACTAGACCTTGTTCCTGTGTAACTATATGAGATCACAGAACAGACTACTAGACCTTGTTCCTGTGTAACTATATGAGATCACAGAACAGACTACTAGACCTTGTTCCTGTGTAACTGATCACAGAACAGACTACTAGACCTTGTTCCTGTGTAACTGATCACAGAACAGACTACTAGACCTTGTTCCTGTGTAACTGATCACAGAACAGACTACTAGACCTTGTTCCTGTGTAACTGATCACAGAACAGCCTATTGCTGCTATGATAAGTTGCACTGTTAGTGTTAATTAGGGTAACAATCAATTACTTCAAAGTGTTTTCCTATAAGATGGAATTAAAAACCAAGCAAACATACAATAATTCATATTGACTTCATTGTGTTTGTTTTGTTATCTTCAATTATTATAACCTGATTTCTGGTTATTTCAGTGTTCTCAACTTCAAATCCAAACATAAAAAGAAAGGAGCGAGTTTCCCAAAAATCATCACATCAAATACCTTACCAAAAAATCACAAAAACAAACCAAAGGGCGTAGTTTCAGTGGTAAACTCTGACGACATGTCATCTGTCAATGCCAGTGCACCTGTACTAAGGTAAGTGGTAAACTAGGACAGCATGAGGAAGTGAGCTAGGTGGTCAGTGACCTAACTGGAATTGGAAAGTATATACAGTGTATCAATTTATGATCAAAAATATTTTTCCTTTAAACACCAATCTGTATTAAAATAATATCAATAACACATGTTGTGAACATTTTAAGTTAGATACTAATAATATAGTTTTGTATAGGTCTTGTAAGCTCATTCAAAAGGCAAAATGAAAAGTATTTAATTTTTCAAATTAAAGTGTTTAGCAGGTTAAAATTGTTTGTATAAGGTTGATTATTTTCTTCCTATTTCATCCAACCAAGATGCATATGTATATATACATTGGGGATTAAATGATTAACACACAGTACACTTTAATCCCCAAATCATCTTAATACTCCATGTCTGTAGGTAACAGTCATGATAATATCCCCTGGTTGATATATCTAAATGGTGGTTACAGCTATATATGAAATCTATATATCAATATACACAGAAACAGCTGTCTTTATCAGCCATAAACATTTATTGAATACATACATATCAAAAGGAAATGTATTGGCTAATATCAGGCAGTTTTCTGCTAGTTATACCTATAACACCTGTAGTGATATTAGATTAAATGTTCTGTATTTTGTAACTCTATTATATATGGTAGGTAGGAGATATGTGACGTTCATAAATCATATCCATTGAATATAGATGTTTTAACCTGACAGAGGATTAAACTAAATCGTAAATAAAACATCAAAGGTATCGTGTTCTAATTGAAACAGCTGGTAAGTGTCCAATGGTATATATACTGTGTAAGTATCCCAATTTGAGTGATGTCTATCTTCATTGATCATTAATTTACATCATCACATAATCTAAACATCGTTAATGAATTTACATTCTACAATAAACATTCAGCATTTGGAATCCAAATTAAGAAACAGAATATTGTTACACAACAGAAATTATATGATATATAGGTATTTGATCTTGCTGTAATAAGCATTGATGGACTTTATATAATCCATTAATAATTAAGACTAATAAAATTTTACATGGATCTGTGAAGTGGACAGGGATATCTCAACCCTCATGAAAGATTTTTGCCGGTCAACCCGAGGCTTGCCGAGGGTTGACGCCCAAAATCTTTCACTAGGGTTGTGATATCCCTGTCCACTTCACAGACCCATGTTTGATTCTTTTTCTCCCATACATAGCCGAAAAATGATGAAATTCCACTTGGTTTCCAGCTTTTTCATCGGGCCATTATCGCAGAAATGTCGTTGTGCGTCAAAATTGATGACGTCATTTACAATGTGTGCTCATGTATTGATGACGTCACGTTATTGTCTAGCGCGTGTGAGCTGTCTTACATCCCCCTGTGTAAGATAGAGATATCTTTTCCCTAGCAACCACGGGATATCCCTGTGAAGTATGGGAGAAAGCCATATCATAAACCTAAATTATAATCACCTTAATAACGTCTGCTGTCACATCTGTTTACTGTTTGTACATTGAATGATACTATTATTATACGGTATTAGTACAGATATCCTTATGTGTTAGCTGATGTCAGTATTGATACTATTATTATACGGTATTAGTACAGATATCCTTATGTGTTAGCTGATGTCAGTATTGATACTATTATTATATGGTATTAGTACAGATATCCTTATGTGTTAGCTGATGTCAGTATTGATACTATTATTATATGGTATTAGTACAGATATCCTTATGTGTTAGCTGATGTCAGTAATAATATGGTATTAGTACAGATATCCTTATGTGTTAGCTGATGTCAGTATTGATACTATTATTATATGGTATTAGTACAGATATCCTTATGTGTTAGCTGATGTCAGTCTGTTAACATCAGTAATTGATATACATTTTGCAGGGATTCTGGATCTCTGATTTTAAACTGAGTTCCTTTGAAAACTTTATAATAGTCAAATACGGGCACTTTGTGTATATTGTTATGGCTATCCAGAAATATCAAAAGCTTTGTATGATTATTAATTTTAGAAGGATTTTCAGGGGTACTACTCACCTGAAACTACAGGTGTGATATTTATCAGTCCTACCTGGCTATTAATCAATAGGCACTTCAAAAAAACTATAAGCAGCAGAGAACAATGTAAGGAATAAAGTGGGATTTTGAAATAAGATTTTCACATTCACTGTGATTAGTTTGATGTATCAATGTTTGATCTCATCACACAGTGTAATTATAACCCTGGGACAAACAAGTCCTAATTACACACACCTCAAAGTTGATAGTGATTATAGTATACAGAGAGTAGAGCCACAGACAATTAAATGGAGTATTTCAATATTTTAATAGTTTCAATAATGTGGTAATAATCTAAAGTAGTGTCCATCTGAATGTACATAAATGTAAACTAATGATACGTAAATAAATTATAGTTATAAAGAAGGGAAGCTGGTCCGTCATCAATGTAGATATTGGTACCAAACATGTACCTATAATGTTATTCATGTCTGCTACCCTGTCTGGTTATGATCAGTCACACACATTTCTACTTTATCTGACATACCAAGGTCATCACACAAAAATTTCTACTTTATCTGACATACGAAGGTCATCACACACACATTACTTCTTTATCTGATATACGAAGGTCTTCACAGACATTTCTACTTTATCTGACATACCAAGGTCATCACACAAAAATTTCTACTTTATCTGACATATGAAGGTCGTCACACACACATTACTTCTTTATCTGATATACGAAGGTCTTCACAGACATTTCTACTTTATCTGACCTACTAAGGTCATTACACACACATTTCTACTTTATCTGACATACGAGGTCTTCACACATATTTCTACTTTATCTGACATACGAAGGTCATCACACACACATTTCTACTTTATCTGATATACCAAGGTCATCACACAAACATTTCTACTTTATCTGACATACGAAGGTCATCACACACATTTCTACTTTATCTGACATACGAAGGTCATCACACACACATTTCTACTTTATCTGACATACAAAGGTCATCACACAAACATTTCTACTTTATCTGACATATACCAATGTCATAACACACACATTTCTACTTTATCTGACATAAGAAGGTCATCACACACAAATTTCTACTTTATTTGATATACGAAGGTCGTCACACACACATTACTTCCTTATCTGATATACGAAGGTCATCACACACACATTACTTCCTTATCTGATATACGAAGGTCTTCACAGACACATTACTTCTTTATCTGATATATGAAGGTCTTCACAGACATTTCTACTTTATCTGACCTACTAAGGTCATAACACACATATTTCTACTTTATCTGACCTACTAAGGTCATTACACACACATTTCTACTTTATCTGACATACGAGGTCTTCACACATATTTCTACTTTATCAGACATACGAAGGTCATCACACACACATTTTTACTTTATCAGACATACGAAGGTCATCACACTCACATATCTACTTTATCTGGCATGGATACTTTATATAGAGTTTGTTGAATCAGAAGAATCTGTAATTAAGTCTTTTTGTCCTCAGGTTTATTGACATGCCGATCCGCCGACACATTCAGGACGAGGGAAATATGAGATACCTCGGCTCATCCCTCAGTTCTCTTCCAGTGTCTACACGATTTACACTCGAGTCCTCTGTCAGCTTTATTAACGAAGATCAAAATCAGTCTCAGAAAAAGAAAACGGTAAATATTTGCTCATTTGAACTAGTCTAAAAAAAAATGTACAAGTGTAACCAATGTGAACCAGTCTCAGAAAAAGGTTAATGTATTGGCCTCTGAACCTGTCCCAGATAAAGTTAAATGTGTCATCCTGTGAACCAGTCTGAGAAAAAGGTAAATGTGTCGTCCAGTGTACGAGTTTCAGAAAAAGGTAAATGTGTCGTTCTGTGAATAAGTCTCAGAAAAAAGGTAAATGTGTTTTCAAGTGAATGAGTCTCAGAAAAAAGGTAAATGTGTCGTCCCATGAATACGTGTCAGAAAAAGGTAAATGTGTCGTTCTGTGAATAAGTGTCAGATAAAGGGAAATGTGTCATCCAGTGAACCAGTCTCAGAAAAATGTAAATTTGTTGTCTCGTGAACTAGTCTGAGAAAAAGGTAAATGTGTTGTCCAGTGAACGAGTCTCAGAAAAAGGTAAATGTGTGGTCCTGTGAACAAGTCTCAGAAAAAGGTAAATGTGTCGTCCTGTGAACAAGTCACAGAAAAAGGTAAATGTGTCGTCCTGTGAATGAGTTTCAGAAAAAGGTGAATGTGTCGTCCTGTGAACGAGTCTCAGAAAAAAGGTAAATGTATCTTTCTGTGAATATGTGTCAGAAAAATGTGAATGTGTCGTTCTGTGAATGAGTATCAGATAAAGGAAAATGTGTCGTCCGGTGAACAAGTCTCAGAAAAAGGTAAATGTGTTGTCCTGTGAATGATTGAGAAAAAGGTAAATGTGTCATTCTGTGAATATGTGTTAGAAAAAGGTGAATGTGTCGTTCTTTGAATGAGTGTCAGATGAAGGGAAATGTGTCCTCCTGTGAACCAGTCTCAGAAAAAGGTAAATGTGTCCTCTTGTGAACCAGTCTCAGAAAAAGGTAAATGTGTCATCCTGTGAACCAGTCTCAGAAAAAGGTAAATGTCATCCTGTGAACCAATCTGAGAAAAATGTAAATGTGTCATCCTGTGAACGAGTCTCAGAAAAAGGTAAATGTGTCGTCCTGTGAACGAGTCTCAGAAAAAAGGTAAATGTATCGTTCTGTGAATATGTGTCAGAAAAAGGTGAATGTGTCGTTCTGTGAATGAGTGTCAGATAAAGGAAAATGTGTCGTCCAGTGAGCAAGTCTCAGAAAAAGGTAAATGTGTCGTCCTGTGAACGATTGAGAAAAAGGTAAATGTGTCATTCTGTGAATATGTGTCTGAAAAAGGTGAATGTGTCGTTCTGTGAATGAGTGTCAGATAAAGAGAAATGTGTCCTCCTGTGAACCAGTCTCAGAAAAAGGTAAATTTGTCATCCTGTGAACCAGTCACAGAAAAGGTAAATGTGTCGTCCTGTGAACCAGTCTCAGAAAAAGGCGTAAGTGTCGTCCTGTGAACGAGTTTCAGAAAAAGGTAAATGTGTCATCCTGTGAACCAGTCTCAGAAAAAGGTAAATGTCATCCTGTGAACCAATCTGAGAAAAATGAAATGTGTCGTCCAGTGAATATGTGTCAGAAAAAGGTAAATGTGTTGTTCTGTGAATAAGTATCAGATAAATGTATGGTCCTCTGAACCAGTCTCAGAAAAAGTTAAATGTGTCATCCAGTGAACCAGTCTCTGAAAAAGGTAAATGTGTTTTCCTGTGAACTAGTCTCAGAAAAAGGTGTAAGTGTCGTCCTGTAAACCAGTCTGAGAAAAAGGTAAATTTGTTTTAAAGAAAATATTGACTGGATGGAATTACCACTTTGTATCAAAAGATAATTCCCTGGTTTAAATCTAACAAGTTTTTCTTAAGAAAGTTTTAATGTATTGTCAGATCATTAATTCCCAGTACTTGTGATCTTCTTCCAGAAAACTTTGCTTGATGAGGAAGCTTGGTCTGTGATACATTGGTACCTGGAGGAATGGTCAGGTAAGTAACCAACATTGTCCCTTCACAACACTCTATGTATGTTTGTGGTTTCTTAGCCAGAAAAAAGACTGGTCTGTACACATTATCTAACATTATCTCAATAGATAGTAACTAAATCCAGCCTTCTGGGAGAGTTTCAGTGTGTTATAGAACTACCAGTTTCTACGAGACATCTAAGTTAAAGGTACCAGTGATTAAAGTTCTCATTATTGACTTCCTATATATCGGGAATTTACAGAGAATTCATATCATGTTTTAATGATTAAGAACAGTGTGCATGTATTTTTGTTTTTTCTAAAACGATTATATCAGAAGCATTTTTGTACCTATTCAAATAGCTTTAGAAAACAGTTGGCTTAGTAAAGAAAATCACTGTCCTAAAGATTTTCAGAACCTACATATTTCAAATCGTATGGTTTCATTTGTAGCCTTTTTTGGCTGTCTGGTTTTGCAAAACATTAAATCTTTAGTGTAACCAAATATTTAATCTTTAAAATTCACCAATAAAAGAAGCTAAACTTGATAACTTCATAATATACTTCCATCAATAATATTTAAGCTTTTCTTCTTTTATCAATGGACAAACATGACTTTGCACTTTTCTACAAATAACCAACTTAAGTGATACTGAAACACACTTGTACATTTGTTTGACTATACTTTACTAGAAGGATGTCTTTCCTTTACTTGATCGGTGATTGGCTATGACTCCTGAAGTCCAAGGTTCGATCCCGTGTGGAGACACTGCATCAAACTTCATTAATCACTTCTCCAGACACTCCAACAGAGGTTCTCTGGTACACTAGAAGTCTAATATAGCCAGTCAGTCCCAGATATTCTAATTCCTAACACGTCTGTCCATATATACCTTACTATCGGGCCATGTTCTCCTACTAATTCCTAACACGTCTGTCCATATATACCTTACTAATGGGCCATGTTCTCCTACTAATTCCTAACACGTCTGTCCATATATACCTTACTAACGGGCCATGTTCTCCTACTAATTCCTAACACGTCTGTCCATATATACCTTACTAACGGGCCATGTTCTCCTATCTCACACAGATTGCACAGGGATATAGATTCAATTGAAGTCTGTACGCTAGATTTCAACACCAGTTCTCATTTTCCAATTTGGTTTGTTTGTATTTACAGATGTAAGAAAGAATGAATTTCTTCACAAATTCCTCCTCAAGCTCGATCCCCGACAACACTATTTTATATCGAGCTTTTTATCGGTGAGTAAATAGTATTATCTTTATGTATAGTCGCCTTCACAGACGCTTAACCATTGTAACACAAATCTTATTCAAGCTGCATGTGAAAACAGACTGGTACGCTGAATTAAATTCAAATCAAATTGCAATATCAGTTTGGGCATTGGCTCTGTATATTTTTATATGTTATACTTCAGTTCTGATTTAGATGGGTGCTAAAATACGATTTTAAATCTTGTGTCAACACCTAAATTATTAAACTCTTCTCTTTTTATTGTATTTCATTTTAAGCTCCTTGAAAGATGTGAAGCTCCAAGTTTTATTTTGCTATGAATTAGTTGTATTCCAAAAGAAAAAATATAAGATCAATTTTATAAAGTTTGATTAACATGTGGAAGAACAGGTGATGGTTTGTTAGAGATGAACTTTTACCATTTTTTATTGTCCAGATGCGACAGTACCGAGATTTCCTTACAATGCTGCCTGAGCACATCTCATTGAAGATATTGAATTACATGACACCTGAAAAAATACTGAAGTGTTCTATGGTGAGTTACTCAAATTTACTCTGTGACTGGCAGATTTGATTCATGATTTCTAACAATCAAACAATTTTAGTTGATATTCCATCTAGGTAAGTTAAATAGTCTTATACCTCCAAATTTACTGATGGAATAATTTTCTGTTTCCATTATTGAGTTTCAGTCAAACCTGTCTTAACGACCCCTGTATTCAGCGACTTCCTGTCTTATGCGACCTTAATTATTCCTCCCAATGATATTTACTAAATAAATGACCTTTATTCAACGACCACCTGCCTAACGCAACTAACGACCATAAAAATTCACACCATTACATGTTCATAACCTGTCTCAAGCGACTATTTTGAAACTGAAACCAAGCGTATTCAACAAGAGTTTAAATGCATTGAGCAAATGTATGTCACTGCAGAGATTGATTAGGCAATTTTTTTACGACAGAACGATGATTATAAGATCGCTATTGTATCCTATGTTATATATAATATACACATATAAACTTGATTGTGAATTGGCGTGGTTTTCAAAAGTATGGACCTACCTTAATGGGCTGACATTGATCTTCAGTCAAGGTCACACAGGTCAAATAAACAAAAGTCTTCAGATTACTTTTCAGTAACATAGACACAATGGGACCTCATCTTTGATGAGGATCTCGAGCTTAATAAGCTTGGTAGGGTTATAAGGACTACAAAGTTTTGTTAAAAGGAATGCTCTAAAGTTTCATACAGAAGCAAGGTCAACTGAATGTCTTACAAACATTTCTATTGTACTTTTAACAATGGAATTAAAAGTTTACATAGTGTATGATGAAATTACAAAGTGCATTACATTGTACATCTGAATTCTCTTGCCTATCTTGGTCACTAGGTCATGTTGTTAATCTAGAACTAAGCACAAAAATAATTAGGTTAGTTAATCATGGTTTCTCTGAGGTAGGTACCATTTTATTCTTGATACTTTTACAGTTTTGGACAGTTCCATGTTGATCTATATAGGGAGTATCAGGTTGCAGCTCGTTAATTAAGTATGACCATAAAAAGGTGAAGGTAATTTGTAGGAATTTCATTAACAGTTGTTGTGATAGTATCACTGCCAACATTAAATCTATACCTATATTGTAGCTGCTGTAGAAGCATTGTAATCTAATTAGAACATTCATCTTCCTCCTTTGTGTAATGGATTGGTTGTCAATACAGCAAACAGGAAATACAAGTGTTCCTCTGTCGAAATCAAACCCTCAAACCTTAGTTACAACTCTGTTACTCCTTACAAATGTTAAAATCAAAATCCCTTAAGGTTGTATCTAGGACAAAGCAGATTGTGAAGTGTTACCCTTGTCCATCCCCTCTATCCCATCCTGTCCCAGTGTGACCTACCCCAGTGTGACCTACCCCAGTGTGACCTACCCCAGTGTGACCCATTGTGTCCAACATATTGTATTATGTCCCCTTGTGTCTTGTCCATTTGTGTAATGTCTCATCTTCTCAATGTGTGACTTTGAGGTGGGGACATTTGTCTTACACACAAATCTAGTAAGATTTGACTCGCCCGTTTTAAAGTGTTCACCTGAAACATCAAGTATTGTTTTATAAGTCCTGATGAAGATTCTCCTTTGTATTTTGTTGCTAATTTACCTGTATTTCTGTTGTACAGGTGAGTAAAGCATGGCACGCCCTAGCTAACTCTAACAAGTTGTGGGGGTGGAAGTGTGAGGAGGTGGAACTTCTCGTACCCATTCCATCTAATCCGTGCTGGAAACACATCTACAGGGACAACATGCATCTAAAGATGAACTGGAGCAATGGGTCGTGTCGTACACTGGACCTAAAGGGGCACACAGACACGTAAGTCAGTTGGTCCTTAGAAGGGTACTTTATACTGTTAATTACCCAGATCCTCCAATTAACCAAAAACATAACATAGACAATTCTATTAAATCCAAGAATAATTCTTAAGAAGGTTTTAAAAAGAAAATGCAGATGAAAATGAATTAAAAGAAATTGTGTCATTATAAAGATGACCTTGACCTTTTGTTACAGAGTAGAGGCGGTCACCTTCAACCATCGGTTATTTGCAAGCGGCAGTCAGGATAAGACTATCAGAATCTGGGACATCAAGTCGGGCCGACCACTCCAAGTCCTTAAGGGCCATGAAAAAGGGGTGTGGTGCCTTAATCTCTTCACTGAGACTCTACTGGTCAGCGGGTCATACGATGGCACTATTAAGGTACAACTGACCATAGGTTACTAAGCATAGGTACAGCTCACTGTACACTTAGTTGGTATACAGTTGTGCTTCTTTGTCTACTGGTCAGCGAGTCATACAATGGCACTATTAGGTACAACTGACCATAGGTTACTAAGCATAGGTACAGCTCACTGTACACTTAGTCGGTGTACAGTTGTGCTTTTATGTCTCTAGAACTAACTTTCTGTAATGAGAAGCATTACATTGTACAGATGTTTGATACAAGTTTGTGCAACAGAGAATAAAAAAAACATTGTCTGTAATATGTTGGATGATCATAATAGAGTGTTCATAACATATTCTGTTATCCTTGATACCAGGTATGGAACCTTCGTACAGGAAGTACTGTTAGGACTTTACTAGCCCACGACGGTCCAGTGTGGGCCATGGTCAGACATAACAACATCTTAGTGACTGCCTCTCAGGACAAAACTGTAAGTCAGGCTTGTTTTTCTTTATTGTCTCAACAGCTAGCTTTATCTCCCTGGTATAAGTCTCCATTACCAGAAATTTGGATAACTAAATGCAACTGAAAGAAATTCTAGATTGTGTGTTGAGTAGCTCCATCAAATCTAACTTTTTACCAGCTATCCTTTTATTTCAGGCCAAAATCTGGGACATATCCCGATGTTACCTGATACATAACTTGTACGGCCATACAGAGGCTGTGTTTGCGGTCGACCTTAGTGAGGACGGAGCCCTCACGATCACTGGCTCAGCAGACCGAGTAAGTCATTGGTACTTTTCAAGTGTCATTACATTGTACTTTATATCTCCCAACTACTCAATCTCTTTTATATGTGCCTAGCTTACCAATTCATTTCATGATTTATCAAAATATTTTGGTTTACATATCTCAGGTAGATTTCAACATGAGTGAAAACCTGAGGTTTAACAATATTCATCCATATTCACCCAATCAAATGACCTGTACCTTGCTTATATAATGCTGTTTGTACCAATCAGACGCTGCGTATCTGGGACACTGTGACAGGAGAACAGAAGAAGATGATTTGGGTTAGCCAGAGTACCTCTATCATGGCGGTTAGTTACAGTAAGGGATACGTGGCCTGTAGTTATGGGGAGACCATCTGTCTGTACCGACTGGAACGGCCAAAACTGATGAAAACTTACCAGGAACACGAAAAAAGGTCTGTAACAGAAAAGCTGTGAAACGTATTGTAACCCAAGACATTTTGTTAGTTATCCCCTGCCCAACGAAGTTTCCGGAGCATAACTCTAAAACCAGCAGAGATATTTCCACGAAACTTCATAGACACATTCTTTTTATGGTCTAGTAGTACCTTTTGCTATTTTTAGGTTTTCATTTTTTGCACTTTTTCCGTTACCATGGAAACATTGCTGAAAATATCATGGTAAATGGTAAATGTTACTTTGCAAAACTCCACCCATCTTTGTGTATATAGTCTAATATAAATGTCAAGGCTGTATACCTGATTCAACAATTGCAGCCCTGCTCTACTAGACAAGCTATACAATATCTTTGCATATGCTCACATAGAATAAGAAAACAAGTGTCATTGACCCTTTTAGGGATGAGGTAGGAGATCCCAACCCTTGGGATAAGATCCTTAAGCTGTCAAAGAGTCTGCAAAGCCTCTTACCCCAATATTCAATAAGTTCATTAATTGTCTAATTTTCTTGATGTCTAATTTAGAATAGAGACCCTGGAGCTACAGATGAAGGATACTCAGGAGGTGACGGGTACAATAATTAGTGCTGGGCAGGACGGGATGGTCAAGTACTGGAATATACAACAGTAAGTGTCCGGTCAAGTACTGGAATATACAACAGTAAGTGTCTGGTCAAGTACTGGAATATACAACAGTAAGTGTCTGGTCAAGTACTGGAATATACAACAGTAAGTGTCTGGTCAAGTACTGGAATATACAACAGTAAGTGTTGGTATAGGGCTACAGTTAGACACCTCCGTAAACTTCATTTAATCAGTCAATGTATAGAAGAACTTGATTTTCATGCTCCTACAAAGTTAGGAGACATATCATACGACATCCAACAGATAGAGTAATACTTAATTTAATGAGTAAATGTTTTAGGAAATGGAGGTCACTTGATAAAACACTATAATTTGTAATTACGTGGAAGTCTTTATATTACATGTGGATGATTTCTTTTGTCAACAGGAATACAAGTGTTCGGACCTTTAAAGGACATGTGGGTTCAGTTAAAAGTATTCGCTTTGATGAGCTTCGAATAGCCACTGGTGCCAAAGATAAGATTAGAATCTGGGATTTTACTTACCAGGAAAAGAAAGAGACTATAAACCAAGGCGTTGATGATGAAAGTTTTTTCTCAAAATCTCCATCCAAAGATATTCATGGCATTTCTGCAGGTTCCAATCAAGGCAAAGAGTTTCCTGGAACTCCAAAATCTGTAAAAGTCAAAGTTCTTCATGGAACTCCTGAAAACACACCACGGGAAAAAGAAAAATCATCTGGTTCACCAAGAGGAAAAAATAAAAACGTGGTTAAGCCTAAAGGTTCAAAGGAAAATTCTAAAGTATCTAAAGAAGCAAGTTCTAAAGGTTCTAAAGAAACTTCCGACGTCCATAAAACACATCAGGTGGCAGAGAGTAAGACAATGAAAAGTCCAAGAGAATCTAAAGAAAAGTCTGAAGTAGCCACGCCCACATTACGGGTTAGGACTTGTCTCCCCGAGGTCATTGTGACAGAAAGTTGATGATGGCGCTTTCTCTGCAAGGTTATAGTTACAGAAAGTTGATGATGGGGCTCTCTCTGCAAGGTCATAGTTACAGAAAGTTGATGATGGCGCCTCTCTGCAAGGTCATAGTTACAGAAAGTTGATGATGGTGCTCCCTCTGTGTATTATAAGGGGAGATAACTAGTTTCACAGTTTGTTTCTGTCACTGTTATGTTGATGTGGGATTTTCCAAATTAAATCTTCCTGGGAGTGCTCCTTGTATATGCTACAAAATCAAATACAATGTTTGCTTTCAACAGATATATTATTTTAAAGACTGCATATATAATATAGCGACTATGTTTTCTCTAATCATGTAGTTTTGAAGGTTAGAATAAAATATTTTTTTTTGCATTAAAATATGAATTTGCAAAGCGATCTGTGATATTGACATGTATGTGACATATCTGTAAACTCTATATTTAAACATTTATTTGTGTTCATGCTGTTTCATGTTGCAATAGATGTCTTCCTGTGAAATTTAAATCACCTGGAGTTATATGTCTGTCAATCTTCTGGTGTTAATTTATTATATTTTAAATATTAAATTCACAATAACTATATATTTAATGAAATTGTACATTTTCTAGAGTGAAAATTTCTAGGACATTTTAAATATACGTTTCACAATATCTCTTTATTAATTGCACAATATTTTTTTTAAATTGTTTTAGATTAAGTAGAGCCGTATTAGCTTTGCTGCTTGGTTACAGTTTTACAGTCCTGCTGAGTCACATCTCAGCTGGTCAATGTTAACCATAAAGAGCCACATATCTCCGCTGGTTAGAATTTTAGCCAATCAGTGAACTTTAGATCTACTGGTAGATGTTTAGCCAAGTTACCTTGAGATACATATAACCAAACCTGTTAGCTGAAACTGCATGGACACGGTAACCTTGAGATACATACAACCAAACATCATTAACAAAAACTGGACACAGTAACCTTGAGATACATACAACCAAACCTCGCTAACTCAAACTGGACACAGTAACCTTGAGATACATACAACTTAAACCTCGCTAACTGAAATTGAACACAGTAACCTTGAGATTCATACAACCAAACCTTGCTAACTGAAACTGGACACAGTAACCTTGAGATTCATACAACCAAACCTTGCTAACTGAAATTGAACACAGTAACCTTAAGATACATACAACCAAACCTTGCTAACTGAAACTTGACACAGTAACCTTGAGATACATACAACCAAACCTCGCTAACTGAAACTGGACACGGTAACCTTGAGATACATACAACCAAACCTCGCTAACTGAAACTGGACACAGTAACCTTGAGATACATACAACTAAACCTCGCTAACTGAAACTGGACACAGTAACCTTGAGATACATACAACCAAACCTTGCTAACTGGAACTGGACACAGTAACCTTGAGATACATACAACCAAACCTCGCTAACTGAAACTGGACACAGTAACCTTGAGATACATACAACCAAACCTCACTAACTGAAATTTGGCATTCGTTAGATCTCTCTTCCTGTATGTAACAGACTTGGTTGTACTCTCTTCCTGTATGTAATAGACTGGTTGTGAGTGCTAGGCTAGCATTCGTTAGATTTCTCTTCCTGTATGTAACAGACTTGGTTGTGAGTGCTAGGCTAGCATTCGTTAGATCTCTCTTCCCGTATGTAACAGACTTGGTTGTGAGTGCTAGGCTAGCATTCGTTAGATCTCTCTTCCTGTATGTAACAGACTTGGTTGTGATTGCAAGGCTAGCATTCCTTAGATCTCTCTTCCTGTATGTAACAGACTTGGTTGTGAGTGCTAGGCTAGCATTCGTTAGATCTCTCTTCCTGTACGTAACAGACTTGGTTGTGAGTGCTAGGCTAGCATTCGTTAGATCTCTCTTCCTGTATGTAATAGACTGGTTGTGAGTGCTAGCCTAGCATTCGTTAGATTTCTCTTCCTGTATGTAATAGACTGGTTGTGAGTGCAAGGCTAGCATTCGTTAGATCTCTCTTCCTGTACGTAACAGACTGGTTGTGAGTGCTAGGCTAGCATTCGTTAGATCTCTCTTCCTGTATGTAATAGACTGGTTGTGAGTGCTAGGCTAGCATTCGTTAGATTTCTCTTCCTGTATGTAATAGACTGGTTGTGAGTGCTAGGCTAGCATTCGTTAGATCTCTCTTCCTGTATGTAACAGACTGGTTGTGAGTGCTAGGCTAGCATTCGTTAGATCTCTTCCTGTACGTAACAGACTGGTTGTGAGTGCTAGGCTAGCATTCGTTAGATTTCTCTTCCTGTACGTAATAGACTGGTTGTGAGTGCTAGGCTAGCATTCGTTAGATCTCTCTTCCTGTATGTAATAGACTGGTTGTGAGTGCTAGGCTAGCATTCGTTAGATCTCTCTTCCTGTATGTAATAGACTGGTTGCGAGTGCTAGGCTAGCATTCGTTAGATTTCTCTTCCATATCAGCATTATAGTGATGATCTTGCCAAATGTCTTTCATCTTTACATGTATACTGTATTTACAAAACTGTATTTCAAAGAATATTTCACTGATATTTATTTATATACTGTTATATGTCATCATATTCTGGAACCAATAAAATTTGTCCTCACATTGCTTTTAGTGTTTTTGTCAAGAAACATGTGCATGAACGATATTTAAATATAATGAATAACAAACAAACTCTAAATATATTTAGCAAGCTATTTGCGATGAAATATGGTGAACCAAAACGTCGACAATTGACTCTAATTCTCTACACAGCTTTAAAAAGTTAATAACTTCCAATATGTAGGCCCCAGTGATTCGTTGGAAGATCTGCTCACTAATTTTAAACAGATTTCTAATCATCAGAGCAATGTCATCTAACAATTATTTTCTAATTAGATCCTTTTTTGTATGATATATATAGTTCCTATACAATTTAAAACTTTGTACTTATAATGCTGTATGTCCTGGAAATAAGCGTTCTCATCCATCTCACTATACAGCTAAATTTACCTTGATATCTTACAACAAATAACCTTCTAACTTGTCTGGAACACGAAGTTACTTGCTACAATTATTATTTTTTATAGTCACTAGTAAAAATAAAGCATTAAAACACAGCTTGTACAGTAGATATTTAATCAATGTTACCGATACTGAACAAATATGGAAAATTTCATGATTTCAATGAGACAGTATTTGTCGTTAACTTTTTCTTCAGCAAATACAATTACAGTCCACAAATATCTTGATTGACATGAATATGAATGTTTGACTCACTAACCAAACCTTATTAAAACCCACGGTAATTTTGTCATCACTTGTTTTATCTGTAGAACTAAAGACTTTAATACTGATTGGTCATTCTCCTTCAAAGGTTTTATTGTATAAAGGTTCTTGTGATAGGACTTTCATTCATTTATTTATTATAATCTTTTTTACATAAATACATGTATTTATAAAGGACCTTGGAATTTTATTCAAAAAAGGTACTTCAAAAACAATAATTTTGTTTTAATGGGTTGAGAAAGGTGTTTATAAAATTTACAATGTATTTTTCTTAATATCGGTAAAATATAGCTGGTCACAGCAGAACACTTACTATATAGCACCTCTCCATTAGAACATACACTAAATGACAGAATGGAAAGTATCTCACAATCATATCTAAATCAGTCACAAAGCATGCAGTTCAACACTTACAACTAAAACCTTATCAGAGCTAAAATAATCTTGGAAGTATTAACTTCAAGGAAGCTGAAAATCTTTGATCATAGTTTGGCAGTAATTGGCACCATTGGTAAGGAATTGTAGAACACAAATATTTTACTTGGAAAGCTTGTACATTTACTATCTTACTAGATAACGGAATCATTGACAAGTGGACATTTAAAAGGAATGAAATCAATGTTTCTAATGAGAATACATTTCTAGAAAGCATTGTCGATTGATAACACTGTATTATCAATTCCTTCATCATTTACTTGTCTCTGAGCTCTACATTGTATTCACTAACATTATTATCATGTGTTAGATTTATATTTATCTCATCTACATACAAAGTATTTCCCAAAATATTATCACAACTATATCACACAGTCATTGATATAATTTCTAAAATATCAAGTTATTAACAATCAATAATTATTAATATCAAATTAATACACTTAATCTAACTACATCCTTATCAACGACCAAACAAATCAATGGGAACCACAAATTATACACAAATCCCCAGAAAAATACCAGTGCAGGCACAGCATCTAAATAAAAAGATAATGTGTATTGATGGTTGGTTGATTTGACTTGAGGTCCTAATGATGGCTAAGGTCATTAACAACGGGGTATATACACTGTGTGTATGATACAGGAACACCAAGTACACTTGTACAGACGGGGTATACACCTGGTACACTTGTACAGATGGGGTATATACACTGTGTATATGATACAGGAACACCAGGTACACTTGTACAGACAGGGTATATACACTGTGTGTGTGATACAGGAACACCAGGTACACTTGTACAGACGGGGTATATACACAGTGTGTATGATACAGGAACACCAGGTACACTTGTACAGACGGGGTATATACACAGTGTGTATGATACAGGAACACCAGGTACACTTGTACAGACGGGGTATATACACTGTGTGTATGATACAGGAACACCAGGTACACTTGTACAGACGGGGTATATACACTGTGTGTATGATACAGGAACACCAGGTACACTTGTACAGACGGGGTATATACACTGTGTGTATGATACAGGAACACCAGGTACACTTGTACAGACGGGGTATATACACTGTGTGTATGATACAGGAACACCAGGTACACTTGTACAGACGGGGTATATACACTGTGTGTATGATACAGGAACACCAGGTACACTTGTACAGACGGGGTATATACACTGTGTGTATGATACAGGAACACCAGGTACACTTGTACAGACGGGGTATATACACTGTGTGTATGATACAGGAACACCAGGTACACTTGTACAGACGGGGTATATACACAGTGTGTATGATACAGGAACACCAGGTACACTTGTACAGACGGGGTATATACACTGTGTGTATGATACAGGAACACCAGGTACACTTGTACAGACGGGGTATATACACTGTGTGTATGATACAGGAACACCAGGTACACTTGTACAGACGGGGTATATACACTGTGTGTATGATACAGGAACACCAGGTACACTTGTACAGACGGGGTATATACACTGTGTGTATGATACAGGAACACCAGGTACACTTGTACAGACGGGGTATATACACTGTGTGTATGATACAGGAACACCAGGTACACTTGTACAGACGGGGTATATACACTGTGTGTATGATACAGGAACACCAGGTACACTTGTACAGACGGGGTATATACACTGTGTGTATGATACAGGAACACCAGGTACACTTGTACAGACGGGGTATATACACTGTGTGTATGATACAGGAACACCAGGTACACTTGTACAGACGGGGTATATACACTGTGTGTATGATACAGGAACACCAGGTACACTTGTACAGACGGGGTATATACACTGTGTGTATGATACAGGAACACCAGGTACACTTGTACAGACGGGGTATATACACTGTGTGTATGATACAGGAACACCAGGTACACTTGTACAGACGGGGTATATACACTGTGTGTATGATACAGGAACACCAGGTACACTTGTACAGACGGGGTATATACACAGTGTGTATGATACAGGAACACCAGGTACACTTGTACAGACGGGGTATATACACTGTGTGTATGATACAGGAACACCAAGTATACTTGTACAGAGTGGGTATATACACTGTGTGTATGATACAGGAACACCAGGTACACTTGTACAGACGGGGTATATACACTGTGTGTGTGATACAGGAACACCAGGTACACTTGTACAGACGGGGTATATACACTGTGTGTATGAAACAGGAACACCAGGTACACTTGTACAGATGGGGTATATACACTGTGTGTATGATACAGGAACACCAGGTACACTTATAAAGACGGGGTATATACACTGTGTGTATGATACAGGAACACCAGGTACACTTGTACAGAGTGGGTATATACACGTGTGTATGATACAGGAACACCAGGTACACTTGTACAGACGGGGTATATACACAGTGTGTATGATACAGGAACACCAGGTACACTTGTAAAAGACTCAGTAACTAAACAATGTATAAAGGGAGATAAATCCACGTTGAATGTCAATAGGGACATTAAATCACCTAGGTGTACACACAAAAGATCTTGAATAACACTAAGACTTAATTTAGCAAATATTAATAGAAAAACATTTAAGCATTGAACGTCTTTCAATTGGCATTCATAGCCAATATAAATGCCAACTGGACAGAGGCAAATTCCATGAAGCGCGCTAGCTATAAAATGTAAATATAGAACATTATACAATTTACATGTATATTCAATGACGCTTTTCATAATCTGCAGATGGTACAACTTCGCTAGGCAAGGATATTCAGTAGTCTACGAAGACTATTGAATACCCTTAGCCAGCAAGTTGCCGATGATGGTTCTATTCTGATATACAAAGATTAAGGTGCACGTACTTATACACTAATGAAACATAAAGCTTTATTCTGTCACACTTATTATTAAATGTGCTGTAATTCACAGATTAAATATACAATTGTATTACTAATCCAGTTTACCTGGTATACATCATAGAGACAGCCGTGGGTGGCAATCTGGCTAGTTTACCTGGTATACATCACAGTGAAAGCCATGGGTGGCAATCTGGCTAGTTTACCTGGTATACATCACAGTGAAAGCCATGGGTGGCAATCTCGGCTAGTTTACCTGGTATACATCATAGAGACAGCCGTGGGTGGCAATCTGGCTAGTTTACCTGGTATACATCATAGAGACAGCCATGGGTGGCAATCTGGCTAGTTTACCTGGTATACATCACAGTGAAAGCCATGGGTGGCAATCTCGGCTAGTTTACCTGGTATACATCACAGTGAAAGCCATGGGTGGCAATCTCAGCTAGTTTACCTGGTATATATCACAGAGACAGCTGTGGGAATCTTGGCCAGTTATCTATATATAGTAACCTCTCTAATGACAAGCTTCAGGTAAAGCTGTAGAGAAGCCTTCCTGTAGTGTTTGTGTGTATCCACCATCTCCATAATGTGGGTAAATATAGAATTCGAACAAATATCAACACGCTGCAGCTGAGATCAGTAGAAATAGCTGGTATGTTATAAACTGAATGTATATCTGAAGCTCAGTGATATGGTAGCTACCATTATTAGACAGTAGACAATATGTATCAATGCCCACAAATTTTAAATATTTTCACTACTTATTATCTTTCTGTGTCAATCTTGGAGAATCAGATTCGAGTCTTATTCATACATCCAAGTACGGTTATTTCTATATCTGTAAAAATAAAAACAGTCAGAATACCATCTTATCTAAATAAACAATAGTATTGTGAAACTCTACATCCTGAATAAAAAAATCTTCGAAACCATCAAATAATGTCCACCTAAAGATATTGATGTACTGTGTAGTGTCATTGTGAGGTATAGGTAGTCTGACCTCCGGTGGCTGTAGATAGCTACTGACCCCTGGGGTGATGGGAGGACCTTGCTATTCTCCAAAAGGAAAACTCCACCATCAGCTTTCAGGGTATAGGTTTGTGGCCACAGAAATGGTGTCTGCTGTGGTGAGAAGTTTGCAGTCCACAGGAATGTTTCAGCCTCGCGGGGATAAGTCCTCAGTTCTCCATTGAAGTAATGTGTTTATAATATCTGAGTAATGTGCAAAGAACACTGACCGATTGTAGGAAATGAGGCGTAAGAACTGACCGCAGACCTGACCTAATTCTTCCTCAACTACAGAAAACCCGACTGGCATCTGTAGAGGCTGTGTGTGCTTCTTAGAAATGATTTGTTTGATGAACTCCTTTAACCTCTTGGCTGAAATCAGAAAGAATGTCAATTATCTCTACTCTCTGTATCAAACATCATGTACTGATTTTGTGTGATTGTTTTTCTCTTTTATCTCTTGGTTACACCTGATAAAACATCACATTTAAGTTAAGTTCTTTAAATCAAGCAGTTCTTTTCAATTAAGTATTGGTTTTAGTTCCAAACAAATTTTTAGGGTCGTTTTAATTATTTTGATGCAGAATACATTATAAAATTTAAAAAGTACTAGTAATAAATAATTAAATTTTAATATTTTTAATAGTGATTTATAATTAATTTCAAAGAAATTTACTTTTGTTTTCTCTCACTCTAAAATACATTTTGACTACTACTGTAACAGAATAAGAATATTTTAGTAATTAGAAAGTGCTTCTGTTGTGATGAAAATTAAGTACATTCATAATTGTGAAACATTTAAAACTAATTTAATTAAGCTCTAATTAATGCAGTATTTTTTCCAATATTTCATAGTATATGTTATACATAATATCGTGTTGCGATCCTTCGGTAACCTGTATATTAAGACACCTGTCTAATAAGACACATTTTTGTCTGTCCCTTGGGGTGTCTCATTACACAGGTTTGACTGTATAATAATAAGTGTATAATATCAAATGTTTTCCTACTTAATTACTTACCCACTAACTTATAAACAGGATGGTCACGACTGGACACCTGTTGTATCTGACCGGTCAGCATCGCCTGCTGGTCAGCACTCCATTCCTTATATCCATGTTGTGGCATGTACTCCCGTACAGACTTGTTAATCTGCTCAGCAACATTTGTCATCTTATCATTAAGGTCACTGGAATATTCAAATAACAAGGGGTTAAATCATAAAGGTCACTGGAATATTCAAATAACAAGGGGTTAAATCATAAAGGTCACTTGAATATTCAAATAACAAGGGGTTAAATCATTAAGGTCACTGGAATATTCAAACAATGAAAGGTCAAATCAAATAGTAAGGTGTTAAATTAAAGTCACAGTCTTAAAATAATGAGAAATAGTCTCAGAATGAGTACAATACTACCTGTCGGGAACACCCTCCAAGATCACACAGATCTCAGACTTGAGTTTCTGCTTCAGAGCGTGGACACCTGAGATAGCGGAGCCTACAGTACTATAGGTAACCAGGAGTATTGAGGCGACGAGGGTCAGACGACTCGTCTTATCCTGTAGGTCCATAAACCGGCCCTGGTCCATCACCAGTGTCTGAAACAGGACAATTAGAAAGTGTTAACAAGGAGTCACAAACCATGGCATTATCCCCCGCACCCCCCAGTTAGTATAAAAACCCAAAGACATCAAGGCCAAAGTAACAATTATTCAAGTATAAATTAAAATGTATGTGAGTATTGTAAAACTGAAAAAAAAATAACAGCAGGTAACAAAAAGAAACTGTAATTTGGTATATTTGACTGAGTTTCCATGGTAAAACCAAAAATAGAAAGTAGGCAACAGCAAAAGGCACAAATAGGGCACTTGTCTGATAAATACAGAAAACAACATTTAATTTTCGTCGCAGAGTGGTTTCATTGTTTTGATGTGCACAGGCTTGCTGAGCGTTCCTAAGAATGCTGTTTCACAGCATCAAAAAAGGATGGCCATAAGACACTGCCCTGATGAACTCAATGTTTTGGATAGTGGAATTTAAAAGTTCAATATCGATGCAATTATGACATCACAACACTAATATTAAACTGATGTTTCTAAAAATGATCCCAAGTCCATATGCTGTACATTGACCACCGCTTGACCATGGGATTAGTGGAAATTTTTGTCTTATATATTTGGATTTCCATGAAAATGTCATAAGCGGTAACACGAATGTTTAGATAAAATTCATTGTAAATCAATGGATTTGTTAGAAAGTATAGATACTCATGGGAGTTATATCAGCAACAGTATAGATACAAGCAGAGAGAAACTTTGCTTCTGATAAATTGTGTGTAAATGGTAATCAGAACTTATAATTATTCTAAAATGAACATGAAATGTATGTGGATGCACGTGAGTACGGCAGTATACTGTAGCTTAGCGCCAGAAAGTTATTAAAAGCAAATCAGCTGTAAAGCGGAATCTAAATCAATTTGAATTAACAAACTGGAAACAGTTTTCAGATATAAACGATGTTTCAACATACAATATATTTTGAGTGAACTTCAGCAATCCGGACAACGTCATGTATATAGATGACAAAGTTCTTGCTTGTCCATATTAAATGAGACTTACGGAATCAAAATGTGTCTTCCAAGGGGTCAAACAATGTAATTATATATACTATTTTTCGTGTTATAACGCAAAAGTTTCGCATAATTACGTAAAAAATTTGCGAAATCACACGAAAGTTCAATTACACAAAATTTATTTCTTTTTCTTCTACCAAAATGAGCCCAATCGGCTCTGATATGTTCCAATGTTAGTCCACACACAAAGTTTCATTAAGTTTGGTTTATATTTACTTAAGTTATAGCCTTCACAAGTTCCAATAATAATTATTAGTGCAAAGGGCAAGAAGTCCGTAAATTACTGGAGAATCAAGCTGATTTTCCAACTCTTCCGAGATCTATCCAATGTTAGTTTACACACAAAGTTTCATTAAGCTTGATCTGTATTTACTAAAGTTATCGCGTTCACAAGGCAATGTTAACGGACGTCACACGACGCACGGCAACGGACAAAAGACTATGGCAAAAGGTCACCATGACCTTTGGTCAGGTGACCTAAAATTCCCAAAATGGAAGGTCCGCAAACAAAAGGCATCAGAGTTAGAGTCTGGAAAAGAATCTCGGACAGACGGATAGAGCCCCAATTTAATATATATATATATTAGGTAGCAATCAGCTACTACCAGTCGGTCCAAACTAACACAGACAATGACTTAGAGGTGCTCAGTGCTGACCTAATTCTTACCTCTGGGTAGAGTTGTTGCCTGTCCCAGTTCAGCAGTTCCATAAAAGCCTCGTTTAGTACAGAAGCTGGAGTCAGACTGGCCGTGGACGCTGCACCAGCTTGTTGGCTGGCATCGGCCTCTTCGGTCAGTACATCATAGCTCCGTTTCAGCCACAGTTTGGTCATCTCCAGACCATCTATACCAGCCTCTGTACAGCAAATAACACCAACAATATACAAAAAATTATATGTCAATTACTAGTATACAAAAATATCATTTCCAGACCATCTATACCGGCCTCTGTACAGCAAATAACACCAACAATATAAAAAAAGTCATATGTCAATTACTAGTATACAAATATCATCTCCAGACCATCTATACCGGCCTCTGTACAGCAAATAACACCAACAATATACAAAAAATTATATGTCAATTACTAGTATACAAAAATATCATTTCCAGACCATCTATACCGGCCTCTGTACAGCAAATAACACCAACAATATAAAAAAAGTCATATGTCAATTACTAGTATACAAATATCATCTCCAGACCATCTATACCGGCCTCTGTACAGCAAATAACACCAACAATATACAAAAAATTATATGTCAATTACTAGTATACAAAAATATCATTTCCAGACCATCTATACCGGCCTCTGTACAGCAAATAACACCAACAATATAAAAAAAGTCATTCGTCAATTACTAGTATACAAATATCATCTCCAGACCATCTATACCGGCCTCTGTACAGCAAATAAGACCAACAATATACATAGAGAATACATGGTTAGTATCTTAACAATACAAGTGTTTATTTTGGTGCGAGAAAAAAAAAAAAAAAAAAAAAACCTTTTTAGGAAAAAAAGCCCCCCGAAAAGAAAATTGAGAAAAAAAAAATAAAACGAGGCTTTTGGGGGCCCGAAGTTCCATTCCCCTTTCTGGGCCCTTTTTTTCCCCGTTTTGGGGGGGTCCCGAAAGACAAACCAAAATAAAACTTGTTATGGTAAGCGTCTAACTCGGGGTATTCTGTTTATCCTGCAACCATGTATGGCAATTCAAAAACGAAAGCAAATTGACAGTTCCTTACTTTGTTTCGCTCGAAGCGAGACGCTTCTTTGATGCGGAGGTAAAGATTCATTCACTTAAGCGAATGAGAGTGTACTCCTTTTTACTGCCGTGGGAAATAGAGAAGCGCATTCACAATCAGTAACCGTAATTCTATTCAGTGTGATATATCACTGAAATGAAATGAAAATACTCAAATAACAATAAATACCCATTAAAGAATTACTTAACAATACATACCTTTGTCATGAGCCAAGAAAAAGACGACACCACCATAAGAGATTTTCGATATCGTAAAAATGACGTCATTTCGGTGAATGTGACGTCACGTTTTAGCGGGACTGACTGACGTTTCATTCACCGGAAGGTTCAAGTTCTGGGTCAAGTTAGAAAAAGTTCCGTCAGATATGGAACAAATTCACGTGATCGTATTGACGGATAAAGCATATCGTATTGACGGATAAAGCACAAGTTTATCTGGCAGTAGTAATCAGACAGTATGTGGGACAGTTGCAGGATAAAAAAAATTATATGTCAATTACTAGTATACAAAAATATCATCTCCAGACCATCTATACCGGCCTCTGTACAGCAAATACCACCAACAATATACAAAAAATTATATGTCAATTACTAGTATACAAAAATATCATCTCCAGACCATCTATACTGGCCTCTGTACAGCAAATAAAACCAACAATATAAAAAAAGTCATACGTCAATTACTAGTATACAAATATCATCTCCAGACCATCTATACCGGCCTCTGTACAGCAAATAACACCAACAATATAAAAAAAGTCATATGTCAATTACTAGTATACAAATATCATCTCCAGACCATCTATACCGGCCTCTGTACAGCAAATAACACTATCAATATAAAAACAAGAGGCCCATGGGCCTTAACGGTCATCTGACTCATGGCACAAAACAACAAAGTCACAGTATAAAGTATTGGTTAACGATTAATATAAACAATACAAGGAACTCCTTAGTTGAATATGTAAGTTTCTGAAATAGGTAAATGTCATTTTGTTAACAAACTTGGTAGCCCTTCATCCATATATGGTTGTAACCCATTCAAGGATTAATATAAGGAGGAGTCAGATTTTGAAGCCAAATTTCAGCAAAGCTCCCATTTTGGACCTAAACCGTAATATCCCAATGGGTCTTAGCTCGGTCCTTTATAAAATATGACTGTCCTCACCTAAAGTTCCCCTTCTGAATCAATTAAAACCCCTATTAGATCAATTTCATTGAGATCGGACACTGAAACCTGAAAACAGGAAGGGGCCAGCAGCCATCTTGGAATACCAAAATATTTACGAAAATGTTTGCATGTATTCAGCATCAATTAAAACCCCTATAGACCAATTTTCATTGAGATCAGAGACTGAAACCTTAAAACAGGAAGTGGGCCAGCGGCCATCTTGGAATACCAAAATCTTTACGTAAATGTTTGCATGTTGTTCGGCATCAATTAAAACCCCAATAGACCAATTTTGATTGAGATCGGAGACCAAAAACTGAAAACAGGAAGTGGGCCAGCTAAAATTAAAGAAATTGCCCTTTGGGACCTCACCCTCAGCCCCTAGGGTCGGACCAGGCTCATTTATATAAAAATATGATTGTCCTTCCCCAATGATGTTTTCACACCAAATATGGATGAATTCCATCAAGGATAAAGGAGGAGTAGGATTTAAGCTAAAATTAAGAAAATTTGCCCTTTTGGGGCCCCACCCCCAGCCCCTAGGCCGCGTGTCGTGGACTCTACGCAGGACAGTAATTCTTGGTACCTATCTCTATTTTATTAAAAAATTTCTGATTAATGATACACTCCTCTCGTGATAAATAGTTATCGTTTCTACTACTCATTATGAGTGTATATTGTGAATGTTTAACAATACCTCCAATGTTACACGCGTGTAAGGAGGTTGTTTCTACCCATTGGTTGCAGGAGGACAGATTTATAAGATTTGTTAATAGACTTAATTCATCATCAAATAAAAGAACTAGAGATTTCCTCAGCTGTCCTTTTTAAGTGTTGGCCTATCTATCTTAGTCAGTATGTAGCATTCTACAGGCCCGCTGCTGCACTCTGGGACGTCAATAGGAGAGTCTGCGAGAATTTTTCCGTGTAATCCAGTCGGACACCACCTGCTCAATAGTGTATACATAATTGAGAAAATTGATTAACTTAGATCTATTTTAACTTTGTCTCTTCGTCTGATTCATAAGTAAATAGTTTTGTCGTAATAAAATCAACATAGATGACAACTAGTGGATGTGAGATCCATAGTGCATAGCATTCAGAACGGGTTAGTGAGAAACCGTTGTAAATGTGCATCCACCTTTGTAGTCCCTATTTATAATCTTGAAGTGTACTACACCAACGCCTTCTGAACCCGCACGGCGAGTGAACGAGGTCCTGACAGTGGCGCGCATTCCAAGCAGTCCAACGGACGATATCAATAAACATTCTCTTTATGGGTATTAGAATATTAATGATATAGAGATTTCTAAAAGCCACAATGTGACCTATTTTTTTTTAACACGATTCGAAGTAATCGGATCACATTAACAAATGGAAAGTCAGAGTAAGGTCAATTAATGATTTATACTTAGTAGTTTATGCAAGAAAACATATACATAGCTCGCATAGCCAAATTATATCGTAATTATACACGGTTTACCATGTCACTTCCCATGTACAGCACTATTAAAAGAGGTACGATCATCACAACAATATAAAACAGAAAGTCACCAGTGTACAGTCAGAATATTTCGCAATCCCTCTGTACTTTATCTCCCATCCAATACCTCTCTCTGTCTCCTAGGTCTGAGTTCTCGTTGAAGAGAGATGCGCATTCGCATCAAGTTTCCGCAGCACATCCGCTCCTTGAGTTGATGACAAGCAATTAACATTAGAATAAAATCTACTCTATCACAATATTAATTATCACATATTATGTGTTCTTCCAGAACTAATGTATTACAATATAACCGGTCACTTCACTTACTTAGTGTTAAATTTATACGTAAATAGATTCTATCATGCTCTGTCTAAGACCAGATATAACAAAAATATTATTACCTCTGAGTTTACTTTAGTCATATTAACTCAGCCATACAAAATGAAAAATAGTATAACTGACGCGAACTGCATGAAGCCTATATAAAAGATGTAATGTAGTCATTACAGCTCGTTTCATGATACTTAAGTGTTATACTCTCGTAGCATAGTTACACTAAGATCATATGGTAGTAAATTTTGAAGAGTGTCAGTTGTGATGCACATGGATCACTCATAGGTCATATGTCACTCTTTATATTATTACTGACGCGACTGATAAGCCTGTCCAAGGTACAATTTTATTTATGAACAATTACTAAAGTCACAAAGTAAAATGTATGTACAATTCCAATTTCTGTACTTGACGGGTTTGTGTCTGGACTGTACACTGAAAATTTCAGTTTTTTACTCCCCAAAGCAGTTCATCCCCTATTAATGTACAATACTGACTAAGATAGTTAAACATCTTGAATCTAAAGTTTTGAAGAGATTGTTGGTAAACCAACTTTAACTGCTCCTCACCATGGGAGACACTAACAGCTGTTACAATGAATATGTAAATAAAACTCAAAATATACAGAAATTTATCACATGTCATTACTGATGTAAAAAATAGAGTGCCCAAATACTGTCTGTATAGACCAGCAGTCTTACATGTGATCTGAATTACTAAGCCAATTTGATTTGACATTTTGATAGTCATCTATTGAAAAGACTGAGTCATGTCATGAATATTGTGTAAGTTCTAGATGCCCTTGATGTATAAGTCGGCATACCTATTTGTATCGACAATTGTATTGGTTCAAAATTTTTTTCTGTGAAAATAATTAATGATACAATATAACTGCGTACATTTGACGCGCGGAAATCTAAAACTAACTACTTAGTTACAACAAACGCCCACACTATGTGTACACGTAAACAGACACACTCATAAACTGATGCACCACACATTTAGATGAAACCTTTTCAAGAGTTAACGTTTACTCTTTTAAACAAAGGAAAGCCATTTATCGAATTTTACACCCTAGATTTGAGTAGGGATAATTTCCTCAAATTAAAACTTTCATATTAGGATTGAAATAATGTACACATATACTAGCGCTAACTATAACTCATTGGAATGTTTTACTGAAGATCCATATTTTAAGAATAAGCAAAGTTTTAGGATACTGTTTATCCGATGGACTATGTATCCGGAGTGTGTCATCGTTTATAGAATAATTAAACCACTAATATTAAATCACAGTACACCGTTCGACGACTTTTACTACATATCGTCAAACACAATTGATTTAAACATTATAACTTGTTTGGTATATAATCAGTAAATACTGCTATTGATTACTTAAAAAAGGAACTATACTCACAAGGTAGTAGAGAAGTTTTCAAAATAGAAGTTCAACATAACGTTTGGGTCCCAGCTTTCAAAAAATATCAATGGGCATCCGTTTGATGTTTGGGTATAGAAAAAATCAAAGTGCTAAAAGTGCTTGCAGTTCCTTAAAGCTGATTTTATGGTTGAATGCTTCAAAATTTTGCGATTGATTGAGAAATTGTTATTATGTCATATGATGAAGTAATAAGTAATTGCAAAAATATTGCTATATATACGTATACGGCTGATAATGTATACAAGATGTTTTTTGTCTGGGTCCCTCTCTGCCCATCAAGAGTAATCATTCCGTTTCAATCCTTAAAAGGATTGCTTATGGAATGGTTCATGGGAACCACTGAGATGACAGTCATTTAAAATTCTTGCAAGCATCTTCCAACTGACTTGGACATATACGACTTTAACTTAAAAAAGGAGTGTTATTTGACCAGGGTTATCAGTTTCGACCTAGAAGCTTCAAGGCTCGTTCGCTATCAATCCTAATAAGATTGCTATTGATGTTTCATTGGTTCACTGAGAATGCAGCACCTTCAAAGGTCTGCCGGAGCACGTTTTCCACTTCCTGGGGACCGTATAGGCTGATAATTATTTAAATAGGGGTTTTTGCGAAAGAGATCCACTCTCCCCAGGAGTGCTGAAGGTTCAATCCTCGTTAAGTAAATAGATTGCTTATGAGTGTTCCAAGGGAACACTCGAAGATGGGCAGCCACCTTCAAAGTCGTGCACGAAGCACGTCTTCCTACTGCCTGGACCGTTATACGGCTGATAATGTATAAAAGAAAGTGTTTTTTTTCAAGGGTCCACCTCTCCCCCTCAGAGTTTCGAAGTTTCAATCCTCGCTAGTTCCATATGATCCATCCCTAATTTTAGACTAGTTGGCTAAATGGAATGTTCCAAATTGGACCACTGGAG